>CM044003.1:98929854-99202354 GCA_024085815.1 Flaveria linearis
CGTCATTGATCCATACACCACCATTTGGGTAGTTTACACCACCATGACAAACGGTCGTTTGTCAAGTAATAAACGGTCGTACATTAATAAGCAAACGGTCGTTTGCATGGATATAAACGGGCGTTTACAGAGCTGCAAACGGTCGTTTGCATAAGGGTAAACGGCCGTTTACAGTAACATAAACGGTCGTTTGTATTTTTTTAATATTATTATTTTAAATTTTTTATTAATTATTTTAATTTTTTTTATTAATTATATTAAATTTTTTATTATATGAATTTTTTTTATTAAATTTTTATTAATTATATTTATAAATTTACTTTTTTATTTATAATTATATTATACTAATAATTTATATATTATTAAGTATTTAGATATAGTTTATAAATATAAAATAAAAATTATATATAAGTGTAAAATATTTGAACCTTATATAGTTCGTATAAATTTAACTTATAGATAATTTTTCAAATAAATTAATAATTTACTAAACGAATAATTTATATATAAGTTTAAAATATTTGAACCTTATAAGATGAACAGTTACAAGTGATACTAATCTAATCTATATTGAAACGACTAACAGTTTTATTCGAAGTATATATTGACTATATCTTTGAAGTCTCTCCTCGTACTTTCTTTCCCACGCAGCCGCATTATTACTTTTGTGAAAATTCCATAACGGCGTTATGAAAGGCAATGGATATTCACCCTCCAAACGCACAGAGACGTAGTGGCAACCATACACATGTGCAATAGTAATGAATTGGTGGTACATGAGTTCATCCGGACCTGTCCATAGCGGAAAATAAGTTGCACTTTCAGTGGGAGATAAGCATTGAAGAATCACATTAAATCTGTTGGCGATCAATAATCCTGTGTATGGCATTATCATCCAATGTTGATGAGGAGCTGGACCCGGTTGTAGCCATGATAAACTAAGTTCTGTCTCATCATATGAGCTGGAGAAAAGATTTCTGTACAAATTAGAATTGTTATGTAACTCGTTTAAAAGCTCATACCTCATGTTCAGCCAATATTCTTCACCGTATCCTAAAGAGAAGGAAACTGCACGAAACCCACAGTTACCATCACTGCTTACGTTCTCTATATGTGTTATATACGGATGGAAAAGTGTTAGAATCTGTATTAGTAAAGGATGATGATATAGAGAAGATTGAGTTGTGTTATCTACGTTTGAAGTATGTTTTGGGGGGCTCAACCCCATAAAATCATAACTAACAAAATCATATGTCGTGTAGGTATGACCTCGAGTAGGTTCAGTAGGTGAAGGGTCTGGTTTGTTTTGTTTTTGAGATTTGAGTGTTGGCCTTCCACGAGTATTTTTTTGCACCGTAGGCTCGTTAAGATTTATGCTAATAGGATTCGTTATGCTTTTTATCTTTTCTAACCAATTCCTTTTCACCGTGGGATTTTTTTGTTTCCGGTAAGCTTCTTTGAACCTCTCAACTTCGTCATCACATTGAATATCTTCTTCATCTTCGTTTAACGACACTGGTGAAAAGTCAAGCCTCCTCCAAAATATATCTATCGAATGTAGTGGAATAGGTTTGTCTGCTTTTAAATACTGTGTGATTTCACAAGCACATGATAAACCGCAACTAGTACGAATATGGCAGCCACAGGTTTGTGATTGGTTTTGAATTTCATTAACTCGTGTCAGCTCTCCAAGTAATATATCCAGAGCTTCATGAGATACGTTAGATAACAAAGAAGCAAATAAATTATGTTTATGTTGATGTTTTATTTTTATCCGACTTTCCTCGAAACTTGCCTTTATTTGTGTCTCCTGTAAACGTACTATGTTATTTAAAATTGTTATAAATTTATCTAAATTTGACTTGTCAGAATTTAAATGTTTTTTAACAGAGCATGTTGGCTTTCTACTCTGTTTGTTGTTCGTTCTCCAAAATTTAGATGTTGATCAATCCACGCAGACACGAACATCTCTTTATAATTTTGCAACCAGTTGACATCCAAATAATTAAACACGGCTGCAAAGAGAAATTAAATATGTTAGTTTCAATTTCATTAAAATAAAAACAATAAATTTAATAGATCAGGAAAATACTTCGATGCTTGTTCATCAACTTTGTCTGCAATCGCGTTCGATTTTCATAGTAGGCCTCAATTGTTGGAGATTGGAGCAGAAATCTCCAGTAATACATAAATTTATCCCACTCAGTCTGAGACTTGAAAGATGGTCTGCAATGCTTTCTGATATTCTTATGTATATGATATCTACAAAACAATCGGGTTGCTTCTGGAAAAATTACTTGGCATGCATCCATTAATGCCAACTCTCTATCGGTGACTATGACACGTGGTAGCATATACCCATCCAATGTTTTTCTCAGACAATTTAAAGCCCACTTGAAATTATCTTTTTTCTCATTTCGTATGAATGCGAAAGCAATACAAAATGTCTTGTTTGTTGAAGTTAAGCCGACAATCTGAAGAAAAGGGAGGCGATACCTGTTCGTCTTGTACGTGCAATCTAAAATATAACATGCGGGAACGCACGCCATATTTTTAGTGAAGTGGGGTTAACAAAAAACAAATCATTTAATTGATTTGATTCGTCATCAGTAGTAAAATCATAGATGTATCCGCCCATCTGCAAAGAATGAAGAAGTGATTGCATTGGGGTGGTTCCAAATTTATCCAACTTTCGTATCTTTGTCCGTGCATCATACACGGTTTCAATTGTAGATATATTTTTATCATTATTTGCTTTTAAAGCCGTAAGAATATCACGTGGCTGCATATTTTTTCTTGTAAGATCTTCCACCAATGCATACTCTTCTTTAGACAATCTTTTTGCATAAGCATGACCCTCCAAAAATTTAGAAGGTTCATGGTTATGTTCATCACAGACAACATGTTTTTCCAACCTCGATCTTCTTCATGATATTTTGCTATAAGTTGAAATGGACAACCTATCTTCTTTGTGCCTGAATGTGTGGTTGAATCTGATGTTGACTTGTATACACACCACGATCGCACATAAGAAATGCCTTGTTGACGAATCCGTATACAGTCTTCTTCGTTCGTTGTGTGACAATAACATATCCAAGGGCGTGTACAGTGTTTTGCACCCAATCCATTAACTCTTCTCTTGTTTGGTACACCCAATTATTATAAAATTGAGACATTATTGATTTGAATTGATGATGTGTGAATAAATGAATTTGAATACTTGTGAATTTTGAATTGTGAATTGTGAAATGTGTAAAGGGAATTTATAGGCATCTTCCATTTCAATTATTCTGTAAACAATTATTGAACGATATGTATACAATTATGAAGCGGAAAATAATATGGCACATTTCCCAATTTTATTATACAATAAATAATTTCTTTATTACAATAACTAAAACATAAATAAATACATTATTACAATTAATAAAACATAAATAAATTCTTTATTACAATAACTAAAACATAAATAAATACATTATTACAATTAATAAAATATAAATAAATTCTTTATTACAATAACTAAAACATAAAAAAATTACAGATCATCAGGAGGATCTTGATGTGGAGGTATCCCCATTTGATTATTATGTTTAAACCTCCACCTAACTTGTGGATAATCTGCGATCATGTCCATCCGTATAAGATGTTCACGATCAACAAATCCGGACATAAGTACCGGCCCGTTTAAACTTGTCACGTTGTCAGGGGTGAGAATATGTAAAGACTCGGCAAGTCGAGTAACATATGTACCACCACAAATATGTCCGGTTTTCTTTGAACCCGTGCAAGAAGTAAAATAATCAGCAAGCATATATGCCAGATTACAAGGCCTCCTTTTAATCAAACAAAATAAAATGAACAAATCCTTTTTAGTCACCCCACCACTAGTCATCCTACGTCCAGCTATAGTATGACCAATAACGCGATGAAGATATCTATACAACGGATCGTTCATTCTTGTAGCTTTTGTTTTATTGTTAGGTATATATTGGCCATCACCAATTTCTTCCCAAAATATTTCATCATTATAATCTTCTGGAAATTGTGTAAGACCATCCAAAAAATCAGATTGATGGGTCTCTTGAACTGTATATAACCCATCAAAACACCAAAATCGGCCACTGAATAATTACGTGACACCCCCCCGAGAACAAAACTGATAGCATCGGTATCACTGTTAAAAAAATATAAGTTCAATTAAATGTAAACATGAAATTATATATAATCCAATTAAATTGGTATACCTGTAGTTATGATTGTTCGAATCGAAATTAAAAGTGGAGAAAAACTCTAAACAAAGCTCCTTATATTGTGGACCACTAATTGCAAAAAATCTTCTCCACGGCTCGTTCATCATGTCACGAGCACGAGTAAATTCCCCCACGTCCCGTAACAAACTCCAAGATATCGAACGCGAAGGCTCAAATTCTTTATCTAAAAGTTTCTGAAGTCTTTTATATTCATCTGACCCTCGTCGAAACTGAAGCCAAGGATGATTAGAAACATGAAGCGACGCCGTGTCTTGACGTGAACTTGAAGCCATTACCTACAATAATTAAAATTAGTAACACAATAAAATATATATTAAACTAGTTTATTAGAATAATACTAATAAACAAACTTTTATAATAAAATAATAAGGAAGATGAGGAAGATGATGAAGATGAAGAAGATGATGAAGGAATGGATGAAAGAGAGGTATGGAGGTATGGAGGTGTAGGAGAATTATTGAACGGTCGTATGGGATGAGGGATGGGGAAATGAAGTTCTTAAATCGGCTGCAAAGTAAACGACCGTTTAACCCACTGTAAACGACCGTTTACATTAAAGGATACGACCGTTTGCATTAAAGAATACGACCGTTTGCAGAAGTATAAACGACCGTTTACAGGCTGTAAACGACCGTTTGCAGCCATGTAAACGACCGTTTACAATATGTTAAACGGCCGTTTTATTTAATAATTATACGTTAATATAAACTGTTAAACTTTCTATCATTTTGTATCATATAGTATCATATAAATTTATAATAAAAACTTTTTAAAATTCAATAGTAGTACTAGTGGAACATAAACAAAAAATATAAAGGATTAACCGAAAACAATGTGTAATACGTATATGGCAAATATAGCTTTATATGATGCACAGATACCCTATGGATATACCCAACAAGTAATTTCATATATTCTTTACGGGTATGCCCGATACCCGATACATACCCGACGGGTTTTGGCCGGATATGTGGCACACTTTCTAATTGGGTGTGAGGTTGGTATTACCCATACCCGTCTGAAACCCGCATCATTACCATCCCTGGATAAACTAATAATTATATATACTAACAAACTGATAATCACTAATTATTTAAATTAAACTTTTAGTTTACTCTATCTCTTTTATTCAGTCCAAATTAAACCCTTTAATTATTGCTCTGTGAGGTAAGTGAACCTTTTACTAGAAAACATTATTATTTAATAAGGACGTCACTATATAATTGTTGTTAATTTTGGCGACTTTAATCAGTGAAAGACAAGTTTAGTTGATTATATGATATTCCAACTTATCATCAAATATTTGATTTTCTAACATTACGTACGTTCATCTTCGTTGACTTGGTATGAACTTAAAATGTGTTCAAATTAATGTGCCCCTCATAAATCCGACTCCCCTTAAATCTTTAGCCTATACGCAACCACTGGGATCGAAAACAGGCTACATAACCGGTTTGGTTGTGTGCTTTTAAACTACCGTCATTTAAACCAGTTGATTATTGGATTGAAAATAGTTTTTCAAACGGCAATTGACCCGCCTTGCTTATTACTTCATTAGTTGCGTCATCGCCCTAAAATCCGTGACCCAGCCGGTAGTTGACTTGGATGTTTAAAATAAAACTTGCTGAATTTCAAAGTTTCGTTTACTAATTCATTTATTGCTCTTGTTTGGAGGTGCACAAATCACGTCGAAACACTAAACTGGTCCTGGTTGTGGCCAAAGGACTCATAACTCATGCTCCCTATTTTATTAATTTCATGTTTTAAGTTTCTTAGTACTGAAAACCTATATAAAAAGATAAAGTAGCTAGTTTCATGTTTTTGTATAATATATTTTGATGGTGTCATTCGGTTTTAAACCTGGTCCGATCAATAGACTGGTAAGCAGCGAGTTAGATAACTAGTCCAGTTATGAAAACATTGGCTCGGCTACCTACGGTTAGGCGTGGGGCCGGCGGGTCCCAACCTTTGAAGAATAAAATGTAAACATATTTAACATTTAAAGGGTGGACATAAAACGGCCCACGGATTATGACCAAAAACGGTTTAAGGGGCCGTTAACTCCATTATTGACTTGCTATGAGCGTGACTGGTCAACATTTTACTTTTACTCTTCCTTTGTCCTATTCACGTGTTCATGCAGACGTGAATCACGTGTTATTCTTTTCTAGTAAATGAATATTATAAAAGTACAATTATTAAGAATATTTTATTAAAACGTGGCTACTTTAGTTTTGAATCACACAGGGTAAAGAGACATTATTTCTTTGTCAAAAGACAAATGTAAAGACATGTGTTTGTATTAAATTTGAAACAATAATAAACAAACAATTGTTATTGTTAAATGTATTATGATAAGTACAGAGATAATATGTCTGAATTAGACTATCAGGATTCTCAATAAGGATCTATAGGTATGGCTTACACGTACCAACAAATAATGTGCTCAAATAATTTGGGTTTTCTTAAAAATTAGCATCACACGTATATTATTGTTGTTAGTTCGGATATTGCTTATGTAGTTCACGTGGTGATCAGTCCGTTTGGGTCTGCTAGCTTGTTTTTGGAACCGCTTGTCAGTCGTCATTGAGTGAAGAGCACGATTGACATAAACGTGAATTGTTTTAGACCTCCTATTTTAGAGGGTCCGTACTTTTTTACTGTTATAATTTTAATTTATCATTTTCGTTCCTGATTAAAAAATATAGGATGGTTGCACCTAAAAACAAAGCATGTGATTTTCCATGATATTAATTTTGATCAACACGTAATCTACTTCTGCTAACATAATCAAACTTGCATACGGTAAGAGTAATATACCTTTTACCAATAGGATGCCCCTATGAGGACTCCCTGAAGTTTATAACATGTCATAGTATTACTGATTTTGATTGTCTATTAAAATCATTCGACTTATGTACGTTTCTTGAAATTTTCAAATGGCTAAAAGAAATATTTCGTGACCAAATTCTTACCATCTATGTAAATATTTTTCCTAAATAACATATATAAAAATGACTATTTCAATGAAAAATCAATACCGTACGTGTTCTGCTCATGATTTACAATTAACACAAAAAAAAAAAAACATTACATCAACGTTTAATATACCGTTTACATAACTAGAAAACTGTACATTTGCGTCCGGTTAAAAGGATATTTACAACTCAACTTATATATATAAACAAACAAACAAACAAACAAACCCAGTATATCCCACTCAAGAGCAGGGTCTGGGGAGTGTAGGTGTAGGCGAGTCTTTCCTCTATCTTGTTTGGTAGAGAGACCGCTTCCAAAGAGACCCCGACTCGTCAACTTATATATATAGCTAGCTAATTATTATCCATGATCAAAATCTGTTGTACAACAATTCATTTGCCTATCTATATATCTAAACATTGTGCAGTATTCAAGTATACATTCTATACAACATGAAACCCTAAAATGAAACTTAGGCTATATTTTACCTAAACTTCAATTTTTACTAAATTTACAATCACAATTCTTCCAACTATTTTCTTTAAAGTTTTTAATTCTTTTTTCTTTTTACATTTTTTTAAATATAATTATAAGTAATACAAGGTGACTTCTTCCAAACCCTAGCATGCATCTTCAACATCTCTCTTGCTTTCTCCTTCATCTTCATCCCACACTCCACCTGCAACACCAACAGCAGCTTCTCCACCACCCCCACCTCCAACATCTCCATAACCACCGTGCGCTGCCGAGAACACCGCCACCGAGTACAACACCCGCACCGCCTTCTCGCTCGCCACCGACGACACCCGAAACACCTTCTTCGAAACCACCGCCAGTCCCCCGCCATGCCTCACCAGCTCCGCCCGCCCCTCTGCCGCCTGGCACACCTGATCCAACACCGTCAGAACCATCTCCGACGTCCTCGTATCCGGACAATCCATCAGCATGTCGATCAACACCGCCACCGCCCCCGCCTCCACCGCCTTTACCCGGTTCCGGCCCCACGGGCAGACCCCGATTAGCAGCTTTAACGTAGCTTTTGTGGCATTTTGGGAGATTTGATCTGTTAAAATGTGCATGAGCTCTGTAAAGAAATTAGGGTTTAATGACGTCACGTGCATGGGCTCCGCCACCTCAAACATTGACTTTAGTAGCATGACTGCGTAGGCGCGTGACTCGTACACGGCGGCGCGTTGCATCACGCGCGTCAACGTTTCGACGAAATCTCCGGTTTTTCCGAATAAAGATTTAAGCCCAGTTGCTGTGAGCTTCATGTGGTAAAGAATACTTAACGCTTCTCCGGCGCCAGCGACTTCTCCGATAACTTCTCCGGCGAGTTGTGATGACGTCATGCTACCGCTAATCTCGTTGTTAATGATGTTTGCTAAATAATCAGCTGCTCCAACCGACTCCATCAACCGTTTGTTCTTTTCATTCTCCAAAACAATTGTTTTTAATCGTTTTAAGCTCATGATTTGACGTTGTGGAGAGTTTAAATCTTTCAGTAGTTTGATGATTTCTGTCTTGGAGATCGGGATTCGCGGTGTCGGGAACCTCTCGATGCCATACGACGCGTTGAGGGTGCACCAAGATTGGATCAACCGACGAAGCGTGTGGTTAGGGGTCAGCTCGATGTCGAGAACGACTTGTTTGGTCACGGGACACACGTTGTTCTTTTGTGAGAACAGCCAGTTTTCGATGTTATCGCGATCGTAGGTGATCCCGGTGGAGAGTGTCACCGGGTCTTTCATGATCTCGAGCGAGATCGGGCACAAGAAATAACGAGGGACTTCGACTTCGGTTTGTAGATCATCCATATCCGAATCGAGATATCGAAAAACACTAGTAAATTTATGTGAAAAAGATAGGAAAGTTGAGAGCTTTTCGGATGAATTTTGGTTTGTGTATGATGAACAATGAGGGATTTGGTTTTATATATAGTATTGTTTTTAGGGGAAATTGATTTTGAAAAAGAGAAAGTCAAAGGACGTAAGATGTTTGACTTTTGAATATGCTTTAGATTCTCCAAAAAGACAGCTTCCATTTGATAATAAATAAATGCATGTGGGACAATTTATCAAGTGTATGGGCAAGTTGTGTTGATTGAGTGTGCAAGAATGGACAATTTCCGTGTATAGAATGTTATTAAAATAGTTTCTTTTATGGAGATGAGCTTTTGTTATTTTGTACCTAATTATAAGCATAGATTGTGTCAAATTAAATAAAGGGTTTTTCTTTTTTGATATATTAAGAAAAGCATATTATATTGTTACATGAATTACTTGAATCAGTCGTGCATGTAAAATTATAAATATTGACTCTTGCCACTATCTACACGAAATAAAATAAAATTCTGCGTATTAAGTGAATGTATTAGAGGGTTATTACACGAGAATGATTCCTACAAGCATGAATTTGTATGTTTGGGGCATCGACCTCCACTCTACTAAGTATCATCTAGCGATAAGAACAGCGCTGGTACCGAAAATTCTCAAGAGACTTTGGGCTCGGGAAAAGAACATAAAATATATCTATAATACAACATATAAAAAAATATTAACTAAATAACTTGTATATAAAACATTTATAATACGACGATAATTGGACTAAACTATTTAAACGTTAATGATCTCTAAAATAAACTTTTATAGACTAAAATAATTAAAAATGTTATTGAGTTTGTTTATGAGTTTATACTTTATTCTTAAAAATGTTAATAGTTTGTAGTTTTTTCCTTAAAAATTACATATATATATAATATATAAAAACTTTTAAACATTGGCCCCTAAGGAGATTGGGTTCTGAACGGTCAACCACACCCCTCTTAGGGCGCCCCTGGACTGAGACTTGCATAAAAGAATATAATATACTTAATTGACGGGTTACTTACAAATAAATTACATTAAGTTACATGGAGATTTTGATAGTCAGAAATACCTAGATTAATGAGGCTCTTTAACCTCAAATGTGTTTAACACATTTTAAGTTGTTGATATTAAAATCTAATCGTAATTACAATACATGTTAAGAGTTATTGTTATGATTTAAAAAAAATAAAAAGAAAAGATATATGCTTGATTATTTTTTAAACATACTTTAAATTGATTAAGGGACGACCAAGTCACGTGTTTCATTTTGTTAATGAAATCAAGTTAGTATGTTACTATAAATAGATAAGTTATTCGTAATCAGTATAACAACAGTTAATTGCATGTATGGCAAATTTCTTATCGGTGCCTTTTATAAGTATGTATAAATATGTTATATTTCACCTTTATTGATAGAATAAACCACTAGATTTCGTTTTGGACCCTGCTAAAACATGGTACTAAAGTACTAAACGTACTCATATGTATTTAATTGATTTTAATTTCTTTAGAAAAATCTTATATGCTCATATGAAGGGAGTAGGGGTGGCCCGGGCTACCCCTGAACTCTTGTTTTGCAGTACAATTTTTTTTTCTTTTAACCGTTATATGTGTCGGAATATCTCTAAGGCTGTTTGGTTGGGTCTGACCGACCCCAGTCAGACGTGCATGTCTGACTCGGTCAGACGTGCCTTGTGTTGGTTGCTTGCATTTTATCGGAGAATAGGTCTGATCGAACCTCTTTTCGGTCAGATCTAAACCCACATATGACCCGAATCAGACGTGGAGTTGGTCGGCGACGTGGTTCACGGTGGTGGTTCGCGACGGCGGTTGAGGAAGAAGATGACCAAACATACCTCACTTCCGACGAAGATAACGACGACCACGACAGCCGGAACTGCCATGCCTCTAGCGACCGTACAACCGGCGACAAGTTTCACAAGCCCCTGTTCGATCCACCGAATCCTCCGGCGTCTTCTTCGCTGCCGTCGGCACTCACAGCGTTTTCTGAAGAAATTTCGCTCTCTGTCTCTCTGATTGTTCTTTTGCTTGTTGAATCATTGTGTTCGTTGAGATTAGTGTGGAAGAGAGGTTGTTTTGAGCTAGATTTGGAGTTTACAAGTCAAATTTTAGGTTTATTTCATGTGTAGAACGGGATGATTGTGTGTGTTTGTGTATTTGGTTATCTAGTATCTATCTAGATGGAGGAAAATGTTACAACCAAACACACTTATTGATTTATTTCATGTGCAGAACGGGATGATTGTGTGTGTTTGTGTATTTGGTTATCTAGTATCTATCTAAATGGAGGAAAATGTTACAACCAAACATACTTATTGGTTCAGAACTTTTACTGATTCAGAAAATGTAGAAGATGTTCTTCAATCACATGTGATCAAACCCTAAGTTTAAAAATTAAGACACCCCTTAAAAATAGAAAACCCAAATTAACATAAGATTAAAGTCTAAATAAAAGTAAAAGTAACATCTCATTTAATTAAAAGTCCATTCATTTCATTATATATCTATCTATATTATATAAAAATATAGTTTTAGCTACAACCCTAGAAACATCAACTCTAGTAATCTATTATATTGTATTTTTACTCCCATGTATTTATTTTTTATTTCTTTTCTCCTATTTGATTTTTTATAATTTAAAATTATGTATTTTTATTTAAACGAAAGTTATTTATTTTGTGCTCAATTGTTTACTTCTATTTCAATTAAAAAATAAAAAAGGAAATCCAAGTATTGGAAAAGTGCTGTTAGTGTTTAAGTGGCTTTGAGTAGTTAGAAGCTAAAACGATATGTCAATGAAGGATTGATGGTTATTGTAGTACTGTCGGTGTTTAAGTGGTTTTGAGTAATCAATGCAAAATTTAAATCTATAACTATTTGGTTAAAAAGTATATCATTTACCACCATACTATCCTAATATCAATAAATTTTATAGTTATGTTTATTCAAGTCCTAAAAATTATTCATAAATAATGAAACTTAATTAACTTGGAAATCAATTGGGTCCATGATATGTTATGCTTTGCTGGTACGTGGACGTGGCTCGTTGTGTTCACGTATTTGGCGGTGGCTGATTGGGTGCCAATAGTATTTTGACCCATAAAAAGTCAACCCTTGTATATTTCATCAAAAAAAGTAAAAGTCAAGATGGGCTGTGGTGATCATTTTACTTTTAGTTCACGTGTTCAAAAATGATCAAATGGATATGCATAAAATCATATATTTTAGATATGTTATATATATATATATTACATATCAGTATGAAGATTCTAAATGGTATAAAATTTGTTTGTACCTTTTGAACTTTTAATTTGATATAGTCAAGTAGATTTGAGATTTTTCAGAAGGTTTGAAAGTTTAAATCGAATATTATTTCTCAAAACCTATCTCACGGAAACCAACTCAACTACATATTGAATTAATGTAGGAACTAGGAATTGAAACCCGTTTGTCACATTTATATAAAAACACTTAGTAAAATAACACATAATGAAAATGATGATAATGCGATTACAACTGAAAATAATATAAAAGAATAAAAACAATGAATAAGAATAGTGGTTGAGGCTTCTTGTTCAATGTTCCCTAAAAATTGTTAGGGTACGTACAACAACAAAACTAATGAGTATTGTCTAAAAAAAGCTCGTGTCTGAAAACATGTATGGAAGTACTTAGATTGTTGGAAGTTTTGTATCGTGTGTTAGTTGTAAATTTATGAGTCTATGCTAAATAAAATATTACACAGCTTAGTCAATAATTTGAGTTAAACGAGAAACAATTACATCAAAAAATTTTAAATTTTTTTAATGTTTTGATTGGAACTAGAAACCACTTAGCTCCAACCATTGATCAAGATGCAAAGTGCAAAAGGAGTCACATTGCCCTATCGATTGGGCTAGCTACATGCGTGACTTCTTTAAGGTCTCTATTTTATTCTTATGGAAAAATTCACACTTATATATGCTGCTCCATCCGCATCTTATGTGTGACATACGTCCACCTATTTTCATAACTTTTATATTTTAAACACTTAATTTTAAATGACATATATCGATTATTTTCGTTTTTCTAAAATGTCTTTAGTTTGTTAGGGAGTTCTAATCATGAATATAAATCAAGAAAGTTTACCTAACTGAAAAGAGAACTTGGTAAACCGAAGTACACTGAGCTATCAAAAACCTAACTAAACAAGAGATAGCTTTTTAATTATTTAATATTTTTTAAAGCTTACCGATTAAAAGGCTATATGACGCATTAATATATAATCAATTTTAATTTAATCAAATACATTTTAACTCTAACCGATTCATATATAACCTCTTGATAGAATTATCAAAACTCTATCAAAGAGCTCCTAATCAACTAGAAGTAGTACTTTAAAGAACTTGTTCACTATGACCAGTTAGCACTCAAGTTTTTATTTGTTTATTTATTATATATTTATATATTTATAATTATTAATAATATAATATTGTATTTATATTAAGTTTGCAGTTCTGCACTATAGTGTTATTTAATATATATATGTTCGACTCACCTAATGTATAAGGTCTATATAAACTAAACTTATATTAAGTCGACAATAAAATATAGGATTAGGGTCAAATATGTGATACACAAACAATATGTTTGACTCGATAACCACAAGATTAGTTTTGATCCACAAAAAGGTTCTTTTATTTTAAACACACTTTATTCATCGAATTATCAGCATAAATTATTATTAACTACGTTACAAGTCAAATATCGTACTTTCTTGATAGAAAAGAGTAAGATAATTACATCATTTGTAGTCCTATATTATTACATTTTGTTTGGGTCCTAATATTTAGACACGCACTCAGATAAATCGATATCCCATTATATACCGCGTAGGGGTCCATACGTGACGTATAGGGTTGAATGCACTAAAAACGAGGAAAATTCAGGGGGGTGTCAGAGAGTTATACGCCCCATATATCCCTATACGACCCCTCCTATACGACACATATAGGGTTATACGACGCGTATAGCTAATTCCGACACTGACTACGAAAAAATTCAGGGGGCTGTCAGAGGGTTATACGCCCCGTATAGGGCTATATGACCCCCCTATACGACGCGTATGGGGTTATACGACCCGTATAGAAATGTTGGGATGTTGATTTAAAATAATGGATGTCGATTTAACCAAACCTTATGTTTAGAGTGATTAGGTTATGCCACATCTGCCTTAATATTTTTTTATTAATGAAGGTGTAGAGATGAGGCAATGAGGGTGGCGACGGCAGTAGTTTAGACTTATTTGACTAAACTACTAACCCGATGCTATCTTTTGGTTTCATTAATAATTTAGTATACCTTAATTTTTATAATATAAAGTAAACAAATGTAAACTGTATAATTAGTTTTAACCTAACATGTATAAACATCATAAAAACTAATGAGATACGATAATTCTTTTCAATTAACATTAGTTTCCCATACATGTGTATTTTATTTTTTAAGTCTTTTCATTCAAAATCATTTATTGAATTCTATTATTAATTTAGTTAACTGATTGACGTTAATATGAAACTCCTTGGGGGTATCCCGGTGTAAATGAAGCCCAAGTGCCCAACATCCTTATATACTCCATCTTTGGGTGCATTACACATGCCATTTTATTTTGTTTATTTTGCTCGGTTTGTTAGGGTGTACGGTGCGTAGTCGCCGGCATTCCTCAACGCCGCCCGACACCGACAATACCACCCCCGTTTTCACGTCGCATGGCGTGCGTTTCCGGCACCCACTCGTAGTGCCTTCCCTTCAACAAATCGACCCCAACTGCTAGTTTCATATCGTGATGTTGTGGCAACACCACCACCACCAGATTTGATAGTACTATGGTATACTTGACATGACAAGATTTAATTGATGGGTTTGATATGGGGTGCTAATAAAGGGACACCCAAAATCTTAAATCGACACCCCCCTATACGCGTATGGGTCCATACGCGGCCCATGCCCGGCGTATAGGGTACGACCATTAATGCGACATTAATGACTGACAACCGACGTCACATCAGTTTGATATGGGGTGCTAATAAACGGACACCCAAAATCTTAAATCGACACCCCCTATACGCCGCGTATGGGTCCATACGCGCCCCATGCCCGGATAGGGTAAGACCATTAATGCGACATTAATGACTGACAACCGACGTCATATCAGTTTACCTATACGGGGCGTATAGGCCCATACGCCACGTATAGGTCGGTGTCGATTTAAAAAAGCATATAAGCTATACGCCGCGTATGGACCCATACGCGGCGTATAGATCCTCGGTACGCTATATCTTTCAAATTTTCTCATTTTTTACACACACTAAAAAAAAAACACTCTCGTATAGCACTATACTACACGTATTGATCTTCGATTTTTCAACATCCAGGTACGTATTATTGTTCATACATCATTATTATGTTAATCGTTCATTGATTTAAACGTTAAAGTAGTGTTTTATGCCCAAAATGCGTGATTTAAAAACTGATATAAAGAACTATACGCTGGTACAGCCCGCGTATAGGGCTATACGCAGCGTATAGTTCTTTGGTTGTGGGGACGAAGACACATCGTGTGTGTACCCTATACGCGGCGTATAGATATATACGCGGCGTATAGGGTGTTGCAATACGCGACTTGTGGACCATACGTGGGTCCCCTATACGCCGCGTATAGTCCTATACGCGGCGTATAGGGTCGGATTCGACCTATACGTTGCTCTGTGACCCATACGCTGCTACCCTATACGCGGCGTATATCCCTATACGCGGCGTATAGGGTAAATATATATATACAAATACATATATATGTATATACGCATATACATATACATATACATATACATATGCATATACATATATATGTATATACAATATACATACATATATATATATGTACATATATACATAAACATGTATATGATATGTGTATACATATACATATACATATACATTACCTATACATATACATATACATAACATATACATATACATACACATATACATACACATATACATACACATATACATACACATATACATACACATATACATACACATATAATACACTATACATACACATATACATACACATATACATACACATATACATACACATATACATACCCATATACATACACATATACATACAATCATACACATATACATACACATATACATACACATATACATTAACATATACATACACATATACATAACATATACATACACATATACACATACACATATACATACACATATACATACACATATACATACACATATACATACACATATACATACACATATACATACACAATATACAACATATACATACATATACATACACATATACATACACATATACATACACATATACATACACATATACATACACATATACATACATATACATACAATATACATACACATATACATACACATATACATACACATATACATACACATATACATACACATATACATAACATATACATACACATTACATAACATATACATATACATATACTATTATATTGTATATATATGTGTATATATATTACGTATACGTTGTTTTTGACCTATTTGTTCACCTGTGCAGATATGTCTTCCGATTCTGAGATTGAGGCTGACGTTGTTGACCATATTGCCGAGCATCCTTGGCTGCAGTTTGATGATGCCGGTTCCATTGAGCACGCTAAGTGCTCAAAATTTATTCGGATGAAGATCGGTCATCAAAAGGCCGTAGATTGGGAGGTTATTGCTGAGTTGGGAGAGCGCGATCGTCTTGCTGCTATTATCGGAGACGATACGCCGTGGAGACGTCTTTTTGAGATCGCATTCTTACCGTCCCACCGTGAGCTGGTAGTGGAGTTTTTATCCACATTTACATATATTCGTCCAGATGAGATGGAGGAGGACGATGAGCGATCGGAGATTTCTTTTACGCTTTGTGGACATGCACATCAGATGTCCATTGAGCAGTTTGCAGTTGTCTCGGGGCTTTATTATGAGCCGGAGACTGTTACCCCTCGTTCACTGAGGGTATTACTGAGATGGAGGAGGGCACATTGAGAGAGTGGTGGCCTCAGATTGCCGGAGGTCCGTTTCAGAGGCCTAAGGGCAGGGTCACCGGCATTCGAGATCCTCTCATCCGTTATCTGCATCGGATGATCGCCACGTCCATCATGGGACGTGGCAAGAGTCGGGAGTGGTGTACCATTCCCGACTTATTTTACTTATATTGTTTGATTACGGGGACCAGGTGTAACCTGGCGAGATGTTTGGCGGAGTATTTTGCGTCGTATTATCATCGCCAGGAGCGAGGAGCGACGTGTACGGCGGCGCGTACATCACGTTGATTGCCCGATTTTTAGGTTATCTTCCTCGGCATCTTGGTGACGTGTCTCCACCGATCGAGCCGGTGAGATTAGATCGTCGTACGCTATTCGGCATGCGTATTATACGCCAGTTTCCGGTTGGCATACGATTCTCTCTTTGACCCGGGGAGATCTGGCAGCCGGCACCAGTTCAGCAACTCGGCATTGCGATCACTGCAGCAGCACGGGCAGCCGCATGATCAGCCACCACCCGACGAGCAGCCACATGATCAGCCGCCTCCTCAGCCACATCAGCCGCCCCTCAGCCTCAGTTCCCGCGATATATTTATAGAGAGGTGAGGCTGCCTGCACGTGTGGAGACATTGTTGCAGGATATGTCTAGGAGCTTACGGCAGTAGAGTCGACGGCTCGATCGCGTTGAGGATCTGATGGAGTGGCAGGTTCAGTCAGAGATTGCGCGGCGTTCTGGTACTGATCCTCCGCCGTTGCCACCGCCTCGAGATTACCCTGACTCCCGTAGTTTTGCATTGTAATTTTATTTTGTTATGTAATTTAAAAACTTTGTAAATATTATCAGTTTATGTTTATCTTTTATGTTTATTATCAGTTTATGTTTATCTTTGTAATATATACATACATACATACAGACAGACATACAGACATACATACAGACACACATACATACATACTACATACATACATACATACATACATACATACATACATACATACAGACATACATACAGACATACCAGACTACTACATACATACATACATACATACATACATACATACATACATACTACATACAGACATACAGACATACAGACATACATACATACAGACATAGAGACATACATACATACATACATACATACTACATACATACATACATACATACATACATACATACATACATACATACAGACAGACATACAGACATACAGACATACAGACATACAGACATACAGACATACATACATACATACATACATACATACAGACATACAGACATACATACCACATACATACATACAGACATACAGACATACAGACATACATACATACATACATACATACATACATACATACATACATACATACATACATACACAAATACATACATACACACATACATACAGACATACAGACATACATACATACATACATACAGACATACAGACATACATACTACATACATACATACAACATACATACATACAGATATACATACACACATACATACATACATACATACATAAACATACATACATATACATACATACATACATACATACATACATACAGACATACAGACATACATACATACATACAGATATACATACACACATACATACATACATACATACATAAATAATTTTAATTCAAATTATATATATATTAAAACTCAAAAATTAAAAAAAAACATATATATATATAAACTATACGCCGCGTATAGACCCATACGCGGCGTATAGCTCCTCCACGTACAGTGCTCATGCGACCACGTATAGTGCTCATGCGACCAATTCTTTTGCACTATACGTGGCGTATGGCTCCATACGCCACGTATATGGTTTCAGATGTACTTTTTGTACCATGTACGATTACAAGATAGATTGGTAATTCCTATTTTCCATAATAATTGTTTTATGCAATGTCCTTAAATTGCCTTCATTTAATAAATTGTTCTAATTAATACATGAGTTAATGCATATGATTTAATTCACTATATTAAGTATTATTTTATTTATAATAATTTAAATTAACATCATATTTATATTTTTACTATTTAAATTAAGTATTATTATTAACTAATAAATACTATTTACCAAATATTTATATAGTTATAATAATAATAATAACAATAATAATAATAATAATAATAATAATATAATAATAATAAATTATTATTATTATTATTATATTATATATAATCAGTATTTAAGACTGGTAGGAAAAGAGGCTCAGCAGCACATGCGCATTACGCGAGCCAATTCATTATACGTAACATATAGAGACAATATTTATTATATTATTATAATATTTATAAAACATTTTTGAATGTCAAAATAATAATTTCATCTTAACCTTAAGATAATATAGGGTTAGCATGGTAATATTATAGTGGATTTAAATTCAATTTTTTAATCAATACGAATTCATTAAGTTTAATAATAATAATAATAATAATAATAATAATAATAATAATAATAATAATTAAGTAATAATAACTAATTATAAAATAAAAACAATTTAGTAATAAGTAATAATATGTAATAATATACAAGTAATCAACTAAAAATATACAAGCTCTCAAAACTGATTCAAGGTTATTAATCTTATATCATTTTTCTTTTATAATCATAAAAACATGATGGTTTATAAAATCTAAATGTTGTTATGATGTGCTAAATTATATCAATGTTTCGACATATTTTTTTTTCCCAAAACAGACTTATCAATATAATTTTTATCTATAAATACGGATTGAATACTAATGTTTAAGTAATCGAAATCAAGTGTTATAAATTTTAACAACTCGCGGTAAAGCGCGGGTTCACACACTATACCAGACATATACTAACCAACGAAACTTATATATTACATATATTATCAAACAAATAAACAAACCAACTCCTACTCTTATAAATTTGTTGTTATGATGTGCTAAATTATATCTGTTTCGACATAATTATTTTTTCCAAATAGATTTGTCAATATAATTTTTATCTATAAATACGGATTGAATATTAATGTCTAAGTAATCGAAATCAAGTGTTATAAATTTAACAACTCGTGGTAAAGCGCGGGTTCACACACTATACCAGACATAAACTAATCCCAACGAAACTTATATATTACATATATATCAAACAAATAAACAAACCAGCTCCTACTCTTATAAAATTTGTTGTTATGATGTGCTAAATTAAATCAATGTTTCGACATGATTTTTTTCCAAAACAGATTTGTCAATATAGTTTATCTATAAATACGGATGGAATACTAATGTATAAGTAATCGAAATTAGTGTTATAAATTTTAAAAACTCGCGGTAAAGCGGGTTAACACACTATACCAGACATAAACTAATCCCAACGAAACTTATATACTAGTATATTATCAAACAAATAAACAAACCAACTCCTACTCTTATACGAACTTAATAAACTAATAACTATCTACTCATAAGAAACCAATAATTACTAATTAATTAAATTAAATTTGGTTTCAATTCCCGACCTATTTTACTTGTCAAGGATAACCCTTTTAATTGTGAATATATCAAGATTATATCAATCATTCACCCCTGATCTTAATATATACCTTCACTCAAAGTCTTCGTTGAAACCAACATCTCTTTGACCCCTTCCGGACCCCAACCTCAACCTATCCACGTCTTAGATCATCGCTTTGAACCCCCTGCTTTCGAAAATAATTTATTTAGATCGAAACATGCTTCTTTGACTTGTAATTCTTCTAGGATCGTTTAAGCCACCCACCTTATTGACCCTTCAACTGGAAAAAAAAACTAGCTTATTGCTTTCGTGTTTTTTATCCAGTTGTTGAACGTAAACCTAGCACCCTATTATCTCCTTTCATGTTCCTATTCTTGACAAGGAAGAAAAGTCGATGATTACGAACAAACACTTGACGTCCTTGATCGGTCACAATTGTAAACCTACTAATGATCAAATCCACTCTCTTTCTAATATGTTGTTTGATCCCCCTAAACTAACAAGGTGTTGTCCTCTGTTAAAACCGATGACCTTTGGGTCATCTTGGATCGTGTGAACAGACCGAGATCATTTAATTATTTTGATTGCAAATCATTTTTAGAGATCGTGTGTAGTGAAAACTTATTATTAATAACAATATCATAATATTTTTTAGAAATCAAGTCATATTCAAAACATCATTCATTGTATCTTCACAACATTTTATAAAAGAACTCTGTATTTACAAGCCACAAGATTTATATCTAGAGATGCATCCATCTCAACTTTGTCTTGTGAAATTCCAATAGTTAAATACACCTACAGAGTTTATACTGTAACATATTCAAAATTATTTTTCCAATCATCCATTGCATGTAAAGTGTTTGGAAATACAATATCAGCAAAAAGCTGGTGAATAATGCTCGTCAGACTCAAGGAATTTTCGTAAACAAGCATGAGAATATTAATTTAGATTAACCATATTAGGCACATAGGATGGTAATATGTTATCAGGTCATCTATGACCATTAGGCACATAGGATGGTAATATGTTATCAGGTCATCTATGGGACCATTAATTCTTAGGAGTCATAATTCTTTAGGAACCAAACAACTACGAACCATGTTTTGGCATTTTACCTCTTCCAAGGCCCTACCCTTCACATATGTATCATTTTTATAACACCACACATATAATTTTAGTCTGATTCTTGTCTTGTATTTCTGCAAATGCATTAATACATATAAATTACTCATACTAGTTTTCGAGAATAAAAGTAAATCTCAGAATTCGCGAGTTTCATTACAAAGACAAACATATTCATCTTTCAATCAAGTAGAGCTTTGTCAAAGGGTTCTAAGGTTAGTTGTGAATCGCTTGGCAACACCCCAGCTTATCAATACATAAGCGACACTCTATAGGAACTTTGGGTAGCTTCGACTCTTCGATAATCGCATGTTGGTTCATGAAATGAGTCGAGAAAGTAGAGTTGGGGTTGGCTGTCAAGAAACGAGTCGATAATCACATGTTGCTTTGACTCAAGTCGAGGCTAAATGTTCGTTTGTGAAGGTGTGAAGTATGTGAAAAATAAGTAGAAGGCTTGCATATTTATAGTTGGGGTTGGTCGTTCGATGCGGCTGTCATCAACAAGCGATGCGACCTCGTGTGTACTCTCTGCATGCATGACACTTGTTGCACAATCATTACCTCGAGCCTCTTTGGGTGTTGCGGCTCACATCCGTAGCCAATGCAGTCAGCATTGGTGTCCACATGTTCAACCTTTGCCCGTTAGCCAGCATATTGTGTCGTGCATGAAATGTTTCCTTAGCATTGTCGATGCGGCTCATATCCTTCTTTTGATGCACCCGCATCGGCTATTGGGCCGTAATTCTTCTCTATTGCGGTTCTTATGAATATGAATTTTAAGAGCGTTACATCCATCCACAAGTATGGGAGGTGTTAGCTTGCCTGTATACTTCGCCTTTTCTTTCGTTTATTTGATCAACTTTACCCACAACTATTTCGCTTACATATCCCCTATGTGCTTCGTTTTCTTTGTAATTCATTCGATGAACCTACTTGATTATAATAAATAAAATATTTATAAATGGTGTGATTCAGTAGAAGTGATTTTAGCATAAGTTGTGATTTTCTCGTATATAGGGGAGGGCCGGACAAGACAGCGTCAACTTTGCTAGAATGAGTTTAATCGTACTTGGTTTAAGCTAATTTTCCATCTTTTTAGATTCTGTAATGAACTTTACAACAATTCGATCGTAGTTAAATCACAAAAGGCACTGGCGGAGCATAGTTGGGACCGGGGGGCTGCCCGCTCCCCCTCTTTTTTTTATCGGTGGTGGTGTTAAACTTTATTCCGGCAGTGTAAATTTTTTGCTCGGTAGTGTAAATTTTCATATAAAACTCGAGTCGCCCCCCCCCCAATAAAATTATATATTATATTACCAGCGGTGAGTGTAACCGCTGGTAAGAATGTTCTTGGCCATTGAAATCTGCTGAAATTAAATCTAGACCGTTTAAACTAGGCGGTTACAACGGTTACAAAGTGGTTTTCGGTGGTTTCTGAAGGCAGTTAACTTCTACGATAATGGGGGTGCAGTTGCTTCAATTCCGCAGGGGAAAAACGTGGGTGGGTTGTACAACCCGTAACTGTTTGAACTTGCCTATAAAAGCAACCCTTTGTCCCGTATTTTTGTTTTGAGGGGGGGGTTCTGTAACTGAAACGAAAAGGAGACAAGAGATCAATGGAAATGACTAGTACCAACCAGAGATTCACCAAAGTCGAAGGAGTTAATATCGTACGATCTTCTTCTCGGTGGAGTACACAGTTGTTGCCTCACTTCGTTGTAGTTAAGGTTGAAACTCCCCTTAAATCTCTCTGTATTTTCTGATGTCTACATAACTTAGTATCACTATGTCATCTTATGCTTGAGTTCATCACTTCTCAATTTCCGATTCTGGATTTAGGTTTACGCAAGAGGAATTTAGGCGTGTAAACCTGGTCTTACCCTAAGATGGGAAATCTCCTTAGCATTCTTGAACTCCATTACAATTCGG
Source organism: Flaveria linearis (assembly GCA_024085815.1). Classification (NCBI taxonomy): domain Eukaryota; kingdom Viridiplantae; phylum Streptophyta; class Magnoliopsida; order Asterales; family Asteraceae; genus Flaveria; species Flaveria linearis. The sequence continues at coordinate 98,953,657 of CM044003.1, forward strand.
TGGTGCTATTTATAACAATCTTAAAGACTGAAAGGGTTAGATCAAGACCTACCCGGAATGGTTTGATACTATTGTTTACGCTACGAGTAAGTTGCCAGATTTAAAGAATTTCACACCGTGTGATCGTTTGAGATTGTTTAGTGATTAGGTTTTTGTTTTTTATGCGCTAATTTTGAGATGTCTGATATCAGGAATTTACCTAGGTTTCACTTTTATAAATTTCATTTAGTTAAGGTTCTTGTATATATAGTTTCACGACATCTATCTCAACAATACTCAAAAGTTAGATATACCTATATAGTAGAGTGGCATTCTATACTAATATTCATATGGAGTTTTCCTAATTTTCAATGGTTATATATTGAACTCTGTGTCATATTACAACTAAATCTTAATCAAGTTTACAATTGACAAGCTAACTAGATTAAAATGGGTCAAATGAATACACACAATATGGTTAATGATAGTTTTTAGGCAACTACCTATTATTTATCAAATATGGCTGTAACTAACATTTTTATTTCACATGATTGGTAATGCTTTTATGTTAGGTTGTTTATCACTTAGCTTTTTATCTTTATCGAGGGTTGTCGTATAATACCTGGCCATTTTTGCTTAAGTATGTAAGTCTCTGTAGAATGAACTTAACTATGTTGGTGTTACATTAACGTTAGAGTACCGGCCACCGGACGGGTATAAAACTAGTTAATTTCGCCCCCTCCCCCTATACAGGAATGTTCAAGCTCCGCCACTGACAAAAGGATTTTTATGAGTTATGACAAGTTTATGATAAAATTTAAAACAGTTGTTATCGGAGTTTCTAACCGTCTCGTGTTTCACTGTATATCGTAGATTATACAAATTTGTAGTAATTTTATAATGCACCTCCTCTTTTGATACAAAAGCACAATTATAAACCTAATACAAATATTTTCATTAAATTCCCTTTGAGCAAATGTGTGAAGTACAACTTTTAGAATGGAAATATCAATATATCAGAATTGGTTGTTTGCATATATGATTAATAAACGGTGCCGTCAGCTGCTTTGCTATTATTTAAAAACGAACATCTACAAAATTTGACTACATTTGTTCAAATATAAAATAAATAATTATTTACTTTCAAACCTCTTGGACTATCAACTACTACATTGTCTATGCGGTATATTTTATATAATTACGAGAAAAAATAATTTGTATCTTCTTTTTTAAAATTGGTGATCTCATTATTACTTTTCAAAAATTATAAATGTTTTAGTTTGAAATTTTGTAACACGAACACTCGTTTGATCGTTAGATTCAAAACCCAATCATTAATGATTATTACACTTTCTTCGGAAATAAATTTAGTACTCGAAATTTACAATTACACGAGTTGAGTAGAAAAATATAAGATAATTAGTAATAAAAATTAATAAATTATAAACCATACTTCAAGAAAAAAATGATTTAAATTACGCATAAATAGCTATTTTCAAGTAAATAAACAATAACAAATTTTCCTTAAACCTTTTTTTTATAAATGTTTTTTTTTTTGTTTTGAAAAGTGTGTTTTTATAAAAAAATTAGGTTTTTAATTTACTAAATAATATGTTTTCTGTAGTTTTAGAAGGGTATGAATAATATTATAGTATTTATTATTATAACTAGTAATAGAGAAAAATAAGAATATTAATCAAAAATTGTCTTCATCTCTATCATATGTATCCTGCTTACGTATATGTAAACACTACTAGATTAGCAATTAGCAAAAAGAAAAACAATAAGCATACTATTATATCAAAACGGTTAAAACTTACGTGTATGTAAGCAATCAGAAAAAAATAAAGAAGACATGTTGATGAAACTTACGTATATGTAAACACCCTTGCGTGATCAAATCCTCATCCCTAGCAGATATGTATCCTGCTTACGTATATGTATCCTGCTTACGTATATGTAAACACAACCAGTTCTTAAACCCACCCAAACACACAAACCTTAATTCACCATTACCATCATCACCATTTCCCCCCAAAAAAACTCACCTTTCACCTCTTCATGATTCTTGAAGACTCCAAACACCCTAATCTGTTCGGATTCGTCAAACACTCTTCCCCAATGACGGATCGATCTCTTCTTCATCTTCTTCAACTCTACTCACACCGTCAACAAGTACCGCTTTAGCCTTGAGGGAATTACGCATTTAACGGGGGAAAGACAGAAGCTAGGGTTTTGTAGGTTTCGGAATCGTGTAATCGGAGCTTCACTTCAACTTCCATGGTGGATTTGGGTTTCGATTCGTGCACAGATGTGTGGATCTGCAAGAAGAACTTGATTTCATCTTTATTGTCTCCTCGCTTTCTTGATTTATTAACAAACCACGCGACCTCTAACTAATTGCATCATCATCGCTATCTGATTTTGATATCTGAACATACCATTCACATGGTTGATGAATTGGGCAAAATCAAATAGGTCGAGATTCCAATGGTTCGATGAAGCAGGTTTCTCAAACACTTGTATATGGGTTTGTTCAATCATGGAGAAAAGATGGGATTTGGTTAATAATGAGTATTTACTAAAAATTTATATATAAAATTACTAAAACAACCTTTGATATAATAAAATAAATATAATATTAATGAAAAATTGTGATTGGCTAGAAATGGTTTCTTGGTTTCTTAAATTTACTTGGTTTTCTTAGGATCCCTCCCCTATATATATATATATTTATATAATATATATATATATATATAGCTAGCTAGATAGATAGGCTAGAAACTGAGTATAAATAAAAAAATTCAATAGTTAGTAATAACAGTGAAATGTTATAATACGATATTTTAATATATGATATGATTAAAAGTTATATATAGTTATTAGCTCAAGAAATAAATATTGTACAGTTTTTTAACTCTCTTATCTAAATAGTTTTATTATTCAACATTCATTACATAAAACTGTTATAAAGAAATTATTTTTTATAAAATCTGTTTATAAAAAATTCTAGTTTTTAATTATTATCATTGTTTTGATAACATTTTTTTAGAAATTTCACCTTTTATAAAAATTTTAAAATATTGATTTACCATATTTGTTCATATAAGTTTAGTGTTTAGAAAATTTAATATTTTAAACAAAATTATTTTTTAATTATTTTTATTTTTAGTAAAAAGATTTGATTTTAAATTTCTTAACAAAATCTATTTTGAAAATAGTTTGATTTTCAGAGATGAGAGAGATGTAGTTATTTTAGTACTTGAAATTTACAATTAATTTTCTTAGGATGATTATTCACGTACTTATATACTCATAGATTAATATCTCCGGTATACACGATTTAAGTAGATAAAATATAAAATAATTAGTAATAAAAATTAATAAATTATAGACCACACTTCAAGATAAAAAAATGATTTAAATTGTACAAATAGCTATTTTCAAGTAAATAAACAATAATAAATTTTTCTTAAACCTTTTTTATAAATGTTTTTTTAGTTTGAATATTTCAGTTTAATAAAAATGAAATTTTTTATAAGAATTGGTTGTATTAGTATATTTTGTATATTATAACCTTTATATTTAAAAGTGTGTTTTTAATATAAAAAAGGTTTAATTTATTAAATATATTTTGTAGTTTGAGAAGGGTATGAATAATTAGTAGTATTTAGTATATCATTAGTAATAGAAAGAAATAAGAAAGTTAGTATGAGGGGGGTACAATGTCTAACTTAACATCTTAACTATTCATTTATTATATGTATGTATGTATGTATGTATGTAGTATGTACGTACGTACGTACGTACGTATGATGTATGTACGTATGTATGTATGTATGTAGACGTACGTATGTATGTATGTATGTATGTATGTATGTATGTATGTATGTATGTATGGATGTATGGATGTATGTATGGTGTATGGATGCACGGATGCATGCATGGATGCATGGACGCATGCATGGATGATGCATGGATGGGCGTGCGTGCGTGCGTGCGTGGTGCATGCGTGCGTGCGTGTGAAAGCGTGCGTGAAAGCGTGCGTGCGTGCGTGTGTGCATGCGTGTGTGCATGCGTGTGTGCATGCGTGTGTGCATGCGTGGTGCATGCGGGTGTGTGTGGGTGTGTGCGCGTGTGTGGTGCGCGTGTGTGGTGCGGTGTGTGTGGCGCGTGTGTGTGTGCGGTGGGTGTGCGCGTGTGTGTGCGCGTGGTGTGCGCGTGTGTGTGCGCGTGTGTGTGCGCGTGTGTGTGCGCGTGTGTGTGGCGTGTGTGTGCGCGTGTGTGTGCGCGTGTGTGTGCGCGTGTGTGGGCGCGTGTGTGCGCGTATGTGTGCGCGTGTGTGTGCGCGTGTGTGTGCGCGTGTGTGCCCATTACAGGTCATATCCTACCAATAGACCTCATGCCCATTACTTGGGAAGCTTCGATGTGGTAGTTGGTATGGATTGGCTATCCAAAAACTCCGCAGAAATTATCTGTAAAGACAAAATGATTCGCATCCCCCTACCAAATGATGAAGTCCTGTGTGTGGAGGGAGATAAGACTGGTGTCGTGATGGGAGTTATTTCTTACTTGAAAGCTCAAAAGTGTCTTCGAAAAGGACATACTGCTATCCTAGCCTTAGTCACTGACAAAGATAAGAAGGAAAGGAAGATTGAAGATGTACCCGTCGTCAGGGAATTTCCTGAAGTGTTTCCTGATGAACTGCCTGGGTTGCCCCCTAAAAGAGAGGTCGAGTTTTCAATCGAGTTAGTACCTGGAGCTACACCTATAGCTCGGGCACCATACCGTCTCGCACCTTCTGAATTAAAAGAACTATCTGACCAGCTTAGGGAACTCCTTGATAAAGGATTCATCCGACCTAGCTCGTCACCATGGGGAGCACCAGTGTTATTTGTGAAGAAGAAAGAGGGAACCTTCAAAATGTGCATTGACTATCGGGAACTGAACAAAGTGACGATCAAGAACCGTTATCCCTTGCCACGTATTGACGACTTATTGACCAACTGCAAGGTTCAAGCATTTACTCCAAGATAGATCTTAGAAGCGGTTATCATCAGCTGAGAGTCAGAGACGAAGATATTATGAAGACGGCTTTCAGAACGCGATACGGTCACTTTGAGTTCACAGACATGCCATTTGGGCTAACAAATGCACCTGCTGTATTCATGGATCTCATGAATCGTGTATGTATCAAGTCTTATCTAGACAAGTTTGTCATTGTCTTCATTGATGACATCTTGATCTATTCCAAAATGAGCATGAGCATGAAGAACATCCGAGATCGGTCCTTGAACTACTAAGAGAGAGGAGCTCTATGCTAAGTTCTCGAAATGTGAACCCTCGCTACGTGGGACCTTTAAAATTGTCAGAAGGATCGGCCCAGTAGCCTATGAATTAAATCTACCTGCTGAACTTGGTGGTGTGCATAATGTGTTTCACGTATCTAATCTAAGGAAGTGTTTATCTGATGAATCACTTGTTGTGCCTTAGAGGAACTGCAAGTAGATGAGAAACTCAGGTTTGTCGAGGAACCAGTTGAAATCATGGATAGGGAGGTGAAACAACTAAAGCATAGCAAGATTCCGATTGTCAGAGTTCGGTGGAACTCCCGGCGTGGTCCTGAGTTCACTTGCGAACGAGAGGACGAAATGATGCGCAAGTATCCTAACCTGTTCAAGAATGTTGCCAGTAGTACTTCTTAATTTGTGTGTGTGCGTGGTGTGTGCGTGTGTGTTGCGTGTGTGTGTGCGTGTGTGTGTGCGTGTGTGTACGTGTATGTGTGACAATCCGGAAAAATTCCCGGTTTATTTCATATATTAACATAGTATTTATGTGATTTTACAAATTAGTTTTATTTTTATTATTATTAATAATGATATTAATAATAATAAAAATAATAATAACAATAATAATAATAATATTGTTGATAGTAATAATAATGATAATAATAATAATAATAAATAATAATATTAATAATGAAGTCCAGGGGGTTGAATTGCTAATTCTAAAACTTTAAAACAAAGTTTAAGGCATGAAATAATAACAAATAAACCGCAGGGAACATTTCTGTAATTTCTAAAACCCAACCCCCGATCCCTCGGTTTTCCGGCGACATCTCCGGCGGCCTCCGGCGGACCTCCGGCAAACCCCAACAGCTTCAATACTCGATTATAAAATGCGAAAACGGTCCCAAATGATTCGTAGACAAAAATCGAACACAATACCCCACAATAAATTGAAAATTAAACTGATAGTGCGATCTAACAACTCCATCTTCATTGTCGGTAGCTTTACAGGGTCGAATCGCACTAAAACCTCAACAATAATAGAATCAATCAAACCTAAACGATGTTATAAATATTCCTAATCGGTTTACGCTTTCAATTGGCACATAAAACACACAAACACCTCAATTCGATTCTCTCCTATATCGCGACCTGCAACTGAATCAAACACCCATAATCGAGCTTCGACACCGAAATCGATAAAGGGCTTTCGATCATTAGCATCATTGGAAACTTCCTGTGAAGTTAATTTCATTTTCATCAACGTTTGATCATCGTTTGAATCCTCCCCGGGCCGCGACCTGTTCCTCAATCGATCTTGACGATTTGAATACCAAAACAGGTAATTAAAGACACCTAAATACTCGATTCATCATGGGGAACAAAAGCCCCATGATTATAGTTGTTAACAGATTCAAATCGATGCTCAATTTGGTCGATCTGTAATCTAGGGTTCGAACGAATTGGGGGGTGTTTGGTTGGAACAGTTTAAGAAAATTAAAAGCTGAATCCTTGTGCGGCCTTGTGCCTTTGGTTCACTGGTTTCGGGGTGGGATCGTGTGTGTGTGGTCGCGGGTTCGAACCCGGACACCAACAATTATTTTTTAAAGCCTTTTTAGCGTTTTAAAAATACAGAAAAATTATTAAAAATTATAAAAATAATTTTTTAAACTTGTTAATTTATAAGTTATTTAATTATATTCTGGAAAATTATTTCTTAAAAACCTTATTTATTTATTTATTGAATTATTACAAATGTTATAAAATATTATTTATAAATGTTATAAATAGCCATTTTTATAAAATAGACTCTAAATAATAATGTAAATTATTAATTTATTGTTAGACGTTATATTATCTGTAATTATGGATAAAACATGATTTTATAAATTAAATCATAAAATCTTACTAAATGGTACATGATTTACTGTAAATCATAAATAGATTTTTAAATAAAATAATAACATAGATTATTACATATAAATAATGTTTATATATATATAAATATGGATAACATAATTAATAATTAGATAATTATATTATGTTTTATCTTGTAAATATGTTATAATTTAATAATATGTTGTTATTCATTATTTATACATAATCTATGTTCTGTTATAATAACATTACCATATAAATATAATGTCTAGATAATTTGTGTCTATTTGTAAAATCTTACAAAATTAAATATGAATCATATTTAACGTCTAAGATTTATTTGGAACATAATGATATGTTAAAATAAAAATATTATTAAACTAATTAAATATTATAAAATGTAAATCTTTAGTTATTAAAGAATTAACAAAAAACTAAATGATTTAATTATATGTTTATAACAAATCTCCGAAAACCAAATCCTAGATCAATTGAACACCAGGTTCAAGATCTAACTTATTTAGGTTTTGGATTTGTATCTGTTTGCTTACGTGAAATATAATTCTCTAGCAGGAATTTACTAGCTTGTCAACACCACACAAGGACTGAGGTGAGTTCATAACTATTCTCTCTTTTAATCATTTAAATATTTTGGGGCTGGAATACATGTTGTAATTAAATTACAAATTATTTTTGTGTATTATGTTAAATAATAATTTGATCACATTTATGATTACATATGGTTACTATGAAAATCCTTTCTGTATACTGGACTATAAACTAGCAGGGATCTTTTGGATAGTACTATCGGGGAGTGACTTACCCCCACAAAGGTTTGGACATGTGGTCCTTACCAAGATGCACAAAGATCTTATTGTCATTCGGGATGACTTGTTCTGGTGTGAGAAGGCAGATGTGCACTATATTAAGTTGCCATTATAGTTCCATTTACAACCCATATGAGGATAAATGTAAAGGAGGATTTGCTCCCTCTGATTTGAAATTATTATGATAATATAATATACACATGAAAAGAATATTAAACTATGGTACATGGACAAATCCTATATGAAGGATTTGTTGGGCTTGTACATAGTGGGTATGTGGGGATAAGGGTTCACCTTAATAAAAAGGGTTCCGACAGGTTATTCATATACCGATGAGTAAATTAAACTCACACTTTTACAGTCAATCCTAATTGAGGATAATTGATGATTCATCATTATGTTTTACTTACCTATGAACTCACCAACCCTGTGTTGACACTTGATTTACATGTATTCTCAGGTATCTACTAGGAGCCTATGGACATGCACGTAGGATCATATAAGAGTCAAGATACCTATTGATTTTTATTTGAATTATGATTAAGACATGTTGTCAAGAAAACAATCTATCTTTTATTTCCGTTGCTCTGATTTTAATGAAATGTTTATCTAAAACTTATCATATAGATAACTGCATCTCATGTGTGACTACTGGTTCGATCCTGTTTGTTCACCCCTCTGTGATAAATTCCAGACCCGGAATTTGAGGGTGTGACAGATTGGTATCAGAGCCATTGGTTATATTAAGTTAGGAACTGCATCTAGCCTATAGCCACACACATAGGCACAAAGTAAATTGCCTAGTTAGAGATCAAATAGGATTAAGAAGTTATATGCTTAAACTTAGATAGTTGTTTGCTAAACATAACTTGACTCTTTGACTCTTTTCGATAATTCCTAAACTTATTCTCATGACATGTGGGATCTACTTATCATCGTTCCTAAATCAAATTTTTTTTATTATTCGTCAAAGTCTGTGTCTTAAACTTGAAACATGTAATGCTGGAAGAGCGTGATGCATGTATCTCGAGGTGTTCTGTCTAGGCAAGGTATTCGTATAAATCCAAATCAACCGATGGACCTGTTACCTTACCTGGGAACCCTTGGGATGAGTATCTGCTTATAGGTACGCATGTCTTCAACAAAGTTGTGATTGACTCAATACTTTGATTAGTCAACGTACTCGCTTTGATTTACAAATCAAATGATTACACCTGGAACATCTCATTGCTATTATGCCAAATTCTCGACCGTCGTTTCATGTTGAATAGCTCATATTACCCAATTCCATAAAAAATCCTTAATGATCTTTCAGAATGGCTTCTTGTCAAATCCGTTCACGGTCTAGAAACTCTGGCTGTAAGATTTCTGCTATTGTAGCATGTGAAGTTACTGCGATCATACACAAGTCTTTAAGGCAAATAGGTCAAATTACCTTGATATGTTCCATTCGGTAATCTAAGCTACGCTTGTCCTAACCTAAAGCGAGACTTGTTTCCTTAGTACTTGTGCCCTGCCGAATTTAATCGAAAAACCCAGTTTTCTTAAATTCCCATCTGTCCTACAGTAATTGTCCATACTTTGAATATTTAATATAAAATGCATCTATTGAATATATCAAAGTGTGAATTCTCACCAAACAATTCATGATAGATGGACGCACCAGGGGCAGAGGCAGAGGTAGAGGACGTGCTAGAAGAACTGTCCCAATAGGGATGACTCCTGAAGAAATAAAGCCTTGGTCAATCAAGGTGTTGCTGCAGCCCTAGCCACTCAGGCTGCTCAGAATGGTCATCATATTCGTATATAAAAAGTTCCTAGACTACAAGCCAGATATCTTCACTGGGGCAGAAGGGGCCATTGGGCTCATAAGGTGGTTCGAGAAATATGAATCCATCTTCGCTATATCTGAATGTCCCGATGAGAGTAGGACCAAGTATGCCTCCGGAGCCTTGAGTGGAGCTGCACTCTCGTTCTGGAAGACAGAAGTTTCAAGACTTACTCTCTCCCTAGCCAATGCTATGGATTGGGAGGAACTCAAACAGCTGATGATGGAAGAATTCTGTCCGAGAGAGAAGAAGTACAAAGGTTTGAAACGGAGTGCTGGAACCACAAAATGGTGGGATCTGAAATTGAAAAGTATACCACCGAAAATCAGGAGTACGCAACTTGTGTCCTCATATGATGGAGCCTGCTCACAGAAGAATTGAAGGCTATATCCGTGGACTGTCTCCGGTTATTCAGTCTATGGTCACTTCCTCCAACCCAACTTCAATCCAACAGGCCATCAGGATAGCTCACAAGCTGACTAATGAGGCTGTGGCTCAGGGGAAGTTACCACCAAGAAACAAGGGTAAGGGTGTTACTGCTGAAAGCTCGGGAAAGAGAAAGTTGAAGATGCTAAAGACGGTGAGAGTCAAGGTACAAGCAAGAAGCCAGATCAGAAAAAGCACCATGACAATCAGGGCATTCCGCCTAGATGTCAGAGGTGTGGCAAGCGTCACCATGGCAAGTGTACTGTAATCATTTGCTACAAATGCAACAGGAAGGGGCACACTGCTCCTGAATGTAGAATCAAGACGCAAGATCAAGGAAAAAGGGATGGTAATCAGCAGAATGGTGGAAAGAAGGAAGTTATTTGTTTCAGATGTGGTGAAAAAGGCCATATGCTAAAGACTGCACTAGGGAAAAGAAAGATACAGCCAAGGGCAGAGCTTTTGTTATTGGCAAAGGTGAGGCTCTAAAAGACCCTAACGTTATTATGGGAAAATTTTGGTGAATGATGTTTATGCTATAGTATTATTTGACACGGGAGCTGATAGAAGCTTCGTATCTGATACTTTCTATAAGCACTTGAATGTAGAACCTGTATCCCTAGATGAGCCATATGTTGTAGAAGTAGCAAATGGTAAATCCTTGACCGCATCACAAATCCTGAAAAATTATACATTAGACTTATCAGGTCATATCCTACCAATAGACCTCATGCCATTACTTTGGGAAGCTTCGATGTGTAGTTGGTATGGATTGGCTATCCAAAAACTCCGCAGAATTATCTGTAAAGACAAAATGATTCGCATCCCCCTACCAAATGATGAAGTCCTGTGTGTGGAGGGAGATAAGACTGGTGTCGTGATGGGAGTTATTTCTACTTGAAAGCTCAAAAGTGTCTTCGAAAAGGACATACTGCTATCCTAGCCTTAGTCACTGACAAAGATAAGAAGGAAAAGAAGATTGAAGATGTACCCGGTCAGGGAATTTCCTGAAGTGTTTCCTGATGAACTGCCTGGGTTGCCCCCTAAAAGAGAGGTCGAGTTTTCAATCGAGTTAGTACCTGGAGCTACACCTATAGCTCGGGCACCATACCGTCTCGCACCTTCTGAATAAAAGAACTATCTGACCAGCTTAGGGAACTCCTTGATAAAGGATTCATCCGACCTAGCTCGTCACCATGGGGAGCACCAGTGTTATTTGTGAAGAAGAAAGAGGGAACCTTCAAAATGTGCATTGACTATCGGGAACTGAACAAAGTGACGATCAAGAACCGTTATCCCTTGCCACGTATTGACGACTTATTTGACCAACTGCAAGGTTCAAGCATTTACTCCAAGATAGATCTTAGAAGCGGTTATCATCAGCTGAGAGTCAGAGACGAAGATTATGAAGACGGCTTTCAGAACGCGATACGGTCACTTTGAGTTCACAGACATGCCATTTGGGCTAACAAATGCACCTGCTGTATTCATGGATCTCATGAATCGTGTATGCAAGCCTTATCTAGACAAGTTTGTCATTGTCTTCATTGATGATATCTTGATCTATTCCAAAAATGAGCATGAGCATGAAGAACATCCGAGATCGGTCCTTGAACTACTAAAGAGAGAGGAGCTCTATGCTAAGTTCTCGAAATGTGATTTCTGGCTTAAAGAAGTTCATTTCCTTGGTCATGTGATCGATGTTAATGGAATTCATGTAGACCCAGCTAAAATTGATTCCATCAAAAGTTGGCCTACACCTTCTAATCCAACGGAAATTAGACATTTTCTGGGACTAGCCGGCTATTATAGGAGATTTTATCGAGGGATTCTCCAAGATAGCTCAACCATTGACCATGCTTACCAAAAGGGGGTAGCATATCATTGGGGGTCAAGCAAGAGGCTGCTTTCAAACATTGAACAAAAGTTATGCAGTGCACCTATATTGTCCCTACCCGATGGTATTGAAGACTTTGTAGTCTACTGTGATGCTTCTGTTCAGGGACTGGGATGTGTTTGATGCACGCGACAAAGTCATAGCCTATGCCTCAAGACAGTTAAAGGCTCATGAGAAGAACTATGCAACTCATGACCTAGAACTGGGAGCTGTTTGGTTTGCTCTTAAATTATGGAGACATTACTTGTACGGTACTAAGTGCACTATTTATACCGACCACAAGAGTCTTCAACACCTGTATAATCAAAGGAGCTGAACATGAGGCAGAGGAGATGGCTTGAACTACTAAATGATTACGATTGTGCCATCAAGTACCATCCCGGTAAGGCAAATGTTGTGGCTGATGCTTTGAGTAGGAAAGAACATATGAAGCCTCGTAGAATACGAGCTCTACAACTTACCATTCAAAGCAACCTGCCGTATCTAATGTGTTTCACGTATCTAATCTAAGGAAGTGTTTATCTGATGAATCACTTGTTGTGCCTTTAGAGGAACTGCAAGTAGATGAGAAACTCAGGTTTGTCGAGGAACCAGTTGAAATCATGGATAGGGAGGTGAAACAACTAAAGCATAGCAAGATTCCGATTGTCAGAGTTCGGTGGAACTCCCGGCGTGGTCCTGAGTTCACTTACGAACGAGAGGACGAAATGATGCGCAAGTATCCTAACCTGTTCAAGAATGTTGCCAGTACTTCTTATTTGTGTGTGTGCGTGTGTGTGTGCGTGTGTGTGTGCGTGTGTGTGTGCGTGTGTGTGTGCGTGTGTGTGTGCGTGTATGTGTGACAATCCGGAAAAATTCCCGGTTTATTTCATATATTAACATAGTATTTATGTGATTTTACAAATTAGTTTTTATATTTTCATTATTATTTAATAATGATATTAATAATAATAAAATAATAATAACAATAATAATAATAATATTGTTGATAGTAATAATAATGATAAAATAATAATAATAAATAATAATATTAATAATGAAGTCCAGGGGGTTGAATTGCTAATTCTAAAACTTTAAAACAAAGTTTAAGGCATGAAATAATAACAAATAAACCGCAGGGACCGTTTCTGTAATTTCTAAAACCCAACCCCCCGATCCTCGGTTTTCCGGCGACATCTCCGGCCGGCCTCCGGCGGACCTCCGGCGAACCCTAAACAACTTCAATACTCGATTATAAAATGCGAAAACGGTCCCAAATGATTCGTAGACAAAAATCGAACACAATACCCCACAATAAATTGAAAATTAAACTGATAGTGCGATCTAACAACTCCATCTTCATTGTCGGTAGCTTTACAGGTCGAATCGCACTAAAACCTCAACAATAATAGAATCAATCAAACCTAAACGATGTTAAAATATTCCTAATCGGTCTACGCTTTCAATTGCACCATAAAACACAAAAACACCTCAATTCGATTCTCTATACCGCGACCTGCAACTGAATCAAACACCCATAATCGAGCTTCGACACCTGAAATCAATAAAGGGCTTTCGATCATTAGCATCATTGGAAACTTCCTGTGAAGTTAATTTCATTTCATCAACGTTTGATCATCGTTTGAATCCCCCCGGGCCGCGACCTGTTCTTCAATCGATCTTGACGATTTGAATACCAAAACAGGTAATTAAAGACACCTAAATACTCGATTCATCATGGGGAACAAAAGCCCCATGATTATAGTTGTTAACAGATTCAAATCGATGCTCAATTTGGTCGATCTGTAATCTAGGGTTCGAACGAATTGGGGGTGTTTGGTTGGAACAGTTAAGAAATTAAAAGCTGAATCCTTGTGCGGCCTTGTGCCTTTGGTTCACTGGTTCGGGGTGGGATCGTGTGTGTGTGGTCGCGGGTTCGAACCCGGCCACCAACAATTATTTTTTTAAAGCCCTTTTAGCGTTTTAAAAATACAGAAAAATTATTAAAAATTATAAAATAATTTTTATAAACTTTGTTAATTTTATAAGTTATTTAATTATATTCTAATTATTTCTTTAAAAACCTTATTATTTATTTATTGAAATACAAATGTTATAAAATATTATTTATAAATGTTATAAATAGCCATTTTTATAAAAATAGACTCTAATAATAATGTAATAATTAATAATTTATTGTTAGACGTTATATTATCTGTAATTATGGATAAAACATGATTTTATAAATTAAATCATAAAATCTTATTAAATGGTACATGATTTACTGTAAATCATAAATAGATTTTTAAATAAAATAATAACATAGATTATTACATATAAATAATGTTTATATATAATATAAATATAGATAACATAATTAATAATTAGATAAATTATATATATTTTATCCTGTAAATATGTTATAATTTAATAATATATTGTTATTCATTATTTATACATAATTATGTTCAGTTATAATAACATTACCATATAAATATAATGTCTAGATAATTTGTATCTATTTGTAAATCTTACAAAATTAAATATAAATTCATATTAACGTCTAAGATTTATTTGGAACATAATGATATGTTAAAAATCATTATTAAACTAATTAAATATTATGAAATGTAAATCTTTAGTTATTAAAGAATTAACAAAATAACTAAATGATTTAATTATATGTTTATAACAAATCCCCGAAAACCAATTCTAGATCAATTGAACACCAGGTTCAAGATCTAACTTATTTAGGTTTTGGATTTGTATCTGTTTGCTTACGTGAAATATAATTCTTTAGCAGAATTTACTAGCTTGTCAACACCACACAAGGACTGAGGTGAGTTCATAACTATTCCCCTTTTTAATCATTTAAATATTTTGGGGCTGGAATACATGTTGTAATTAAATTTACAAATTATTTTTGTGTATTATGTTAAATAATAATTGATCACATTTATGATTACATATGGTTACTATGAAAATCCTTCTCTGTATACTGGACTATAAACTAGCAGGGATATTTGGATAGTACTATCGGGGAGTGACTTACCCCCACAAAGGTTTGGACATGTGGTCCTTACCTAGATGCACAAAGATCTTATTGTCATTCAGGATGACTTGTTCTGGTGTGAGAAGGCAGATGTGTACTATATAAGCCGTTTTCCATTATAGTCCATTACAACTATATGAGGATAAATGTAAAGGAGGATTTGCTCCCTCTGATTTGAAATTATTATGATAATATAAATACACATGAAAGAATATTAAACTATGGTACATGGACAAATCCTATATGAAGGATTTGTTGGGCTTGTACATAGTGGGTATGTGGGATAACGGGTTCACCTTAATAAAAAGGGTTCCGATAGGTTATTCATATACCGGTGAGTAATAATAAACTCACACTTTTACAGTCAATCCTAATTGAGTATAATTGATGATTCATCATTATGTTTTACTTACCTATGAACTCACCAACCCTGTGTTGACACTTGATTTACATGTATTCTCAGGTATCTACTAGGAGCTTATGGACATGCACGTAGGATCATATAAGAGCTCAAGATACCTATTGATTTTATTTGAATTATGATTAAGACATGTTATCAAGAAAACAATCTATCTTTTATTTCCGCTGCTCTGATTTTTAATGAATGTTATCTAAAACTTATCATATAGATAACTGCATCTCATGTGTGACTACTGTGTTCGATCATGTTTGTTCACCCCTCTGTGATAAATTCCAGACCCGGAATGAGGGTGTGACAGTATTTGTGCGTGTATGTGTGTGTATGTGTGCGTGTATGTGTGCGTGTATGTGTGCGTGTATGTATGCGTGTATGTTGTGTGTATGTATGTATGTATGTATGTATGTGTATGTATGTATGTATGTATGTCTGTATGTGTACGTTATGTATGTATAGAGATAAATAGATATATAAATAGATAGATAGATAGATAGATAGATAGATAGATAGGTTAGAAAACTGAGTATTAAACAAACCAAACAAACAACAAACATTGGAAAGTAAATTGATATATGATATGATTAAAGTTATATATAGTGGTTTAGTAAATTAGAAAAATGTTTGATGTTGTGGTGACTTCTGATCGATGTCGTGTGGTCGGTCAAAAATATATATTAAAGAGTGTCTAATCACCCTTAATAGTAAAGGGTAAGCAGGGTGTCGAATCCCAGGGAATCATGGAAAAATGCTAGCAATGATTAATTTAAAGCTACTAAACATTGGAAAGTAAATTGATTTATGGACTTAATTAAGAATAATTAAATAACGAAATAAAGTTTAAGTTTTAACAATCGTGAAGAAAAGCAACCACTTTAGGATCCAGGTTTGGCAAAGTTACAATTTTCTTGAATGAAACCTAATGAGAAGTCATTAATGGTGACTTACACATGATTTGATTTAAGTGACAATTATGGATTAAAGTTTAAAGGAACTTATTCACACAATTACCAATTTGAATAATGAAACCCTAATTCTAATAATCAATCGCGTAATGATCATAGACAACCAAGTTAAAGAAGATCAAATTAGGTTAAATCATAATCAAACCGTTTAACTAATCAAATCATAAATTAAATCCAACAAGAACTTAAAAGGTTCAAGATTAATCTCAAATCTAGGTTACAAGCTAAGAAAAATAAGAACTTGCACAAACCCTTCCCCGAAGTGAATCACAATGAATTTAGCCTTGCATCATCATCGATTCTTCAACACGAGTGTAATTGATCATGTAATTCGGATGAAATCGATGTTCTTGATGTTGGAAGAGCTTGAGAATGATCCAAGATTGCTAATTTTCGTCCAAGATTGTTGTGTGTAAAGTTGTTATTCGTATTAGGGTTTTTTTCCCTTTTAAATCCCTTCAAATAGGTAAAAATCCACCAAAACGCGGCGATCGGCGTTGGTGGCGCCACCAGTGGTGTCGCTGGCGCCCCAGTGCCATCTGGGCTGAAAGTTACTGACCACCGGTGGCTCTGACGGTGTTTCTGACGGTATCGGCGTCGGTGACGGTGGTCATGGCGTCGGTGGCGCCACCCCCTGCAAAAACTTTATTCCATGTGTAACTTTCCGAGACCTTTCCGTGGACAGGTCATGGGTCCCGTAACTCCTTTTCTAGCTCAAGTTATGCCCGTTTTAAAATACCGTTGCCGTACAACTTCGATTATCCTAGCTTGACTTCTCGAACTCCAATTACCATTCCGTTTCTTCCTATTTCTTCGTATTCTTCCCATTTCTTCGTATTCTTCACATTTAACTACTACAATACAAAATAATCCCAAAGTAACTCTATTTCTCATACATTTATACGTAAAACCCGGAAATAAAGCCATTAAACGTTGAACTTTCACCACCCGATCACAATCCCACACTTACCTTTTGCTTGTCCTCAAGCAAAGCTCAATTGTAATTTATAAAACCATCATTGCAAATATATATCACTAGTCACCTATTAAAGATTAACTAAGGTCCAAGGGCATGCCCTCATTCACACGACTTACATCGTCTACTAGATTTATATTCTAGCAAGTCAATCATAAGCAAAATAAGACATCACCCAATTAATATTAACATGATTTGATTTCTAATCTCATGTACACACCCCTCACGATAATTCACTCTTCTCGGTTTTATATCTGGACTAGTAAAAGATATAATAGTTTAATCACTCAATAATCCAATATACTGTATAAACATCAAAGTATAAAAAGGGTTAGGATCATTACAGAACCACTTTTTAAGCGGGAGTAAATAAGAGCAGCCACCATGAACCAACTTTATTGGTCTACGCCGGTGGTGGAGAGTGGGTCCGATCAAGACCGAGCTTCATTCAAAACCACAGGATTAAGACCGAGCCACTTAGCTAGAAGCTTGGGTTCAGACTCGGTAATTAATAAGATTAAAATAACTCCAATGGTAAACTGAAAATTAGGTGTTGATCAACTTCATTAACCTCATATAAATGATAGCCCCTTCAACTTTTGTATGTTTTCAGAATTATATATATAAACTTGATCTCCAAAAATTTCCAACTTCAAGTAATCCACAATGGGCTCCTGCGAACGACTATGACATCGCGTAGGCGGATAAAGGAGTCCAGTGACGGATTCAGTAATTTATTTTAATGAAGTTGTTATTTTGAATGCTTCAATTATATAGAAACGAATACAACTCGAGTCAGTTAGGGTCGGATCAAGTTGGTCATATAATAAAAATAAGATACAATAATAAAAAAATATTATCATTAGAATTTGAAAAGCATAGATATAAAAGTGTTGATATTTACAACTTAAGATAAAATATCCTATAGTGCTTCTCTACGAATTTTTATTTTTTGAAAACGTTACATTATATTTTTATTAGGTTTTCTAGCTATTTTAATTAATTAACTCATGTGCTTTATGGATATTTAATGAGAGTAAAGTTACATAGTTATTTAATTTATTTTATACATTAGGGATTTTTTTCAAGTTTTGAGTTTATATGAATTTTTTTAAACTAATGTAGTCACTGTCCGGAAACCAATGGTGTCACTCAATAAACGCGTATAAACAAACAAACAAACATACACAGTATGTCCCACTTATAGTAGGGTCTGGAAGGGTAGATGGTGGTCAGTCTTACCTCTATCTTGGGAGATAGAGAGACCGCTTTCAGAGAAACCCCCGGCTCGACAACAATAACAACCAAATTATATTACATATATCGCATAAGCATACGTCACAATATAGTCTTGCATATGTATATGCAAATCCATAAACCAAATAAACAGATTATATTGTATATACATTTCTATATACACAGAAAAATTCACTGTATTCATGTGACTTCGGTCCGTTCAAGCTAAGTCCGCTTATGCAAAGGACAAGCAACCCGTAGAAGCTTTTGCACAACGACTCCGTAGGCTATTATTACGTTTGTCGTCCATCCACACGAACGGATCACAAACGTCATGGGAAGGGACCCTTAGAATTTAACTATTTCTTTTCTTTTATATCTTTGCTTTATATTATTCTTTTCAAATTTGTACATTACTCAACTATTAATAATGGTCGACCTTTTTTTTGTTATTTTTTGCCAAGTGAAATGATCCGCCGTTTTAGAAAGAAATGCATTGAAAAAAAAAGTAAATGATCCCAGACAATACGGTATCGCTCTTAGAGACATGCATTAAACATGATACGTTTAGAAGTCGTTTTGAAATGAATTTTTAACTTTGAATCCAATAATAATGAAAAACAATTAAAATAATAAAAAAAGTTATGTTATAATAATTTACTTTATCATACATCATAAATCTATATCTATATGATTAAAATAAAATAAATAAAAAAAGTTATGCATTAAACATGATACGTTTAGAAGTCGTTGTTTACCACTGCCACTCCTTGTGGTTACCTGTGATTCTGTTCAAGATTCAGATTCATGATTTAGGGATGTATCTATATATGCAAAGTATTGATAGAATTATACATGTAGAATCTGTACTAAAAAGCTTTTATTTTAAACATATATATCACAAAACTTGCGCGATCATAGTTGTTTTACATGATATAGTTATACATGATGAAGAAGCAAACTTTAATGTTAATGAGTGTGAGATCTCTTCTTTAATTTGCAGAAAAGTCCATTTTTGGTATGAATTGTTGCTCCTGTTACAAGTTCTACAGAATCTGGAGATCCTTTTAGCTCCACATCAAACTTCTGTAACAACATCGCTAATGCTATCGTTGATTCCATTAGCGCAAATTGGTCTCCGACGCATCTTCTTGGCCCGCCACCAAATGGCAAAAATGCAAAGTCTGATACAACCTGTATCATCAGCCATGAACCCTTTGTTATAACTACATGACTTTCCAATATGTGTTTTATGTAGAGATTTTGATTTGCATCTGTTTGAGCTCAAACGGGTCAAATCCAAAACATGTTGGAAGTCACCCAAGGTTTATTTTAGTGCATACCACCTCTTTATTCTTTTTCTTTGAAAGATTAAAGTAGTTATTGTTTTTGTAATCATAGTTAAAATGTACTAAAAATGGTCCGTTTGGACCGTTTCTACCTAAACCTATTTTGACCCGATATCCAATCTAATGACTGTACTTTGACCATGACAGAATAAGATGAGTATAAACCTCATTTGGGTATAGAGCTCCAGGGCTTCTAGATGGATCGAAACCAGCCCACCCTTCAATATTATTGTTATCTCTTTGAACAAGAAACCTCTCGGGTTCAAATTCATTGGGGTTCTCCCAGAAGTATGGAGATCTATGAAGGTTATATACCTGTTCAAAAAATTAAAAAGACCTTAAATATCACCAATGCAACACGCGTATTCTGAAAGATTATTAGCAATCTAGAAATGACAAAGCGTAACAGTTGATTACTTACTGAAATAAATAGATCTATCCCAGCTGGAATTTGATATCCTTCGTTCTCACCCTTATAACCTCCTGTTAGATTGAATGAGATTTATGCAATTAGAAACTTAAAAACCAGAAAATTTATTACTTTGGTATTCTATTATAGATTAAAGATCTTATACCTGGTAATCGATCTGGTTTTAGAGAACGTCTAATGAGTAATGGAGGTTGAGGATACAAGCGTAGACTTTCGGAAATGATTAGTCTAACGTATCTACAATTTTAAAACAAGGGAAATCAGTAAAATAACTTGCAAGAAGTCTTTGATACAGAAATTACCAACAGACATCACCGAAAAATCTCAGCTATAAATAATTTTACATACTCTAGCTTTTTAAGTGACTCCAACGTTATTCACCCTGTGACATGACTTCATCAATTTCAGCTTGTGCTTTCTTCATTTGTTGGGATGCTGCATAATGGTGGCTCATCAGACATTAGCTTTGGCCACAAACATTTATCTCTATATCCTTGTACATTAAGAAATTATTGTATTTAGATCGATACTAAGATACACATATCATGCACATGTATTATATATTCTAATTAATATGTATGTTTATCGATGTTTCATACTTGAGCCAGAAGGAACACAGCCCACGTAAGAACAGCAGCTGTTGTTTCATGGCCAGCAATAAGCATTGTCATCAAGTCATCTCTTAGCTGTTTCATGAAAGATTAAAACAGATATCAAATCAGTAAGATAATACAGGCAGTTTGTAATCATCAAACACTCATCAATCGATCAATTTCTTCAGTTTATATATATTTAAATAAGTATACAACTTTTGCAATAATGTTTTTTCAATCATAATTTACACATTAGTGACCCGCCCATCTTGCTGTTGAGGCCCCTAGATCGAGGATCAATCATGGAAGAACAATAGATAAGAGTATGCATATTCATGTGCAGGGACTCGGGTAGAACAGAGGCAAAAACGACAATACAATTTCACACACAAATACTCTGAATTCTACACATAATATTGACATACAAATGGGTATTTATACCCTTACCAGTAGCGGTTATCAACTATCATAACTACCCCTAAATTCCTGCTAATTACAATCGCTTTGACTTTTCTGTTTGACTTTTTTATAACATTAGTTTGACTAATAATGTGATGAATTTCTTGATTAATTCTATTCCAACACTTGCTACCTCAAATCAAATCAATTTGTAGGGCATACCTGTCGATCATCAACATCAACTCCCCTCATGTCAACTAAGAAACGCAGCAGACTCGCATCCTGAAACAGGTTACAACATGAAAAATCCAAACATATAACTCTTTAACAATAAAGTGAAACATATCACACACATTGAGATTCGAGTAGTCCCTTTGCTGCAATTTCTCAACATCCGTTTCCTACCAATTCAAAATTTAAAATTTATAAACAATCCAACTACAACATATGCATCGTAATCAATCATCCAACGTCAACAAACCATTGCTAATGCAAAAGCATTAAAAATATGATTTTACAGAACTATATCAATAAAGCTGTTACCTGTCTTGTCTCTTTTGCATTTTTTATAAGATTATCAAGACAATCATTAATAATCTTGAGATCATTTGCAAATTTCCGTTGTCTGGGAACCAGCCATCTAGCAGGAGGAAATTTCCAGTAAGGAATGTAGAAAGTAGATCGATGTTCGGCTTCAAAAAGGGTACCATATACTGCCTGAACAAAGCAGAAACGGGATATTAATTAAGTTTTCTACAAGATACAAATAGTTAAAGAAAGAAATCAATATGAGTTCACAGCATGCAACTAGAGGGGTTAAACCGTGAAAACAGGCTGGTCAGACGAGTTGACTAACGGGTCAACATGACTAATTCTTGGTACGGATCGGGTTTACTTCCAACACCCTTTGTCCAAAATTTTTGAGTAACAAGTGTCTAAAACAGGGTGACAAAATTTATGATACTTAAATAATATTTTAAGCTTTAACAAAATGATAAGACACACTTCGGGCGACTTCCCATCATTTTCCTTTCAAATTAACTTTATTTTCTAATCTTACCTAATTGGCCCGCTAGAGATAAAAAACATAACTTTTTATTTACATGTGCAAGCTCAAGAAGCAAAACATGGTAGGTAATGTTTAGTACGATCATAGGACCAGACCTTGATGACAGGAGATTCTTTTGTTACAGAACCAAAGTCATAATTGAAAACACCGAGACCAATTATATCAAGCGCCAAACTCGAGAATTCTGCTTCAAGATCCAACTCAATTTCCTGACCTTGCAAGTTTTCGGCTTCTAGAAGCTTCTCAAGTTTTGATATTGATCTTTCAGAACAATTGGCAAACATTTGCACCATGGCTTCCAAATATAAGGTATGGAAACCCGGAGCTATAACTGTAAAAGTTCAAAAAGAAAGACATGACTATAGGAAAACATCAAACTTACACATATAAACTCATATGCTATTATGCTTCATCAGTAGTCATCTTAATTATTCAATTACAAACAAACAAACAAACAAACCCAGTATATCCCACTCAAGAGCAGGGTCTGGGGAGGGTAGGTGTAGGCGAGTCTTTCCTCTATCTTAATTATTCAATTGTTAAGAGAATATTTAAAAAAACTATTACCTCTTCGCCTTTGCTTCCAAGTGTCTAAGTCAGCAGGAATTAGTCCCTTTCCCATAATTGGTTCCAGAATATCGGCAAGAACTCCCTACATGATGCATATCAAGTGTCACATGAACATGAGATTGTTGACTATTTCATTTTTGTTTAAGATTTCAAAATTTACCCATTTGACATGTTGGGTATAAAATATAACCAAAATCAGACCGTTTGCAAGTAAATGAGTTGCATTGTCACCGTTACATCACTTGTATGCAACTATGCCTGTACTTACAAACTAGGGATTATGCAAAATTCAACATGGAGGGACTAAAAAAATTAATAACTTTAAAGCATACCTTATCATATGAAAATGCATTTTCACGAAGAATATGTCGGGCGACAATAGGATCTGATACAACTACAAATGCTTTTGGACCAAAGGCAAGTTTATAAACCGATCCATGCTGTTCAATAAACCATCATTGAGATATCAAGATCAGTAACAACCAACAAATGCAAAACTAAATACTACACTCCATAAAAATCACAATTAATCAAACTCTAACCACTGTCCATTATTTATGCTACAAATAAATCCAATGCTACAATAACCTGCACAGTACTATTACCTAACTTCATGATGCTCGTACAAGCACTAATAGCATTCAACTTGTAAATATAAACAAAGATAAAAAATTTCAAGAAATAACAATGCCGCATATGTATATGTATGTGTATATGTATATATGTAGAGTTGCGTTCATTTCCTTAAAAGATATATTTTGAAAACTGTGAGAACCGCCATAACCGGCATACTATTTGTTATATTAATTGAACAGAATACATGTGTCTTATAACGTGTATGAAATTTATTTTTCAAGAAATATGGTATTGTTAGATTTTGTGTAAACGCGATTCTCACAGTTCTTAACATGACATTGGTTCTAAAGAACTAGCACCTCGATATTTACATGTAAGAAATGAGTAGTACCTCTATGAACCAATCATACAAAGAGAAGAAAAGGGGTTTCCCAAACAAATCAGAAACAGCACCTTCAGCAACAGGCATGGATCCAATACTCCCACCACTCAACAAATTTGTCAGCAAATTGCTTGCATTATCCAACACATTCCTACTCTTACTCCTCTTCTCATCAGTACTCACTGATTCACATCTGCAACAATCCCACATCAATTTCACAACAATTTCATACCCAATTCAACAAATCAACCCCAGACTCGAATTAAGTTACCTGATTCGTCGTGTTGGTGGAATTGAAGTGAATCGATGGGGTTTTGAACCGCTTGAAGATGGAAAATCGGTTGTGTTGAACTGAGGGAGTAAAGAACAGCTGCTGGTGACTGTTGCCATTGGTATTGAAATCAATTGAAAGGGGTTTGAATTAGGAAGATGTTGAATTTGGGGATTGTGGTTGCATGAATTTCAGTGGTGAAATTTGGTGGATCGCTTATGATTTTGATATTAAAAATCGAACATTGAGTTGATGAATTTTGCAGTGGGAAAGAACTTTAAGCTGAAAATAACATTTGTTTACTGTCCGCCCAAAATAGGCTTTTTGATAAGTTGGAGATAATTGCAGACTACCCCTTGCAATTTTTGTCTTTTTTTCTAATATTATCTAAATTTTGGTCTGTGTTTGCTAGATTGATATTTTAAGTTTGTCTTAATTGCTAGACCTTTTTAATAGAAAACTCTGCCAAAATCTGTTAATATTTTGCTAACTAATGAAATAAGATGAATCATAGTTTGCGTTAAGCATATGATTTAAGTTTTAACTAAATTATAACGAAAACTAGTGGAAAAATATGTTTATAGTAGATAATTACATACTACACGCTATACATTTTGTCTTTTCTATATATTTTCTAAATTTGGGTTTTTGTATTCACTAGATTGATTTTTAAAGGTTACATGATGGATTGGGATAGTTGCATTCATTTTGTATTTTAAAATTTGCTTTGTTCTAAAGGACAATTGTATATTTTTTCTTCTAAACTTATAAAATTACATATTATCTCAATCTATACTTAAAAGCATTTTGCTTTATGCATTTAAACTTGTGTTTTTGAAAAATATGTAATTTTTTATAGAGAAGTGGATATGTGTAATTTCCTTTGTGTTGAGGGCAATTACATATTTCTCCTTCTAAACTTGTAATTAAACAAGAAAAATATAACAACCACTAGCCGAACCAGATATATTGTAAGCACCTCAACTTAAAAAAGAAAAAAAAACTCCAGAAAATTAAAACTATATCACTAACTACAATTTTAAGTTTGGTCCATAGATAACCCAATAGTCTTGATTTCTAGTGTGATGTTTTGCATAGAAAAACTCTTCTTACAAACACTAAGTTATTGTGGACTCCCCAAAATAAGTAAGACTATTGTATCATTTTTCAGTGTTGAACATTAGAGTGTAAGCTCTTATGTATCTCCGTAAGATCCTGAAATGTGAAAGCATATATAGGAGAATCTTGTACCAAGAGGAAGCCATCGGTCATATACTTGTTTTAAATACTTTAATTTTCTTATTTATATTCGATTTAAGGTGTAGTACATTCCATGTAATTTCTCTGTTTATGGGTATAGATCGGAGTACCTAGGAATGAAATTGATTGACAAAATCAATACGTAAATTACTCAAATCAAATACAAAAATCATTGAGTTTAGAACTGAGACTTCAAATAATGAAATTCAGGTCCGAGAGCTAGGGTGAACCGTGAATCACATATGATTCAACCTATTTAGACGTTTATGTCTATTATTTATGAGTCCGTACTTCCAAACATAATAAAGTTATGTTCGTTTTAAGTTGTGTCTTTTTGCCTTTGTTTGCTTGCTTAAGTATGAATTTATTGCTCTAAGCATGTATTTGTAAAATTGTAATCTCATGCATCATTAGCAAAATAAGGAAAAAGAAAAATCATAAGAGTAGACTCGTGGCATTAGCTAACCCGTGGCTAGACACTACAAAAAGAAGACCATTAATGGCGACAGATCAGGAAACTGATCAACGGCCAGAAGTAGCTCGAAATGGGTGGAATGGATCGACTATCAATAGCGGCGACTTGTCGCCACTAAAGGTGCAACCGCCGCTATAGCAAACAATTCTTATAGTGAGACCATAACAAAATGTCACACCCTCAAATTTCCACAAACGGGGTATTACCGTTAGGCGTGTGACTTCCAGGATCTCAGCCACTAGTTACACCAAACGACACGTTAATTGTAAAACATAATTCATTTTTGAAGTTTAATATTACCAAAGACCAAGTTTTTAAAGTAAACATAACAGAAGTTGCGGAAACATAGTAAATCTTAATTGTTTAAATGGCGCAACACGCGCAAACCGAATAAATGAAAGTTACTGAAAAATATTAAATAAGCCACGTGAGATAATAAATGCATGAGTGAATGCTCCTAATCGTGTGCGTCTTGTGAACCTGAAAGAAATATGCTAAAGTGTCAACACAAGGTTGGTGAGTTCACAGGTTTTGATAAACAGAACATAAAGTAAACTGATACAGTAAACAAAGTAATATCAGTAGGTAGCTAGTCTACTAAACCAGTTACTCAGTGTATGAAGTTCGAAACCGAAGCTGACAATCGAAACTGAACGCCTCGGCTGTGAATACCAGGTCACAGCAACAGAACTTAGGTCAATTAAACTCCCGTTTGACGAACGTTGTGCTAGCGCGACTAGCCCGGGTGGGGTTTGTCAAACCCAGTAGATCTACTCAGAATTGCCTCGCTATACTACATACATTAACGGTTCGAGAGTGAGGACTTAAGTGGTATCACACTAGTAAACAGGTGATATTACAATAATACTGATCAATGAAAATAAAATTGTTTCCACGTTTCTACTTGCGTAGTAACGGACCGAAGGGCAAAGTATACGAACATAGTATCATGTATAAGCAGTATCACAACAATCCAATGTAATGTAACGTTTATGAAAACAACATGTTTCTCTCCCCCGAAAATAGTATAAAGTAAAAGTGGGGCTGTAAACTCACCTTGGATCGATGTAATGTATATGAACAAGAACTTCAAAGAATTGGGCAATGCACGATCAAACACGTTCAATACCTATTATTGTTTGTAATGGAGTCTTTAATATAATACGAATATATTTGGTAAGGTTTGAGTCGATTTGATTTAACACGTGACGCACACACAATTAGATGTATATATATGTTGCAATATTTTTATAGATTTATATTAATAAATAATTATCAATAAGCATTAAGTTTTACCAAATAATTATTTACATTTTGATTTCACTAAAAGGGTTTCATATATGTATTTAAATGTTTTTAGAATTAAATATAAAAATGATATGGTTTAATTATATAATTTATAATTATCCAAGAATATTTACAAATAAGGATAATCACATTTATAGTATTTTGATTAATAATAAGATATTAATATATTTTACAAGAAATAACCCACAATTTCATTTGTAAATAATTTGTGAATTTATAAAATATATTAATCTATATTTAAATATAGTGTTTATTTTATAGAAATAACTATTTATAATAATTTATGTATAATTTCTATGATTTTTTATGATTATTGCATAGTTATACACGATTTAGAATTTATTTTACAAAAATAAGTATTTTTAATACTTTTAAATAATATTTTATAAAATTTTATTAAAGTTTTTAAATAAAATAAATTTACAGGAAACTGTTTTGTAAGATTTAAAATAAGGGAAACTTATAAAATTTATTTTTATAATTTTTAGGAATTTTTCCATATTTTTAAAGTATTTTAAAAAGCTTAAAAAAAATAAAACAAATAAATAGAGGCTGCCCGGGGTTGAACCCGGGTCCTCCCCCTGCCCACACACACACCGAACCAGTGAACCAAGGACTTTATCAGCAATAAAATCCCATTCCAATTTCTTTTATATTATGTTTTCCAGTTTCCCCAATTTCGAAGAACCCTAGTTCGAAACCGATTCAATTGAAGATCAATTCGATGTTAATAACCAGATTAAGGTTAGGGCTTTTAATCCCCATGATAAACCGAACATATAGATATAATTAATTACCTGATTTGAATCGATTTGATGATATAAACAGTCAAGAACAGGTCGCGGTTCAACTTGAATTCGAATGTGAATCAAATACTGATGAAAATCAAATTAACCTTCCAGATAGCTTCGAATGATTGTAATGGTTGAAAGCCCTATGTTAATTTCAGTAATTATTGCTCGGAGTATGGATTTTGGTAGAGTTGCAGGTCGCGGCAATGGCAGTGATCGAACGAAGTGTTTTTGTTTGTTTCAGTAGGAATTGTGAGTTGTGTTTGATTAAGAACAGATACATGGTTATTTATACTGGATTAATTTGATTATCATATTCGATTTTAGTGGGTTCGATTAGGTGTGTGATAGTGGAATCGTTTAGTGGTCCATTACCACAAAAATCCGGATGCTTTACCTAATTAAAGGTTGTATTATTGTTGGAAATTCATTCACGATCGTAGTGGTGTGCTTTTGGAGTTTTAAAATCTGCGTTTTAGGTGGTTTCGGGAGTCGCCGGAGCCGCGCCGGAGCATCGCCGGCCGGCGACCGGAAAAGCGGGGGATGGGGGGTTGGGTTTCAGAAATTACAGAAATGGTCCCTGTGGTTTAAGATGTTATCATTTTATGCTAGAACTTCTAAAATAAGTTTTAAAATGGTCAAAATTAGCCCCTGGACTTTATTATCATCATCATCATCATCATCATCATCATCATCATCATCATCATCATCATCATCATCATCATCATCATCATCATCATCATCATCATCATCATCATCATCATTATTATTATTATTATTATTATTATTATTATTAATCTTACTAAATAAGAAAATGGATTAATTCGCGTTAGCATTAACCGAAAAAAAAATTTCGGGTTGTCACATTATCCCCTTGTTGAAGAAATTTTCGTCCCGAAAATTAGAACACACGCGTTAACGAACTACTAGCAAGCAAGCTGGTCAGTGAGTAAGCTGATTAGTTATTTAGGACATAGGCAAGATAGGGTCTCCGGGAGTTTCTCATGCACGACAAACTACAATTACGTGTGCACCCGTAATGGTAATTTGCTTTGCATGATCACCCCGGTTCCTCCTATCAGGCTAACATATCTTGTCAAGTACAGTGGTCATCAATGATAGAAGTACCAAGTATGTATGTATTATATCGGGGTTGATTAATCAAAGTATACGAAAGGATCAGTAAAGTTTTGGGAATCATTGACACGCCAAGGTAATTTGACCCAATTGCCTTAGAGACCTGTGTATTGACCATAGTTTATCACTCATCCCAGAAATCCCCAGGTAAGCATACCAGGTCTCGCAATGAGATATATGCGATATGCTTGCCTTAGCCCGAGGGCCTTTTGCCAGGAAATCCAGAATACAGGTGTCTATGTGTCACACAAATCACGAAGAACATTTAGGCGATGTCAAATGCACACAAACTCTCCCGTGACTCACAGCAACTTGGAGCCACCATCCCTGTAGCCATATGCTCATAGGGATATGTTAAAGCAAAAGTTTTCAGGTAATCAAAAGTTTGGGAAACCTCGTAAGTAACCCTTCCTGTGACTCACAGCAACTCGGAGTCACCCTCCCTGTAGACGAACACTTACAGGAAGACGCCAAAGCAAACAGTTCTTGAGCAGGTAAGAACTAGTAAGGCATGCAAACAAAACCAACTAACAAAACTAAACGTGCCTATATGCGTGTAACTAAGGCGACGGCTATAGTCTAAATGCAATGCAAATGAGATGCAATGTCAATTTAGTTCGCTATAACCAATGGCTCTGATACCAATCTGTCACACCCTCAAATTTTCACAAACGGGGTATTACCGTTAGGCGTGTGACTTCCAGGATCTCAGTCACTAGTTACACCAAACGACACGTTAATTGTAAAACATAATTCATTTTTGAAGTTTAATATTACCAAAGACCAAGTTTTTAAAGTAAACATAACAGAAGTTGCGGAAGCATAGTAAATCTTAATTGTTTAAATGGCGCAACACGCGCAAACCGAATAAATGAAAGTTACTGAAAAATATTAAATAAGCCACGTGAGATAATAAATGCATGAGTGAATGCTCCTAATCGTGCGCGTCTTGTGAACCTGAAAGAAACATGCTAAAGTGTCAACACAAGGTTGGTGAGTTCACAGGGTTTGATAAACAGAACATAAAGTAAACCGATACAGTAAACAAAGTAATATCAGTAGGTAGCTAGTATACTAAACCAGTTACTCAGTGTATGAAGTTCGAAACCGAAGCTGACAATCGAAACTGAACGCCTCGGCTGTGAATACCAGGTCACAGCAACAGAACTTAGGTCAATTAAACACCCGTTTGACGAACGTTGTGCTAGCGCGACTAGCCCGGGTGGGGTTTGTCAAACCCAGTAGATCTACTCAGAATTGCCTCGCTATACTACATACATTAACGGTTCGAGAGTAAGGACTTAAGTGGTATCACACTAGTAAACAGGTGATATTACAATAATACTGATCAATGAAAATGAAATTGTTTTCACGTTTCTACTTGCGTAGTAACGGACCGAAAGGCAAAGTATACGAACATAGTATCATGTATAAGCAGTATCACAACAATCCAATGTAATGTAACGTTTATGAAAACAACATGTTTCTCTCCCCCGAAAATAGTATAAAGTAAAAGTGGGGCTGTAAACTCACATTGGATCGATGTAATGTATATGAACAAGAACTTCAAAGAATTGGGCCATGCACGATCAAACACGTTCAATACCTATTATTGTTTGTAATGGAGTCTTTAATATAATACGAATATATTTGGTAAGGTTTGGGTCGATTTGATTTAACACGTGACGCACACACAATTAGATGTATATATATGTTGCAATATTTTTATAGATTTGTATTAATAAATAATTATCAATAAGCATTAAGTTTTACCAAATAATTATTTATATTTTGATTTCACTAAAAGGGTTTCATATATGTATTTAAATGTTTTTAGAATTAAATATAAAAATGATATGGTTTAATTATATAATTTATAATTATCCAAGAATATTTACAAATAAGGATAATCACATTTATAGTATTTTGATTAATAATAAGATATTAATATATTTTACAAGAAATAACCCACAATTTCATTTGTAAATAATTTGTGAATTTATAAAATATATTAATCTATATTTAAATATAGTGTTTATTTTATAGAAATAACTATTTATAATAATTTATGTATAATTTCTATGATTTTTTATGATTATTGCATAGTTATACACGATTTAGAATTTATTTTACAAAAATAAGTATTTTTAATACTTTTAAATAATATTTTATAAAATTTTATTAAAGTTTTTAAATAAAATAAATTTACAGGAAACTATTTTGTAAGATTTAAAATAAGGGAAACTTATAAAATTTATTTTTATAATTTTTAGGAATTTTTCCATATTTTTAAAGTATTTTAAAAAGCTTAAAAAAAATAAAACAAATAAATAGAGGCTGCCCGGGGTCGAACCCGGGTCCTCCCCCTGCCCACACACACACCGAACCAGTGAACCAAGGACCTTATCAGTAATAAAATCCCATTCCAATTTCTTTTATATTATGTTTTCTAGTTTCCCCTAATTTCGAAGAACCCTAGTTCGAAACCGATTCAATTGAAGATCAATTCGATGTTAATAACCAGATTAAGGTTAGGGCTTTTAATCCCCATGATAAACCGAACATATAGATGTAATTAATTACCTGATTTGAATCGATTTGATGATATAAACAGTCAAGAACAGGTCGCGGTTCAACTTGAATTCGAATGTGAATCAAATACTGATGAAAATCAAATTAACCTTCCAGATAGCTTCGAATGATTGTAATGGTTGAAAGCCCTATGTTAATTTCAGTAATTATTGCTTGGAGTATGGATTTTGGTAGAGTTGCAGGTCGCGGCAATGGCAGTGATCGAACGGAGTGTTTTTGTTTGTTTCAGTAGGAATTGTGAGTTGTGTTTGATTAAGAACAGATTCATGGTTATTTATACTGGATTAATTTGATTATCATATTCGATTTGAGTGGGTTCGATTAGGTGTGTGATAGTGGAATCGTTTAGTGGTCCATTACCACAAAATCCGGATGCTTTACCTAATTAAAGGTTGTATTATTGTTGGAAATTCATTCACGATCGTAGTGATGTGCTTTTAGAGTTTTAAAATCTGCGTTTTAGGTGGTTTTGGGAGTCGCCGGAGCCGCGCCGGAGCATTGCCGGCCGGCGACCGGAAAAGCGGGGGATGGGGGGTTGGGTTTCAGAAATTACAGAAATGGTCCCTGTGGTTTAAGATGTTATCATTTTATGCTAGAACTTCTAAAATAAGTTTTAAAATGGTCAAAATTAGCCCCTGGACTTTATTATCATCATCATTATTATTATTATTATTATTATTATTATTATTATTATTATTATTATTATTATTATTATTATTATTAATATTACTAAATAAGAAAATGGATTAATTCGCGATAGCATTAACCGAAAAAAAAAATTTCGGGTTGTCACACAAAACTCATGTTATTTTTATATATTTTTTTGTTTTTGTCATAGTTACGGTAACTTTTTATAACAAAATGACAAAAAGTTACTATTACTAATGAAGAAGTTCAAGTGCCTTGGACAACGTCTCTTTAAACCTAACAACATCAAGCGTTACATCTTGTTTATCCATATATACTGATCTATACGCCTCCCAACCTTTCCGTTGTATCGAATACGGATCTTTAAACACCGTATGGTTAACGTGATACTGGTATATTAAAGTACTCTCGACTTCGCGTATATTGTACTCCAAATAATTCAACCCCATACCCTTTGCAGGATCACCACAAAATGTTTTAGCCATCCAACCCATGTTCCCCAATGGAACCACTTGTATAACCACACCATTTTCAGGCAAAAACACCATGTTGGTTAGCCCCGCACCATGAACCCCCATCATCACATCACACGAGTTCACGAGCCGCGAAATCTCTTTCAGATTCGCGTTCATCTCGGTGACTACTACCTCGAATCCCATGTCTCGTGCTGCGGTAACAACATCTTTTACATTTGTAAAAGCTCGGGTTTTGACCCTTGAAACTATTAAGAGCCTCGGCCGCCTTTTAGTGGACTCGTTGGTTAGCTTTATCGCGCTAGATCGGTTCAATGAGTAAGAACTTCTCAAGAACTTTGTGAAGTCCTTCATAGAACCCGTGTTTAGCTCTCTATAGTCGTCTTTTTCGAGCCCGATAATCATGCTTGAAAAGCAGTGTACTTTATTTTCATGATCAATGTCAATAGTCTCATATTTTGATAGTTTGTCTAGAAGCTCTTGGAATTTACCGATCCACCGAGGGTTCTTATTCGCCACGAGAAACCGTACTTCTCGGTTGAACCTCTTAGACGTTGCGTATAGCGGGATGATGGTGTCTGAGAAGGCATGAAAGTTGTTCCCGCTGTACCCGCCAACCGAAAAGACCACGGCTGGTACATTGTGAGTTTTGGTGCATCTGGGCATGGTTTCAGACCCTTGTTGTATCGTTTTTATGGTGTAATTTGTAATATTTTGCATCGCGTGTTTGTCGCCTTTACGCGAGTATGGCTTTATCGTCAATGATGAGTTTACGTCATTCGATGTTGACACAAAAATGGTTGATGAACTCCCATGAATCCTTATGTCACCGGTCATCTCGCATGTATCCGATCTTCGTTTCGTTGTGTGGCATACTAGCTTACTTTCTTCCTTTATTTCAACATCTAAACATCATCATGATGGAGAATAATTATTAGTGAATATTTTTATGTCTAATCAAGTATATCTTTATAGCTTCTTAAAAACCATTTTAACCCTTTTCAACCTTATAAATACCTGGAAAGATGATAATTCCAGAGCTCAAAAATATCTTTAAAACTACGAGAACTTTTATCGATACAAATTCTTTTTTTGTTTTATATAAAGAAATGATTACAATATAATACTTAGCCATCTCTTTTGAAGTTCAAAATGAAAACAATAAACAAATTAAATTACATATGTATAAGTTATACGTATGTTATACTAGGGGAGGGTTCCTGAGAAGATCAATATTTATGTGAAAAAACAAAGAAAGCCAAGGAAACCAATAACATAATTCTTAATTTTTTTTGTTATTTTAATTGTTAAAAGGTTATTTAAGTTTTTGTTACATATATGTTGAACAAAATACGAGAATGAAGAGTCTTATGTATACGTAACACTATGTCGAATTAAAAACGATTACGTATACGTAATCTATATGTGACGTATATGTAAAACCATGTTACGGTTTTTTATTTGATCCATATGCTTATTTATATATACGCATACACAAATATATAAAAGGGTGGATCCCTCCTCGGTTATACTATCTAAACATATGTAGTTAAAAGAAATAAAATTATAAATGCTTATGTAGACAAATAATTTTTATGTTAGTTTTATGATTTTTAATGTATATAAACGTATACAACTGCATATACAAAATATAAATTTAAAATATATGACCTGTTGATATTATTTTTTTTGCAGTTTCTTAAAATATTTTCTAGTTCTCAAATGATCCTATCTCTTAAAATCATTTAGTTTATGTATTCATATACTAAGTTTAGTATAATTCTATGATCTACACCACACATGTATATGAAGCCTAATACAAATAGTAAAAAGGAGAGAGGAGAAAGAAAATAAATTGATCTTAAATGCTAAAGCTAATTAAAAATTTTATAACTATACAATTTTCATTTTATTGATAAAAATAAGTGAATGATTTAAATTGATTACCGCGTTCTCGTAATATATGCAGCTCTGAATATAAACGCAACCTATCCAATGATATAGAAATATAAATACTATTATGTTGTTTATTTAATAAATATGTTTTCCATTATATTACTCTTTGGTTAGAAAAAGATAAAATCACAAATATTATGACTATCATAAAATCACAAATATTATGACTATCATAAAAATCACAAAAGGAGTTGATGATTCATTCTAAGTTTACGACTGGTTAGAATTATCTTCGAATATATAATAATGATTAGACCCACTTTTGACAAATATAAAAATTTGTTACTTATATTATGCTAAAAATTTTGTAAAAAATTAACAACTTTAAACGTTATAACGGCCTTTATAGTTTATACTTACATGGTCGAACGGTTATTGTGTCCGTAACTATCACCGATTTGAGCTCCTCGAGTATCATCAATCTCAATTGTGCTACAAAGAGCAAGAGAAATCTCATCAAAAGAAAAACAATAAAGCAATCAAACCATATAAAAAAGTAGTACATTTACTCATATTATACTAAAAGAGTAAAATACACTCATAATTAAGTCTCAAACTTATTTACTATTCACGTGTTTGTGAATTTTTTTAAAAACATTTACTTCTTAAACAGGTCAAGATTTAATTAAATGTCAAAAAATGTTAATATACTTTTTGGTTATATAAGATGATATGTGTTTATAGTTTGTATTTAAAATGGTTAGATTTAATGAAGTGAGAGTCCCAACTTTTAATTCACTAAAAAGCCTTACTATCAACAAAAGGTTGTATACATAGTTTCCACATAGGTAATAATTGTAGCATTTATCACATAAATACATGTATTTTAAACAAGTTATAAAATCTAATATACCAAATTTAGGCCTAGAGTCTTTTTCGTGTAAATGATAAAGCAAGTTAGTTCGATCTCTATGACGTTAATCATTTTTAACAACTAAAAGTATCAAACTTTATATACGTGTGTGCACGCTCGTGTGTGTAAGTGTATAGACATCATGCACTGCGCCTATGAAACCATAAACTTCCCGACATGGAAACAATATCAAATGTGAAGTACCGCTACATTTACAACAACTTACAATATGAAGGGCCGGGGTAGGACTTGAGCACGACAAAAAAGCAGCATACGATTACTAAACAATTTGTCAAGGCACCATATCCAAATCGTTTCCGGTCGTGTTGACTGAAGCTTCGAGCGTATATATCGTGGTATTTCATTTCTAGAACCTATATCAACATGCCAAAATGTTGATGATCATAGCTATAACTATATGGGTATAAATTTGTGCAATATATACAACTTAAATGGCCTGCAAGAAAGAATGATGATGCATTTGTTTATAAGAGATTGCTCCCCACGATTTCAATATCTAATAGTTGACTTCTTTAACCTACCCTATAATATACAATGGTTTTGTATTTTGTCAATATATAAATTAAATGATTTGTTAGTTAGATATTTGTATATTCATAAACTTTTGAATAACTTATATTCGATCATTTTTAATAAGATTACTACGAATCTAGGATATGATGTATACAAAAGATGGTTCCTCTATAAAAAAGTTTTCAGTTGCTTAAGAAGCTTAAAAACAATCTAGATAATCAAAAATTTTAACCTGAGGCTAATTAAGGGTTAAATTTAAGTGTGAGAAAAAGGGCTGGAGGTTACTATTAGAATACCTGGTATAAATGTTGTTTTTTTTTAATTTTCTTTACTCTTTTAAAAACATTTATAACTTTTTATACAGTATTAACATAAAAAATACACCATAAATTATAGAAGTTTTAACTTTAAATTAAGTACAATAGTGTTATAGATTTCTTTAAAAACCAACACTATGTGAAATTATATTTTTTACCATAAAAAATACATATAATTAATAAAACAAACACATATTAAATAATCAAAAAATAACACACGAACAATAAACACAGTATATGATAAAACGACACAAATAAAAACACATTTTGTGATTTAATAATCTAAAAATAACAAAAACAACATCAAAACATAAAACAACACAACAACACAAACAGCATATTAAGCCAGTGCAATTGTTGATTATTTTATCTTCAGAACGTGATCTGAATCTACTATAAACCAACATAACAAAAATCAAATTAGAAATTATGATAGGACATGGTAAAAAATTATTAGCACTAACAATCATCAAAAACAAACATGGGGCACAATTAAACTATTGCAGTACATGCTCCTAATAGATATACTTTTGTTTTAGAAACACAAGATACATGATACACCATTGCTGCAATACAAATGGTCCATATAACTTTTGTCACGAAGCCTGAATTCCAACTTGTATTAAACCTGAACTCAAATCAAATGTGCTTACAATAACACGAACAAACAGAATACAATCAATTAAACCAGTGGCGGAGCTTGAACTCTTCCGTAAGGGGGGCGGGACCGAAATTAAATTTTTTAAGGGGGTGAACTCGATATTTATATAAAAATTTACACTATCGGACTAAAATTTAACACTACTTTTAAAAAAATGAACTAACCAGTTTCTTTTTATCTTTTTCTTTCTTTATCTCAAAATCAACGATGGTCGTTGAATTGAGGCTTGCAGTAGTAATAATCGGCTGAGATATACTCATATATATACCTACAATACTAATTTGACCAATATACATTCTTTTTAACTCATTCCCAGACCCTGCTATTGGGTGGGATATATTGGGTATGTTTGTTTGTTACATTCTTTTTAACTCCCCCTAACGCGTATAGTTTTAAATATATTATATGTTTACCAATTTATGTTCGATGATGAGATAAATAATGCTATAATACTAGCATCTTTTATATGGAAAAGACATCGGAAATTTATATAAAAAGCTACATCTGGAAAAAGCCTTGGTGGACTCTAATATATTACAATCTGACCTATTTACCGCACGTAAAAAACATTATATATCTTAGAAAATATAAAAAAAATTATATTATTAGAAACTTATGTTATTAATATTATAGAATTATTATGAATGTAGTTGTATATTTCAGATTTCTTTTAGATAATTTAAAGATTGGGTTTTGTGTATTAGGCACCCCAATTGGTAATTTTAACCACAAAAGATCATAAACGGATATATCCAGTACTTATGAATATACTTATAATTCCATGGTTAACAGATATCCCAAACTCCCGAAAAGAGTGTCGGATATTGTTTTAAATAGGGTGTACGACTAAGGGGTTGTTTGTCAGCCTCTTAATCAGCCTCTTAATGGTTCAGATGCTGAATGGTTCAGCACTTAATGGTTCAGTCTGTTTGTTTCGCGAGCAAATGTCTGAATGGTTAAGACATTTGCCTCTGAATGGTTAAGCATTATACTAATGCTGAATGGTTAAGAGGTCTAATGCTGAATGGTTAAGGCTTCTTATCTGAATTTGTCAGACATTTGCCTTTGAATAGTTAAGCAATACACTAG
This sequence comes from Flaveria linearis, assembly GCA_024085815.1. Lineage (NCBI taxonomy): Eukaryota > Viridiplantae > Streptophyta > Magnoliopsida > Asterales > Asteraceae > Flaveria > Flaveria linearis. The sequence goes on from CM044003.1 coordinate 98,992,137, forward strand.
GTCTTAATGGTTCAAACCTCTTAATGGTTCAGTACTTAATGGTTCAGACCTCTTATTGGTTCAGCACTTAATCATTCAGATACCGTCAAACAGCCCCTAAGATTAACAAACCCTTTCCCATACCTAACCCAAGCTAAGTTATTGGTTTTTCGTTACTTGAGTCAATTTTCTTAAACGTTACTCGGATTGATGGTGTGTAAACACGTTTAACAAAATTTATAAAAAAAAAATAAATAAAGGATGCACATGGGTATGCATCTTTAATGGAAAAAATAAATACTTGGTTACTTTTATTATGATATTTTATATTTTTCACGTGTGTGACTATTATAAAACAAGTGTTTATAAACATCTTATTAAAAGAAGAATTGATTCATATTTACCGAAACAGCATAAATGGATGCTATTGCTCCTAAAAAGAGTAATCCAAACACTTTCATTTAGCATCCAGTCTCCATTACAAGTAGTCAACCCACTAGATTGCTTCACATACACAATTTGCACATATTCCAATATGATATCTTCGAATTTTTGGGAAGTATCTAGTATTTAATAAAAACGAACAATTAAAAGTGTTTCTATGAATATGTGATTGGGTGATACGGTGTTTATCTCTATCAGAAATGATGTTCATTTAATTTTTTTAAGTTTAAGGTCGATCATGTGTAAGTAGATGGTTAAAAAAATTGTTATTCGAAAAAGTTAACCTTGAGTTGTTTTCATTTCATTTCATGCCACCACCATCAATTGCAAACCACCTCCAACCAAACGACTGTAAAAAACATGCAAAATGGATGTTTGTAGGCTAAAGGATCGTTTGACCATCAGATAAAATGACTGTTTATAGGTTATGTCAAATCTATGCCTCCTTGAATTTTAAATGACCGTTTTAAAGATAAAGATGAAATAGTCGTTTGCAGGTTATGTCAAATCTTATGACCGTTCTATTATTGTTTGGCTATATATATATTTTTTTTGGTTATCTCTTATATAGGCTAAACTTAAAAGACAATCACTAAAAAATAACCAGGTTTATATATGGTTCAAGTTAAAATCAATATTTATAAAAACAAATTCACAAAATAAATATAATGCTAAAACTTAAGTGGTTTTCTTAAAAGACATTCAACAGTTTTGGTAGAAAATAATGAAACTTTGTTATTATTAGAAGCAATTCTTATTCTAATAAATGAAAATCTAAACACGTGATGAATTCTTAATCTTTTAAGGTCCATTTTTGTTTTTCCCGCCCATTTTTAATCAACCCATAAATATGTCAAATATTGTTTTCTTTTCTCCTTAATTCAATTCTACATGTGATTTAGCTCTTCGATATTATATAATAGAAATTGATTTTTAATTAAACATCTATTATTTTAGACAGGATCTAGTTATGGATTTTATTTTAGTTATGGATTTTATTTGCGATGATACTGATGTTTAATTTTCATTATTCAACTTGTATAGGTTATACGAGTCTAACATAGTATTTCAAATACGTGCCCTACATTCTGAGAGTAAAATCGACTTTCAAATTCATTACTACAAACCCAATTATGGTTTCAAATTCATTTCTACAATCAGGTTATTTGAATCACGCTTTCAGCATATATAACGTTCGAATCTAGCTTTCACGGGATATAACGGTTGCAATAGTTATAAAACAACATAACTGTTAACAATAGATGGCAGTTTGTAGTATCCGTTAGGAAAATTCATCATATGTACAATCGTAAGTCATAACCTAAAGTTTCTACATTTAAACATCACTAATCCATCACCCCAAACATAAAGTTCCTCGTTCGAGATGAACAAAACAACACCATACCAACAACATAAATAATTACACAGGCGCTAACCAAAAACACCCATACTGAGATCGGCCCGTCTTCTTTACCCTCTTCAAAAGCCCGTTCTGGCTCAACGGGTCGGGCTTTTGTCCCACAACCATCACCAGAACCAGAAGACTCCACACATAAATTCGGGTTTCCTGCAAATGCACCCGAAAATCTCCAATCCCCTTTTGTCTTGTTAACAATCCCAGAAAAATAGTTGAAAGAAAGATTCAAATGGGTCAAATTCCCAAGACTGGATAAGCTTTCGGGGACTTGACCCGATAACGAGTTATGAGATAAATCAAGAATCTTTAAGCTCCACATGGTCTGTAAATTCGCGGGAATTTGACCATCAAGAAAGTTGTGTGACAAGTTTAGGTACTCCAGGCCATGTAAATTAAAAAGCCCGTCTGGGATATGACCTTGTAACGTGTTATCTGATAGATCAATCATAACTGTTGATGATAAGTTGTAGTTCAGATGCAGATCATCACTCATAACCACAGATAGTTTACTATCTAACAATGGCACTTTAGGGGTTTCTTTATTAAAGTTAACATTGTTAAAATGCAAACTAACATTAAAAATACCATCAGGGATGCTGCCAGAAAACATGTTGCCAGACAGATCGATTGTTTGAATCGCTTCAAACATGAAAATCCAACTTGCGAGAGGCCCGTTGAATTTGTTGTGTGCGAGAGAAAGATATCTGAGGTTTGACCATTTGGTCAATGCATCGTTCAGAGGCCCTGAGAGATTGTTATAGCTCAAATCTACAACCTCTAACGACTTACATCCTGCTAAAGTCAATGGGATTTGACCAGAAATCTTGTTGTTGCTGACATCAAGAATCTTTAAACTATCCAATGCATCAAGCTCTGGTTGGATTTCACCAGAGAGATTGTTGTTGTTGAGAATTAAAGCCAGTAGTTGAAAACAACCGACGAAGTTCAATGGGATTGAACCGGATAACGAATTATGAGATAAATCAATCACTTGAAGATACGTTAAATTTCCAATTCGCGAGGGGATTTCACCTGTAAGAAGATTGTGGGACAGAAACAAAGCTTGTAAGCTTTTCAAATCTGTAAAATCTAATGGGATAACACCAGAGAACTGATTGTGTGAAAGGTCTAAAACAACAAGACCCGATTTTTCTGATGATTCAAGAATCTTTTTAGGAAGATAACCCGACAACTGATTGTAACTCAAGTCCATGACAACCAATCTATTGGAAAACACGAATCTAGGAGAAATTTCATAGCTTAACTGATTGGAAGACAAATTAAGATGTGTCAACGCTCGCAGCGAAGAAACACAAGTGGGAATCCCCCCTTGAAGAGAGTTTTTGGCTAAATTCAGCAACGAAAGCGAGTCAACTGAAGATGACAAGCACTTTAAGGTACCCGAAAATGAATTCGACTCAAGATTAAGATGCTCTAATGATTGACCAAAATCAGGGAGGATACCAGTCAGATTATTATGAGACAAATCCAAAAACTTGAGTGATTTTAAGTACAACAAACTCTCTGGTATCTCCCCTCGAAACGAATTATACCCCAATTCAAGCCTTTGCAGCTTCAATGAGGAATTACCAATCCAATAAGGAATCATTTCATCAAACAAGTTGTGGCTAAAATCGAGTCGAGTTAACCGACTCAATTTCATGAGTGAATCAGGAATAACACCACTAAATATGTTATGACTAAGATCCAAAGTTTTCAAACTCCTAAATGAACCAAAACATGGTGGAACAGGGCCATCAAGATTATTATGAGACAAATTTAGGGTTTCAAGGTAAGATAGCTTACACAAGCTCAAATGAAGCTGACCCCATAAGTTGAACCCAGTGAGGTTAACTGCAAGAACCCTACCATTCCATCTGGAGCAACCGACTCCGGTCCAGTTTGAACATCCTGACCCGACCCATATCAGCCTCTGACCCGGGTCACGAACCTGTGACTTAAACAGAAGAAGTGAAGCTCTGTCTTGACTGTTCAGAGGAATTTCGTCGAACACATTATCTTCATTACCAACAGAAGACGAAATCATTGAGAACGAGAGGAGAAACAGCAAAAACAGAGGCAAAAACCTTGATTCAAATGTTCTACAACCCTTTTCCCAAAAATCCCATCTTGTTTCCATTGATTTGAAGATGAAATCGCCTTCAAATCCTCCAAAAAGACCCAAAATTCAAGAGCAGAAAACAAGGGTCTTCAATCTTTCATCTTTCAGAAACGAAATAACCTACACCCACAACAAATTCACAGAACCCCATCTTGTTCCCATTGATTTGAGCACAAAAGACGCTAAATTCAAGAACAAAAGACGAGGGTTTTCATCTTTCAGAAGCTGCAAACAAAGATGAGACGAAATTTCAACAAATCATTGGAGTTTGAGAGACATTGTGTGTGGATGAACGACATTAAAGATTAAAAATGACAGCTTGAAGAATCAAAAGGCAAACATTCTTGAGTCTATTCAAGGTAAGTGTGTATCGCTTTTGCAACTTTATTTACTTGTTGTTCATATAACCTTTTGATAAGCGTGAAAAAAATCTCTGTCGAGGCATCTTTCGATTTGCATACTTTTTACACGCGTGGTTGGCACGCTCTTTCATAATGTTTCTTTTGGTTTTTTTAAGTTGTTTTGTGGTAATGTAGTTTTGTAAAGGTTAAATGAGTTGATTAAATAATCAATCTGTCTTCTTTTTATGCTCTGCTTTTATATATTTATTACGGTTTTAAATTCGGATTTTGTAACTAAAATGATATATTAATATCTTGGATTAGTAGTTGGAGCCAATATGAATTTAACAGAAAACTGAGAGCCCGTAATCAGACTTTTGAATTTAAACTCTTTAAACAGAATACGTCTTCTCCCTCAATCGGAGGGAGAATTACCCTTCTTACATCGGTTCTAGACTCTTTCCCAACCTATCAATTTTTTCATGTACAAAGCCTCAAAAATGATGCTATTGAGGCTTAAAAGCATGAGAACAAGTTTGTTTTGAGTTATTCATTAGTCAAATTGGGATAGCAAGGAATATGGAGGCATTGGCTTAGGAAAATTGGAAGATTTGAATTGCGGGTTACTAATCAAGTGGTGGTGGAGGTACAAAAAGGATGAAAATCGACTGTGGAGACGTACGGTTTAAGTATTTCGCGAACGCAAGCGGAAGTGGACAAGCATTCCTGTGAACAACAACAGCTTGGTGTCGTGAAGAACTGAAGATATATTTATAGACTAGAAGGTGTTTTATCTTTTAATAATATACATTTGCGTTATATTCCCGAATTTATTTAAAGAGAGAAAAAAAAGGAATCAGAATGATAGGAAAAAAAATTATTGTGCATCAGAGCTTTTTTTAGCGAAGGAAATGAAAGGAAAGTAAGAAAATTAAGTTCTCTGAGTTCTTTTAAGAAGGGAAAATAAAGTAAATGGAAGCGAAATGAAGCCTAAAATGAATCCTTCCATATTAAAATGAAATAGAGAGAAAATAAAAGAAAGGGAAATGAAGAAAAAGAAAAGAAATAAAATAAAAAGAAAAGAAAATTTTCTCTTTTTTTTATTTAAGTAAGCTAGAAACACAACATTAAGTCAACTAATAAATGTGATGGGATATTTATGGGTTAAAAATATAGGAAATTTTTAATGTTTAGAGTAGTAGAATTGGTTACAATTAAACATAATCAGCACCACTGGAATTTTGTGGCTACACCAAAAGAATGTGACCAAACATTTAGAAGCAGATTAGCGTTAGTGCAGGCTACCAAATACATGCGTTTTATCGATATCAAAATGTATAAAAAAGTATCATTACTCAAGTAGTTGAAGGTTAAATTCTCACGGTGAGCAAATATGTATAAGATCATGTCATACTCAAGTAGAAAAATGTTATTAGAAAGATTATGAAATTAAAACTGGGTTTTTCACTTCATATAAGATCTTGATTTGAAGTTACTGTTATAAGATCATGTCATCATGTGGATTCCCTCCCCTTGATCATAATTAAAATCATGACACATGTGGATTCCCTCCCCTTGATATTCACTACATCAGTACATTTTTTAGCATAAACTAGGAATTAAACCTCGCGCGTTGTCGCGAAGTTTTCTTGGAACGTCATGGTAACTGATAATCATATTAGTATAAAATAAGGAATTAAACTGGTAACTATTCACTACATCAGTACATTTTTTAGCATAAACTAGGAATTAAACCTCGCGCGTTGTCGCGAAGTTTTCTTGGAACGTCATGGTAACTGATAACCATATTAGTATAAAATAAGGACCGGTCAACGAACCGGATATTTTACTGGTTTACTGGTTGAACCGGTCAAATGGGATTCATAAACTGGGCAATATTATTAGCAATCCTAAAACAAAATATTAAAGAAAGAATTAGAGTAAAAAAGAATATAAACCTGTGAATAATGTAAAGTTGATTAGAACTAAAAATAATTAAATATATGTTGTATTAAAATATGAACACTTAATCTCAAAAACTATAACATAACTAAATTATGTGAATATAAAATAGCGGTAATAACTTCGAATTTCAAATTCACTATAAAACTGAGTTTAATACATTTTAGATTTACAATTTTTTCCGGTCGAACCTGCCGGTTTGTTGGAAGACGGTTTAAATGTGCTCAACTGGACCAACCATCTTCCCCGCGGTTGTCCGGCCAAACGTATCTTCTTAAAGTTTGGTGGTAACTTTCAAAACCTCTAAAATGTTCTTGTGGACACTGACTTTCAAGATTTATATATATAAGACTCGCGCAATGTAAATAGGTCATTAAATGGGAAAAAAGGTAGTCGTAAACATGTTGAACCATACGCGCACATTGTGGCGTGTTAACTCGTAAAATTTAAACCGCAACGTAAAACGTAAACTTTCTTAAAAAAGGTAGTCGTAAACACGTTGAACCATACGTGCACATTGTGGTATGTTAACTCGTAAAATTTAAACCGCAACGTAAAACGTAAATTTTCTACAAGTTGAAAGGTATATGGAACCAAAACGGAAAGTAAAATATATAAATGCTAAATTATAAAATATGTAAAAGTATTGAGTTAAAAGTTAAAAGTTAAAATTTATGCTAAATAAAAATAGTATTAAAAAAATTTATGCTACATAAAAAATAGTATTAAAAAAATTTGATGATAAACTAAAAATAGCAAAAAATAAAAAATAAAAAAAAGTTCTTGAAAGTGAGGGGGGCCTTTTGTAATTTCTTAAAGTTTGGTGATAACTTTGAAAACCTATAAAAAAACTCTTGTGGTAAATAAAAAATAGTATTAAAAAAATTTGATGATAAACTAAAAATAGCAAAAAACAGAAAAAAGGTTCTTGAAAGTGAGGAGGACTTTTTTTGCAATTTCTTAAAGTTTAATGGTAACTTTAAAAACCTATAAAAAAAATCTTGTGGACACACATCCATGAATTATGAATATATAATAGCCATATATGCATATCCAAATATCCAATCCTGAAAAGAATTCGGGCTTTTATTTTAATTCATTATTCTAAATATAAGGCCCATCCATTCTTGTGAAAATAAGTGTATTTGGGTTGGGCTTTTACTGTAATGTTAGATTGTTAGGGTTAACTGGTTAAACACAACTTATAATAGTGTGTTATCAAAAAACGTTATATTATAGTTACTAGTCTAGTTCCTGTGTAATACATAGATTAAATAAAAAATATTAAGTACTTGTAATATAATTTTAAAATATATGTATATAAATTAATATTTTCAGATAAGATATGATTGAGTTACGTATAAAGAGTGTTAATTACAAGTAAAACAACATTAATATCATTTAAATTTTTATTTTATATAATTGTTTTTCTAAACATTTTATTTTTATAAATAATTTAATTTTTTGTAAAAACCATCCTTGTAGAAGTTGAAAAAAATGGGTTATAAACAGTTTGTATTTAGAAAAAATTTTGTTTAAAAAATTTCCGTATTTTATAATCTTTTAAAGCGTATTTTTTAAATTAAAAAATCAGGTTTTAACTTTCACAATATCTATTTTTAGTCTAAATTTTTTTTGAATGATATAATTACTCTTTATAATTGTGAAATATTAGGAGAGAGAAACATTAAAGTTAAAATGAGAAAGTCTATTATTATGATAAGTAGTAAAAAAATTATTAGATAAAATAGGATATAGATATAGATATAGATTTTTTTTTTTGAAAATTAACTTTCATACACACCGAAAAAAAAACGACAAACAAACCCCAAGAAGAGGAACGCAAGCCGGAAAACAACAACCAAAAACCAATTACATCAACTCAAATCTAGATCATCTATCCCAATCCACAACCTCTTTTTTAAACCTATGTTTGTACCAAAGGAACGACAATATCTTAATCTCCGCAAGAATCTCTACCACTTTAAGCTCCTTATTATAAAAAATCTTACCATTCCTAGCCTTCCATAACATCCAACAAGCAATAATGATCACCCCTTTAAAGACTTCCTTTTTAATTCCCGTCGTACCGCTCGTCTCATGAAGGTTCACCAAATCACTAACATGGAAAACGTAAATCTCCGGAACACGACACCATCTAGTGATGCCATTCCAAACACCATCCGAAATACCGCAACCGGTAAAAAGATGCTCAATTGTCTCTTCATCAAAATCGCACCAGCTACAAATCACGTTATTCACCTGGATATGTCTTCGAACCAAAGCCATTTTAGTCGGTAACCGATCCAACACAAGACGCCACATGAAAATGTTGCACTTTAGGGGAACCCACTTGCTCCAAGTAAAACCAAACCTATCGCCATTGGAACCATTAAACCATTTCTTAACTTCTGCCACAGAGAATTCTCTTTTGCTACCACAGTGCCAGCTCCAAGTATCCGCATCCCCATTCATGTTAACCCCCTTCAACCAATCTTCCAGGTCCTCCCTTTCGCTCAACTCTTCAGAACTAGATAAAGCTCTCCTCCACTTCCACTTGATAACTCGGGTAGAGCCATTAGTCGAAATCCGGTCCGCCACACAAGCTTTTTATCACTCTCCAAAGCATACAAGGTAGGAAACTTCACTTTAAAAGCTTCTTCACCTAACCATGTATCCAACCAAAACCGAATATATTTCCCATCCCCTATAATACCTCGAATCACATTGCCAAGATCCTTGTCGTCCACCCTCAATCGATTACACATTGTAGCGCTATTCTTCCATACACTAGTAATACCGTTATTGACCAGAGCCCAACCCCAACCTTTGTTCGAACCATGGATAGAAGTTATTACCTTTCTCCACAATTGGTTATGCTCATTTAAGTATCTCCAAATCCATTTCACTATAAGAGCCTTGTTAGAAATCTCCAGTTTCCCGATTCCCAGACCACCTTCCTGTCTCGGCCTAGTAATATTAACCCAAGCCACCCAAGGAAGTTTTCTCACGTCCTCAGATCCTCCCCATAAAAACCTTCTCATTAACCCTTCTAATTCCTTAACAACTTTCTTCGGCACCTTGAATAACGATAAGTAATAAGTAGGGAGGCTTGTAAGCACCGATTGGATTAAAGTCACCCGACCACCAATCGATAACGAAGTCGCTTTCCACTTAGACAATCGCTTTCTACACGTATTGATGACTGGATCCCAATTAGCGACTCTATTCATGTTAGCACCAACCTTTATACCAAGATATGTAAACGGCAAAGGACCCGGTTTGCACCTTAAGGACTCCGCTTTGATCCTCACCTCCTCATTATCCACCCCTATACCATACAAAACGGATTTGTGAAGGTTGATTTTAAGTCCCGAGCACAAATAAAAAACCCGCAGAATCCTCCTCATATTATCAAAATTAAAATCGGACCACTCGCCCATTAACATGGCATCATCCGCAAATAAAAGATGAGACAAAACCGGACCGCCATTCGGGAGCACCACCCCATCAAACATGCCTAACTGAGAAGCCTTATTCATAAGACCCGAAAACGCCTCCATCACTATAATAAATAAAAAAGGCGAAATGGGATCTCCTTACCGTATACCCTTTTCACAACTAAACTCGAACGTTGGGGACCCGTTCACAAGAATCGAAGATCTAGCCGAAGCTAAAATCCCTTTAATCCATTGACGCCACTTCAAAGGAAACTCCATTTGCTCCATCATGGACAAGAGGAACTCCCAATTAACATTATCATACGCTTTATCGAAATCAATTTGAATAAGAAAATTTTCTTATCCCGTTTCTTAGCCCAAGAAATCACCTCATTCACCATTAACGGACCATCAAGAATGTACCTCCCGGACAAGAAAGCCGACTGCGTATCCGAAACCACTTTACCCAGGACCAACTTTAGACGATTCGCCAAAACCTTAGACACAACCTTACTAATACTCCCAATCAAGTTAATTGGTCTAAAATCCGAAAGCCCAACCGGATCGCCAATCTTCGGAATCATAGTGATAAACGAAGACCCAACCCCCGAACTAAAAATATCCACCTCATGAAAATGCCGCAACACGTCATTGAAATCCTTCTGAAAGTCATCCCAAAAGGCTCTAATAAAAAGAAAGTTGAAACCATCCGGCCCCGGGGCTTTGTCTGCACCACAACCATATACCGCGTCCTTTATCTCATGGCTAGAAAAACTCCGAGTCAGTAAATCGGCATCATAAGAATCCAATTTTTTTAGCCCATAACAATCCAGTCTAGGCCGCACGAATAAAGATTCTTTGAACTTGCGCCTATAGAAACTAAGAACCTCCCTCTTCATGATCTCCAGCTTCGTTTCCCAAACCCCCTGAACTAACAAACCCGGAATATAATTAGACGCCTTCCGCTTATTTATACAACCGTGAAAAAATCTGGTGTTATCATCACCAAACGCCGCCCAGTGAAAAAATCTGGTTGTCTGCACCACAACCATATACCGCGTCCTTTATCTCATGGCTAGAAAAACTCTGAGTTAGTAAATCGGCATCATAAGAATCCAATTTTTTTAGCCCATAACAATCCAGTCTAGGCCGCACGAATAAAGATTCTTTGAACTTGCGCCTATAGAAACTAAGAACCTCCCTCTTCATGATCTCCAGCTTCGTTTCCCAAACCCCCTGAACTAACAAACCCGGAATATAATTAGACGCCTTCCGCTTATTTATACAACCGTGAAAAAATCTGGTGTTATCATCACCAAACGCCGCCCAGTTATTTCTAGCTTTCTATTTCAAATCCCTATTACGATGAAATTCCAATTCCTTTAGACGATGTTTAATCTCCTCTAGAGATCACACCTCATCTTCCAGAAGTTGCCTTTCCTCCAAAAAATTATCTATACACGATAGCTCCTGTTCCAGACCCGCATATTCAGCCCTCTCCTTATCAAAAATTTTCTTAGCCCAAGCCGAAATATCACCCCTCAATTTTTTGAACTTCAACATCAAACACATATCCAGTTCCCCCTTGAACAAACACCTACCCATCGACCCTTTGACCACCTCCATAAAATCTTTACGCTCAAGCCACGAGTTAAAAAACCAAAACGGCTTCGGGCCGAAGTTTCTATTATTAGTCTTTAATAACAGCGGATTATGGTCCGACCACTTTCTATCCAACGCAATGTAATCCACCAAAGACCAGGCTGAAAAAAGATTCCAATTGACGAAGACCCTGTCGATCCGGCTCAATTTATCTCCCGCTACAAACGTAAACCGGTGACCTTTAAGAGAATACTCATGTAAATTGGAGTCGTCTAAAAATGAATTAAATTCATTCGCTTCTGCCACATTAAACATAGAATTCCTCCTTTCATCTTCGAACCGAACCGAGTTGAAATCCCCGGCGACCACCCAACACCCTTCCCCGAGCCCAATTTGACCACCAATCTCCAACCAAAGATTCCTCTTCAAAACCGTATTGTGGGGAGCATAGACATTTAGCATATGAAACGTCTCACTACTACCAACAAAGCTACCACCAACATTCAAAACATTCGGTAATTTATGAACTGTAACCATTTTGAACAATGAAGAGTCCCACAACGATAAAAATCCACCCGATCTGCCCGAAGACGGCACCCACTCGAACGAAAAATCTCCTCTATCCCAATAGCTTCCAACGTCTACCTCTTCTACAGACACCAGTTGTGTCTCCTGCAACATAATAAAGTTCACCCCATGTTGCACTCGAATACTACGAACCCATTCCGCTTTACTAGAATTCCTTAACCCACGAATGTTCAAAGATAAAAGATTCATTGAGCAACCGATTGAAACCCTTCTTCGCTAATCATCACATTAAGTTCCTGAACAAACTCACCTATATTTGTGGCACCTAAAACCTCACCTGCATGCACTGTCTTGCGAACTTCTTCTTCCAACGATATCCGTCCTTGCACATCAATACCACCAACTTCTATCCCATCCACACCATCATCTTCTACGTGACTAACAACCTCTTCTGTAGTACGATTGAGATCCGGAGTGCAAAACTCCTCCCCCTCTACCGACTCCTCGGACTCCGTAGCATGATCCACAATACCGATCAACCTGTCCAAGTCAAAAATATCGTTATCCTCCCTGTGACATTTCTTAGGCCTCTCTTGAGAATTGGACGCTTCTCCTCTACTTTTACGTGCCGATCTTCGTTTAATTTTTTTCCGAACACTAGCAGCTTTGTCTTCCTCTAAAGATCTTGCCCCGGTATCAAAAACGGCATTATCCTCTTCTCTGCGCTCCTTCATAACCTCCCCCACCTCTACTTCCACCCCTTGAACCTCTTCATTCTTATCCAACTGCGACCGAGTGTCCACATTATCTTCAACCATGTCAACATTCGAAACCTCCTCTTCTTCCATACAATCCGGTGCCCACTCACTATCATCCTCATCTATCCACAACCTATAAGACTTACCCCTCCACCTTACAAGTTTGCCACCAATTCTTTATTCAACCAATAGTTGGTACAAGACTCATCTGATTTGAATACCAAGAGCACAGAGAGACCACCAACATACTTAATATCCACATCCTTCCAACCTCTTCCAGTAAGACACGAACGTAGATTATTTAAAGTATTGAAATCTATAACCTTACCAATGATAGCCACCCTATACCATTGAGCAAACCCTTCAGCATTATCATCGACCGATAAGACATCAACCTTGTTCCTGTTAAGCAACGAGTCAATAAACGAACGCGAACTTCCTGTATTGACACCCCCAATCCCTTCAGCCGCCGCCGAAGAACCTTGATTTGCATCCCCTACAGTAGAGTTTGCATGAAACCGGTCCACCCCTACGTTACTATTTGCATGTTGCTCATGTTCCTTCTCTTTATCTTTCCTTTTGGACGCATCCATCTGCTCATCCACTCTCACCCCATCTACATAACGTGCTAGGGAGACAAAAAGCTTATAGGACCCCATCCACAAATCTTTCATCTCACCCAACATCGTTGCCGCATCTTTGACGCCACTAAAAGAAACAAACCCAAACCTCTTACCCAATCTATCAAACTTTCTAGCGATATATGAGTTCTTATACGAACCAAATCGACGAAAAATATCCTTCAAATCTGCAGACGAGCACTTAGGATGAAGATTCGAAACAAAGAACTTCGTTATTACCTTTGAACTGGACGTTTCATTCTGCTTTCCACGTCTACCTTTTCGATGGTGAGGATCCTGCCACTCTTCGTCTTCTTGCCGCCGCTCTTCTTACCGCCGCTCCGTCATCTTCCCTGCCGTCGCTTCTTTCAAAATTTAGTTAGCCAGAGCACAGATATAGATATAGATGTTTAATATAAATTAATCAGTTTGACATCTATAAAATTTTATCAATTTTGATCTATTACTCAATTTAAACAGTTTTAACACATAAGACCGGCAACAAAACTTATACCAGAAAATAGACTATGTTCTTCATATTAATATTAATATGAGGGAAATCCAAATTTCTTTATACTTTTGTGAAATATTATGAATTGTTTTTTTTGTGTTAATATTTTGGTATGTGAACTCTTTTGTTACAATTTCTTTATACTTTTTATAGATTACCGTACTTAAAGGTATAATATGAACATTGCCTTGTTTAGTTATTCTGTGATACAAGTAGCTAAAAAGCCTTGTTTCGACCATGACGAATAATATTTACAAGATGTTTAGGATTTTCTTTGTTTATATATGTCGTAGAATTTATAACAACTGGAACCGTAAAAGAGCAATTTGATTGAACTAATTGATAAATAACTAAAAACTTATTAAATAATCAGTGTTATTTCAAATAAATACCCAAAGTGATTTTTGGGTCTAAAATAATCACATGATTAGATCAAGTTTTCTTTGTTTATATTGTTAGTTTGTCAAAGATATGAAATTGATATCACACACAATTAAGACTAGATAACTCCCAATCTTATTACTAAGAAAAATAGCTCAAAAACTTAGTAAGGTGTATCCATACATCATGACTCGATATATGCCAGATTTTATAGGCTGGACTTCAACCACTCCAAACCTATAATAATAAACTAACTTGAGACCCAACCAACTTGTTGGTATCCCATACAATCTGCCAGAAAATGAGGAAAGCAAGTGGGTGGAAGACAAAAAAGTGGAAAGATAAAATGGGTGGAGGATAAAGTTGATAAAGGAGGGAATTAGGCCAACAATCACCCCCCTAATTTCCGAACTGGGATAGAGAGAGGCCTTCCATACCAAGTAACCCACGCATTTCCATGAACTTGACTCGCGCAAGTGCTTTGGTGAGAATATCGGCCCCTTGCTCGTCTCCACTCACATACTCAATTTCCACCAACTCATTTTCAACGCATTCACGAATAAAATAATATCGTGTATCGATGTGTTTACTCCGACCATGAAACACGGGATTTTTCATTAATGCTATAGCTGATTTATTATCCACCCAAATCACTATCTTTTGCATCTCACCTCCTGCGATTTCACCATATAAACTTCGAAGCCAAATCGCTTGACATGCCGCCGAAGTTGCCGCCATAAACTCAGCTTCACAAGATGACAAGGCTACCGTATTTTGTTTTTGAGAACACTATGAAATAGGTGCTTCACCAAAATAAAATATGTGTCCAGTAGTACTTTTACCGTCATCCGTATCGGTATTGTGACTACTATCACTATAGCCTATGATCTTGTGACTTCCTCCCCGTTTGTACCTTAACCCATAACTCGTAGTACCGACAATATAACGAAGGATTTGCTTAACCGCAACTAGGTGAGAAACCATTGGAGATTGCATATAACGACTCGCAATTCCAACCGCATAAGATAAATCCGGTCTTGTATGTAATAAATAACGTAGACAACCAACTAATCTTCGGTAATTCGTTGGATCAACCGGTTCACCTTTCTTGTCCTTTGATAACTTTAGACCTGGATCCATAGGACATTTAGCCGGATTACACTCGAGCAAGCTTGTTTCTTTTAGAATCTTCTTCACGTACCCTTCTTGCTTGATTGTAATGCCTTTCTCGGTTTGCTTGACTTCAATACTGAGATAATAAGATAGTAACCCGAGATCGCTCATCTCGAATTTCTCCTTCATTTGCTTCTTAAGTTCTTCGATTTTCTTAGTGCATGAGTTTGTCACGATTAAGTCATCTACATAAACACCCGTAATAATTAATTCATTCCCCTCATGTTTAGTGTAAATTGCTTGTTCTTTCGAGCACCGCTTAAAACCAAGAATCTTCAATGTACCATCGAGCTTGAGATTCCAAGCTCGTGGCGCTTGTCGAAGCCCATACAATGCCTTAGTTAACCGGTAGACTTTTTCTTCATGGCCCTTTTTAACGAAGCCTTCCGGTTGACTAACATAAACCACTTCCTTTAAATCACCGTGCAAAAACGCCGATTTGACATCTAAGTGGTGAACTTGCCATCCTTTGCAAGCCGCATGTGCAAGTAACAAACGCACCGTTTCCATTCGAGCCACTGGTGCGAAGACCTCGTCAAAATCAATACCAAATTGTTGAACATATCCTTTCGCGACGAGTCTTGCCTTGTATTTTATGATCTCCCCGGATGCATTACGCTTAACTTTATAAACCCACTTTAAACCGATTGGTTTAATATTACCCAGGAGTTTTGTTAAAGTCCAAGTTTTATTTTTTTCAATGGACTCTAACTCTACTTGCATTGCTTTTTCCTAAAACTTATTTCCTTTAGCTTGAGAATAACTTGTCGGCTCATCTCTGCTGCGAGTAATAATTCTTCCGGTTCTTCTCGATTTACCCCATCTTGGACATGAAAATCTTTAAATTTTACCGGCATACGTCTCTGTCTCGTCGAACGCCGTAGGGGAGTTTCAACCTCAACATGGTCAGCAAAAACAGGCATAGGCTCTCCCGAACCTGCCTCCATTGAGGCTGAACTGGCAGCCAAGGCTGCTGCCGACAACGGGCTGCTGTGCGCAGCTGCTGAACTCGCTGAACTGCTGCCAGAAACAGCAATTTGCTGCTGAAACGCAGCAGTGTTTTGCTGCTGATTTACTGTTGCAGATGCGCCTTCTGGAGTGCTTAGGTTAAGGTCTGACTCGGTAGTCGTCTCGGATGAGTGTCCGTCATGATCCGAGTGAAGAACGACTGTAAAGAATTCCGGGTCAGACCTGTTTTGCTTCCATTCCCAGCCACGTTTTTCATCAAATCTAACCGTTCTTCGGATACAAATCTTGTTCTCGACCGGGTCATACATACGAAAAGCTTTACACCCCGGTTCCGAACCAAAATATACCATCGCTCTTCCTCTATCATCAAGTTTATGTTGATCAACTTTGGGTTCCGTCGCAAAACCCACACAACCAAACACGCGCAAAAACTCTAAATTCGGTTTCTTTTTAATAATGCTTCGTATGGTGTTTTTGTATCAACCGCTTTCGTAGGACTCTGGTTGAGTACATAAACTGAATGTTTAGCTGCTTCACCCCAAAATCTTTGTGGCACCTTGGTTTGCTTTAGCATACACCTCACCATACCTATTACCGTTCGATTGCGTCGTTCAACGACCCCATTTTGTTGTGGCGTATATGGGGCCGTAAGATGTCTTCGGATAGCATTGTTTTCACACCAATCATTGAACTCGGTTGATGTGAACTCACCTCCGCGATCAGTTCTAAACATGCCAATCTTTAGACTTAAGTCTTTCTCAACCAAAGCTTTAAACCGTTTGAATGTCTCGAACGCTTGATCCTTGGATTTCAAAAGAAAACACCACATATAGCGTGAGAAATCATCTACAATTAAGAACATATACCTACAACCTCCTGGTGTAGACGGTGTGATGGGACCACAGAGATCACCATGTAGAAGCTCGAGTGGTCTAGTGGCTCGAAACATGGCTTTGGTCGGATACGGCTTTTGAGTCTGTTTCCCAATCAAACAACAATCACATATGTTTGATGGGTGGTTAATTACTGGCATGCCACGAACCATGTTCTTTGACCCAATCTTCCTCATTGAATCAAAGTTAAGATGCCCTAGACGGGCGTGCCAAAGCCAAGAAACATCATCAAGCTTAGAGAGTAAACATACCGGAGAACCAACCACGAGCTTGATTTTATACATCCGGTTAGTTTCACGAAACACCTTCATCATAAGAGTTGGCGCTTTGTCATACACTAGCAAAACATCGTCTTCCATCACGACCTTGCATCCCGTTTCGGTAAGTTGTCCCAAACTAATGATGTTGGAACGAAGGCTCGGAATATAGTAAACTTCCGTTAGTATTCTATGTTCACCGGTTTTAGTTGTGAACAAAATCGAGCCTTTTCCTTCAATTGTAACACAAGAATCATCACCAAAACGTACCTTGCCAGTTACTCGTTCGTTTAGCTCCGAAAAGAATTCTTTGTTCCTTGTCATGTGGTTAGAAGCTCCGTTATCTAAATACCATAAATTCTCCTCCACATGCATGGATTTGAATTTTTTCGGGTTCACATTCTCTTCATTCAAGTATACCGTCTCGCTTGAATTCATCATCATAAACAAGGTTGCATCAGTTTCTTCAGTAAGATTTGATTCTTGTTCTTGCTTCCGTTCTGGACAAGTCGAAGCGTAGTGACCAAACTTGTCACATCTAAAACATTGAATTTCAGACTTATCTTTCTTCGGTTTCTGTCGGTTGTCGTTGTTTCTTTGACCCGAGCCCTTTGACCCACTACCTTTACCATTGTCTCGGTTTTGGTTGGTGTATTGTCCCTGACCCGAACCACGTCCACGACCTCGTCCCCTCCTTCCAGGACCATTACGACCACGACCTCCATTATTGTATTTGTGGTTTGAGGACGATTCCCCTTGAGAAAATAGTAATTGTCCTTGACTACCAGCCGGATCTTTTTCCTCCTTAATTTGTTCCTCGTATGCCTTCAAACGACCTACCACATCATCAAAGGTAATAGTTTTCAAGTCGACCACTTGCTCAATCGAGGCCACCATGTGAATAAACTTTCTCGGTAAGCCATTTTAAAACTTCTTGACTAACTTGGGTTCATCGATCTTAGTACCCAAAGAATCCGCCTTCGATGAAAAACCTGATAATAATGAAGCAAACTCGTCCACCGTGCTTTGTTCCTTCATCTTTACATTTTCAAAGTCAAACATAAGGGTTTGAAGCCATGCCTCTCGAACCCCATCCGCCCCGAGATTCCGGGTCTTCAACGTATCCCACATCTCCTTAGCCATACTCAGATTTCCGACTTGAAGAATCTGATTTATCGGAATGGATTGAAACAACAAAGCGATGGCCATGTTGTTTTTCTTCACATCAACTGCTGTACCAGGTTCAATTTGTTTCCAAACTCCGTGTACGTTAAAGATAGCTCTCATCCGCATGGCCCATATTGTATAATTAGTTTGAGTCAACATGGGGCACGCGAGTGAGGAAGTAGAAGCACCACCTGGTTCTTTAATTGACCCCGATTGATTACCTTCAGTGTCCGCCATCTTCGATTTCTTCTTCTAAACCAGCAAAGGTGTACTACCTTGATGTTCCAGCCTTTGTACTTGAGTCCGGTTTGCTACTGTTGCAAATAACTCGAACCCGCCTGGTTCAAGTCTTAAAAAAAACTGATCTGCCTGCTACTGCTGTTACCCTTCTTGGTTAAACAGAACAGAGAAAAAAACAACCCATATCAGCAGACTCGTTGCTTGCTGCTGATCGGATTTACTGCAGGCCCTTGCTGATGTTTCTATCTCACTGGAAACGCTCCTGATTGCTGAAAAGATCAACTTAATCGAAGAGAAACTGAACAAGCTTTGATACCAATTCAAAGATATGAAATTGATATCACACACAATTAAGACTAGATAACTCCCAATCTTATTACTAAGAAAAATAGTTCAAAAACTTAGTAAGGTGTATCCATACATCATGACTCGATATATGCCAGATTTTATAGGCTGGACTTCAACCACTCCAAACCTATAATAATAAACTAACTTGAGACCCAACCAACTTGTTGGTATCCCATACAATCTGCCAGAAAATGAGGAAAGCAAGTGGGTGGAAGACAAAAAAGTGGGAAGACAAAATACGTGGAGGATAAAGTTGATAAAGGAGAGAATTAGGCAACAGTTTGTTGAAATTTGTCAATGTTTAAGACAAATTAGTTATTAGAATGGTGGACAATGATTAATGGAAAATAATGTGGCAAAAGGATTCAACAACTCTGAAACCAAACCCTTACCAAGAAACCATTCATCGATTTATAAATATGCCATCTTTTTATCATCCTATAAAATTTTATGTAATTTTTTTTTATTTTTTAATCATCTTATTAATTACTCATTCAAAACCAGATAATTACTAATTCAAAACCGGATAAGCAGTCAAATAAGGTTTTTAACACACAATTTCTCATATGATTTAATCATATTATAATCGTTTGTTGTGGTTTGGATATATCATTATAATCGTTCAATGCATTAATGTGATAGACCTGGACAACTAATTACTCGCATCATTCAACATGCATCAACGTTTTTTTAAGAAGTGTTAGTTTTTCAATACATGTATATTTTAATCAATTCTCGCTTTTATGTTATATTTTTTTAGAGTAAATTACACGAATCGTCCCTGAATTTTACTTAATTTTACCTTTCGTCCATGTGATTAAAAAATTGCAAGTTTAATCATAATGTTTGAAAAAACATAACATGTTTCGTTCCTGGGTCAAATGTATGTTGTTTTTGACGTTAAATACCTGCAAATTGACCATTTTATCATTCTTCTTCTTCCCGGCCCAACTCTCACCCATACTTCTTCTTTCTCATCTCAACCAACACACCCCCATCTCCACCACCACCATATACCCATATCTTCACCACCACCACCACCGCCAATCCATCACCACCACACACACCCATCTTCACCACCACACCACACCCATCTCCACCATGTCTTAAACTTAACATAAAAAACTAACGGTCGTTTGACCCAGGGACGAGACGTATTACATTTTTTCAAACCTTAGGACTAACCCTGTAATTTTTCAATCACTTAGACGAAATGTAAAATTTGAGTAAACCTCGGAGGTGATCCGTGTAATTTACTCTTCTTTTTATCTTGCGAATATATGATATTTAAGATTAGAAAAAAAATAGATTAAATTTTGATAATCCAAATTTTTACCTGGTGAAAATATTCATATAGTTAGCGTAAATGATGTCATTCTTAAGTTTCACTTCATAATTAATAATAATGACACTTGAATGGTTATTCGAAACGTATACTTGATTTTCAAACGATTTCACACACAATGTTCTTCTAAGCAAATGTGAGGAAACATACATTTGTGGTAAGCTAAATCAAGTTTAAATCTATGTTTCTTATGCCACGCGGAGTGTCACCGAAGATAGTGTGGTTCATTTGCTCCCCGACCCGGTGAATATTCACCGGTTTTTAACGACTTGAATGGTTTGACACTTTAGACCGTTGAGAATTTTAAAAAAAAATTATAAAATTTTTATAAAATTAAAAATAAATACAAATAAAAGATAAATTGAAAAAAATGGAAAAAAGGCAAAACCTAAAGATGACATTATGTAAAACAGAAACTAATGTTGCAGTTTAAATTATTAAAATAGAAACTAAATTCAAGCAACGGTGTATCTAAATTACTTTAAACCTTCCTTATATTATTAAAAGAAAGTTTAATGGTAGAGATTTGTTCATGAACGTGAGCAATACTTGCAATTAATGCTTAATTTTCAATTGCAAACCTCCTTTCTTGATGCTTGCTTGTGCATTTCACGCAATATTTTGATTTTTTATATTATCAATAAAAAATATTAAAGGTTCAATAAATTGAAAATGTCTACGTAAAGATTTGGAAATATTATTTTCAGGTTTATTATTTTTATTTGAAAATTGATAAACGTAGTAATAAGCAATGTTGTTAGGACCGGATCGGACCGGCCGGTCCGACCGGTCGAACCGGGAATCGGAGGCCTGTCCGGTCCGGTCGATATAGGTTCGTTTTTGGAGCTTTGAACCGGCCGGTTCGAACCGAGTCGGCGGTTGGACCGGCCGACCGGTTCGGGTCCGACCGGATTTTGATTTTTTTTTTTTTTTTTTTTTTTTTTTTTTTGATTTTAGTGGGTAAAAACGGGTGTTAAACCATAAATTAGTACTTTGTATATACAAATATAGTTAAGTTTTATATATAACTATAAAATATATGTATAAATCATATATAAATTACTTATATTAATTACATATATAAATATAATTAAAATATAGTTAAATCCGGTCCATCCGGTCCGACCGGTCCGACCACCAAACCAGTAAGCCGTCCGGTTCGACGTCCGATCCGGTTCTGAGAACATTGGTAATAAGTTAACACAGGTCATTTTCTATAAAACAAATATACATGTCAATTATGAGAAGCGTTAAAATACAATTTCATTTTATGCACAAAGTGTCATAAGTTTATATGCAAGAGGAATTTGTTTATGCGTAATTATTGCAAGCATTAAAATTTTATCATATAAAAAAGATGGAATTATAAAAATAAAAATAAAAGATATTGCCTAATTAACTTGAAAATGAACTTTATTTTAAACTTCCACCAATTTTATAATCAGCTACTATATACAAGTGACGTGGGGATTCCTAATCTTTTAAAATATATTGAATTAAATATTGCAACTATATTTCATGACGTTTTTATTTCATGGGAATTATTAATTAAACGTTTTAGATTAATTAGTTTCTACATGTCAAAAAAAGGAATAATTATTTAAGGGTGAGGTTATTCTATAAAGTGTATTTTTGCTACAAAGTGTGAAAATACACAATGAGACTAAAAAGTCACAAAAAAAATTTAATATCTCACAATCTAAATCGAATTTTAAAAAAGTACTTCGGAGCCTCTGTTGCTCTCGTTGTCCTCTTTCAGAAAAAAATAAAAAAAAAAAAAAATTCATTATGTCTTTATATGACACAATGACATCATTGTGTCTTTTATATTGACACAATGACGTTATTGTGTCTTTCATAATGATACAATGAAGTCATTGTGTCTTTTATAAATGACACAATGAAGTCATTGTGTCTTTTATAAATGACACAATGAAGTCATTGTGTCTTTTATAAATGACACAATAAAAAAACGTTACTTTTTTATTTCTTTTTAATTATTTATTTATTTTTTTCTTAGTGAGGACGACTAAGGAAACAAAAGCTCCAAATTATTTTTTTGAAATTCGATTTAAATTGTGAGATATAATTTTTTATGTCTTTTTTTGATTCATTGTGTCTTCTCACACTTTGTAGCAAAAATACACTTTGTATTTTAATATTTTTCATTATTTAATCATCATATTTACAAATAAAGAGATTTGTTTGATGCATACATAGAAGACAATAGATTAAATATATCATCGTGATTAACTAAGCGTATTTTTTTTGCTATATATCATATATAACACATAAATGACAAAGTTTTTGCTTGGAATGTTATAGTTCGGGTGTAAATTAAAAGAGCTCAACCGTTCGTGATCTACTCAAAATCAATTCGTTAAAAGCTCGTATCCATCAAAGTACATGCACAAACAGAAGTTTCATATACTGATATACAATAGACTCATGCTCCTTAAATAAACATATTATTTGTATAATAATAACTACTTATTAGTATAATGTATATATAAATACATAATAATTATTTACATATATATAGTCCCTGAATAATAAATATATACTAATCAAGTTGACCCTAATCAAGCTTGATTTCAAAAAATTATTAGCAAACTAAACTCGAGCTCTAAAAACAAAACATCAAAAGTCCAAACCTAAGATCTTTTAAAAAAACAAATAAAATTCAAGCTTAAGCAAACTCATGTTCGACTCATCTCATTTAAAGCTCTTTATATCATCGAGTACACTGAATCCTCATTTGTCTCGAACCATTTCTTTATTTTTAATTAATGATTAGTTAGTTAAATAACACTCCACTCTTAATTTTAAATCTTATCATCATTATTTATTTAATGTATAGAAAAATGTTTCCAATCTCACTTGCCTTCTACACATCCATCTCATTATATATACGTTACCGTTGACCCTTAAACTAATATTATTTTTAAAAAAATATTAATCCCACCAAATACCCCCTACCCCCCCCCCCCCCCCCTACAACCCCCAAAATGAACAACCAAAACCTCACCTCTTTCTCCTCCAATGTCAAATTTCCCTGAAGAAAACATGAACACCACGGCGGCTCCGGCAACCGACTCCGGTGGCTTCCTCGGGTCAGGAAACATCGGCGGGTTCGGGTATGGTATCGGGATCTCATTCGGGATCCTTTTGCTCATCATTACAATCACCTTGGCATCTTATTATTGTACTAGAAGTACACAATCATCATCACAATCACATGTCAGGCGGAGGCGGGGCGGTGGTGGGTCCATCACCACACGACCCGACTCCGCCCATTGTGTGATCGACGTGGGTCTTGACGAGGCGACCCTCTTGAGCTACCCGATCGTGACTTATTCGGATGTCAAGATCAAGAGAAAGGACTCGGGTTCTTCGTGTTGCTCGATTTGTTTGGGTGATTATAAGGGGAAAGATTTGCTTAGAGAGCTTCCGGATTGCGGTCATCTTTTTCACGTGAAGTGTGTTGACCCGTGGCTACGGTTGAACCCGACATGCCCAAATTGTCGAACGTCGCCACTGCCAACGCCACTCTCGACCCCGTTGGCTGAGGTCGTCCCGCTTGCTGGAAGACGAGATTGATTCATTTTGATCTGAATCAATTATGTTAATCCGACAGTAACAGTCGGATTAATATATTTGTATAGTGTTTTGGAATTGAAAATTAATACATTTGTACAGTGTTTGGGCGATAAGTTTCAAGCTGTTTTCGTTCGTTAGAATCTTTTTAAAAATCAACTATTCAAATTCGATCACAAAGTCATTTATTTTAATTTTTGTCATGTACATATAAACAATCATGTAAATTTCATGTGTATTGACACTTATATTCTAATCTATTATGTGAGTTTCATGGTTTTAATGTTTGTGAAAACCGAATTGGTTCACCCAGTTTTATTAGTACGGTTACAATGTAATAGACTAGATCATCATAAACCGGCTCATAGAAACAATGACTGAGAGCTGACGGTTTGATTGCCGGTTTAGCTGACGGTTTGATTGCCGGTTTGGTTTTAAATTGTAAATTTCTTCATCTTTTTGTGTTTTTTATGCTAAAATTACTATAAAGCCCTTGAGTAAGTTGGCAATATTCGTAATCATGTGTGTCAGCTAAAGGATATTCATAGTTCTTTTCTTCCCTTGGGGAATAACCAACCTCTTGCTTGCCAAATGTTTCAATCCAAACTTAGGTATAATACCCGTAAAAATAATAATAAAATAATAATAATAATAATAATAATAATAACAATAATAATGATAATAATAATAATTTACAAAATTTATTAAAAATGTTTTAATAAGTCCAGAATTGTAATTTTTGAAAAAACTGTTTTATAAATCTTTAAACACAAAATAATAAAAGAAGAAAGTTGAGGGACCATTCTGTAATTTTCTCAAACCCAAACCCCCACCCCGCCGTCGACCCTATTCCGGCCACTCTCCGGCCAATATTCCGGCGAGGACCGAAACACCAAAATACACGGTTTTAGTCCAATTAAAAGCAACCAACCCGTTCACAAGTGGGATTCGAACCTAACCCACTCATCAATTGGAAGATTCGAACAGACAGTGCGATCTAACAACCCACGTGAACTTTGTCGGATCTTTACAACCTTGAATCGCACCACAAACTCAATAATAATCGAATCAAACGCATATACACAATGATACAAAGATTTCTAAACGGACAACACTCTAAATTACACCTGAAACCACAACATTCATCGAATTCGATTCCCTTCTCCTCTGCGACCTGCAACTCAGTCGATCTCTGCCTTATAAGCATCAATTCACAAATAGATAGAGGGCATTCGATCCTTTCATCCATTAAAAGCTTCCTGTAAGAGGAATTTGAATATCATTATCATTTGGATAGCGATCGATCTTCATCCCTGTCGCGACTGTTCATCGTGGGGTTCATCATCGAATCGACTTCAAAACAGGTAATTAAAACTACCAACATACTCGATTCTAGACTAGGAATGAAAGCCCCATCATTAATTTGGCCATTAACATCGTTTTGATGCTCAATTGAAGTGAAATTTTTCTAGGGTTTATACGGTATAGAATTTGGGGATTTTGAATTCGGGATTGGTTAGCAGGAAATTGAACATAGCATTATACTCGAAATTACATAGGGATTAAAAACCCTAAGTTTAATTTCATTATCATACTCGTTTTGATGCTCAATTTGAACGTTCTCAGTTCTAGGGTTTATGGGATTGGGTGGAATTGCATTTAACCAGTTTAAAAAGATTTGGAACCGGATATCACCGCGGCTGTATGCCTTTGGTTCACCGATTCAGAGCATGCCTGTTAGCCTTGAGGTCAAGGTTCGAACCCTTGCACCCACATTTATTTTTAAATGCTATTTTTGAGCCTTTTAAAAATACAGAAAATTTCCTAAAAATTATAAAAATAATTTTTATAAACTCTGTTATTCTAAAGATTATTAAATTAATTTCTGGAAATTTATTTTCTTTTAAAACCTTTATAAATCAATATAACGAAGGAATTTAGTTTAATTATTTTATGGATTCGTTTAGATAAATGGTAAAAATATGATTAAATATAAAAGATTCTTTTATAAAAGTACCTAATTAATTTCTGTAAGTTAGCTTATTAAAACCTTAACAATTCTTATATATATATATTGTTAACGAACGTTGTAAATAGTTATTTTTGTTTAAAAATAAGCTTCAAATAGTCGATATAGTCCCGTATTTTACAGCCAACTTACGGGGGCCATAACTTTATCATAACAGATCCAAATCAGTTAAATCTTATATCCATGACGAAGTTCGTCGAAATACGAATCTGTTGATATATAAAACATCGAAAACTCATTCGTTTAGACCTCCAAACAGTCGTTTTCATAACAGCTAGCAGTTCTGCGCAGCTGTGAAGATCCACGTTTTTCTCATATTTCGGTAATCCAAATCAGAAACTTTTCTAAATGAAGTTGTTCAGAACTCACTAATCTAGTAAACTGGAGATTTTCAGAATTTTTAAACGTCGTTTAGTATTTTTAACGAGTGCGAAAAGACAGAGGCAGAACTGGAATTTTTCAAACTATAATTTGCGTTACGTTATCGTAGGTTCTCACGGCGTTAACCGAGCCTAGACTTTGTTTCTGATTATTGTCATCCGTGTATAAGGTACGGATTCCGACCTTTCCCTCTCGTAGCATGAATACCTCTCGTTCTTAATCTGTATTTTGAATTCTTAACTTGACTTGTTGGTTATCAAACCCATAAGAATATTGTTATAAGTGTTTATTGTATAATTGATATTGTTTGCATGTGATAGCCTTTATTTGCTTTGCACTCATTGTCACATGCTTCCTAAATGATTGATTATAGCTAGTAACCTTGATTAAGGGTTATGAGCTCTAGTGTAACTTATTGTGTTATATTGACTTGATTGTATTATTGACCTCCATACCCGAGCACATCCACCTATGGGGACATAGGGCGTCATTGTGACACAAGTGACGTGCTCTATCTGTGGCAGAGCGATTAGACCACAGCGTCTCTACATTATTATTATGTGCTAAGTTGTTACACATATTGATTATTGTTAAAGGAGGCGTATGGATCGATCCTAGGATATCATTGTTATTGTTTATTGGTGAGATGGTTAGGTGTGTGTGCCCACATTCCTATCTCACATATTGGTGCATTAGAACTGCAGCTAATGTACACATTGTTAATTGTTATTGTTATTGGCTCATATGGGTATTCCTTTTAGATGATCATTATCATTTGATTTTCAACTTGATCATCTCATTGTTATCATTATTGATCATTGTATTGCTATCGTTTATTTCCGTTACTGAGCATTCTTTGGCTCAGCCGTATTTTCTTTTGTTGTTTTCTCTTATTTTTATAGCAGGTACTCAAGGGGCTCAGGGGAACGAGTGAAGAGTGTTAACTCAAGAAGTTAGGATGAGAACATTGGATTAATAAGATTTAATAGTATTCTGATTTTAAGACTTTATTTAAATTATTTGGACTTATGTAAGGATTTGAGTGTTTCTTAGTACTTTAATCTTATCGTTATGAACCTCTGATTTACTGTTTGTGTGACACGTCAGCCCTACCCGGGTTGGGGTGTTACATTAGGGAACAAGGATATAATTGATTTTTGTCTTTAATCCTGTTTTTCTATATATAAGAGTAATAATATTAATACAATTTCTTAATTATTCAATAACAAGTTTGATTCTATTGATGAATTTAGATACTAATACAGATTCAATAATAAGTTTGATTCTATTGCTGAATTTAGATACTAATACAGATTTTAGTCTATCTTAACAGTAGAAAATCATGAAAATGATAATTTGTTTTGTACAATTATCAGTTCGTAATCAGACCGATCTAAATTATAATATGGTTCGTGAACAATATGTAGCAGGTGAAATAAATCTATGTTTTGGGCATCTATATAAGGGGTTATTTGACAGTATCTGAACCATTAAGTGTTGAACCAATAAGAGATCTGAATCATTAAGTGCTGAACCATTAAGAGGTCTGAACCATTAAGAGCTAGTATATTGCTTAACTATTCAAAGGCAAATGTCTGATCAATTCAGATAAGAGGTCTTAACCATTCAATATTAGACCTCTTAACCAGTCAACATTAGTATAATGCTTAACCATTCAGACATTTGCTTGCAAAAAAAACAATTTGAACAATTAAGTGCTGAACCATTCAACATCTGAACCATTAAAGAGGCTGATTAAGAGGCTGCCAAACAACCCCTAAGTAATAATTTATTGAAAATGTGAATTATAAAAATAGATGTGAAATAATTTCATATTTTATTTTATGTAATGAACCATAACAAAACGGTTCATCGGTTGGATTGTGTCAAAACAAAATCATTTTGGTTAAGGTCATAACATATTCTTACTAAATCAGATCGGGTTAAAATAAGCCATTTTAAAACATGAAAAAACATCAAAATGAGTTCACTCGCTATACTTCAAAACCACAACCAGTGGAGACGGGTGTAGCGGGAGAGGCGATGATTGCGATGCTGTTGGTGATGACAACAACGATGACGAGGTGGTGCCAGTAATGGCAACCAGTGGTGGTAGCAACAATAGGTCTTGTCGTCAAATCAATGCCCCCACTAATGTTGCGCAAGCCCAAATAATAATGTTGGGAAACCACATTAGCACATCAAACAACTAGTTTTATACCCGTCCGGTGGCCAGGTACTTTTAACGTCACAAGGTCATAACTACATTTATTTGCATTCTAAATGAAATTAGCATTTGTTTAAGATAAAAATGCAGCATTTTTAACTCGTGAGTGACGAAATAAGCATTCATTAAAATATTCACAAAGTAGAAAGTCAATTTAACATTCAAATTGTTGTTTCCATCGTAAAGATCAAATATAGCAACCATAAAATTCAAACTCTTAAAGTGTGACATTTCTCCTTTTATATATCAAATCTTTAGCACCATATAAATCCCTCTTTAACTTCTAATATTTTTTATTTTGAGTTCCTGGAAACAATTAATTATCTTTAAAACTTAATAATTTTGACTCAGAAACCTTCCATTCCCTTTGAATTGAATGGCACATCATACTTTCACAATACATATAAATTACCTAAAGCATAGCCTTCAAATTCATCTCTAACTTTTGTTGACCTGTGTTGTTGAACCACTAGAATTCAGTCTGAAATTTTGCAATTCAAGCCAAACTCATCATACAATTTGAAACTGCAAAATCACCATCTCCATTCACCATCTTCAGAATATAAATCTTTTATTTCGATAGATTGAATCCCAAAATACTCCACATGAATTTGCATGTTCGAATTAGCATCTCTTTAAAAAATTCCATCTTTTACATCTACAAAACTTTTGATAAACATTAAATTTACTTATTATCTTGAACACACACAACATACATAGAGTTTAGATTAAAAGAAAAGATAATGCAAGATCTATTTACTCAAATAATAGTAAAACCCAATGCTGTGTTTTCAGGTTATAATTATAAGATAATAAGTCTAGAGCCACAAATTTAAACATCACCTTAAACATAAATTACTAAACGAAAATATATAACTTTAGGAATTCCCTCCGGTGTACTTATCATAAATGCTTGATTTATCAAAAATGAGAAACATAAGTGTACACTCAGTAAAGATAAATGTGTGGTTATATCAAATACTAAGAATTCAATAAAAAACAATTGAATTATTAACAGTGAGAATACCTGTCATGCCACTTCAATGTTGATAAGATCTTGGACAAATGAACCACCTAAAATCCAATTTGACAAACATAACTCCTTTGATTGCTTGATTACAATTGTAACAAAACGGCCGAAGTATGGTAAAGCTTTAATATTAATATTAAGTCATCAAACTTTATTAGGACTTATGGTTAAGTCATAAATTTTCATCCAACATAAAACCTAGGGACCTAAGTAAAATATGTTGTAGGGTTTCTATTTCTTTTACTATGACCCTATATTTTACAAAAACGTTATGTAAAAATTTATAACCACCTACAAATAGTGTTTCTAGGCCAACCCAACCTTGCCTATACCAAAAGATTACTACCGTTTACAGGTTACCCTAGTCCTGTAAATACTTAATCTCCCCCTAGTCTAGGTTAACTATTCTGCAGGATCGATTATGGTGGTCACTCAACAGATAGTTTTTCTCTTAAACTCACCTAGAATCAACACTTAGCAAGAGTCTATGAAGAGTTGATCACAATATAACAAGTAACAAGCAGTAAATAAACACAGAATGTAAATTTTCAAGGTACTTTTATATATTGCCTCTCAACTCAAAGGATTACAAGACTCTTGGACTCAAAATCACTTATCTAAAGAGTTACAAGGAGAATATATATATATAATACTACCTACAGCCGGATATACTTTGATACCGGCTGGAAACCTCTAACCTAACATCTATACTACAAGACTCTAGGTGAGATCTTTCAGACATTTTGCCTGAGAGTTGGTAGTCAGGACATGTCCCTGACTTACCTTTTGTCACCAACTAAAGTTGGTAACATGTACTATCATAAAAAGGTGAACAGTAGAATAAAGTATGGTCAACAAGATGGCTCTTTAGGAAGATGCCATGCTGTATCAAAGGTCTGCAGCGGACTATCAGGGGCCATACTTATATCTACTGGACATAGCAATGTCTTCCGAAGGATAAAATGCTTCGGAAGAATAACTTCTTCCGAAGCCACTTATACTTCGAAGACTGCTTCTTCCGAGGCTTGGAGTCTTCTTTGTCTTCGGAAGCAGACTTTGTCTTCAGCTCTTTCTTCAGACTTTGTCTTCGGAAGCAGACTTTGTCTTCAGCTCTTTCTTCAGACTTTGTCTTCGGAAGCTCAGACTTTGTCTTCAGCTCTTTCATCAGACTTTGTCTTGGAAGCAAACTTTTTCTTCAGCTCTTTCTTCAGACTTTGTCTTCGGAAGCTCGGACTTTGTCTTCGGAAGCTCAGACTTTGTCTTCAGCTCTTTCATTAGACTTTGTCTTCGGAAGCTTTCAGACTTTGTCTTCAGCTGTAGACTTCAGCTGTTGTCTTCAGCTATTGACTTCAGCTGTTGTCTTCAGCTGTTGACTTCAGCTGTTGTCTTCAGCTGTGTTCTTCAGACTCTCGGAAGATCTCATACTTGACTTCAGAAGCCTTTGAATGTAGCACCAAGATGACTATGTGAAGGGCTTTGGTTGCACCAGCCTCATTATGACCCAACAAACTCCCCCTAGGCTGATGCTACCAAAACTTCACTTCCCTCTTCTTCTCAAACTCTCAGCACCAATGAAAGTAAGTGTTTATCAGTGTCTGCATTCTTTCCAGATGTGGTGCTGAGGAGTTTGTACATATCCTTGGTAGACAGAACCTCTACTCTGTCACCTTGGATTATTTGTACCCTTTGTTGTGGCCCTCTGAAAAGAGTTAGTTGATGGAAACTATAGTCATATTCCCATCTAACTATTGGTTCCAATTCAGGACCTTCCACCATCTGTAGAAAGGCTGTGCCTTTGGTGGTTGGTCTTTCCTTGTCTTCCTCTCTTTTCAACTTCAACTCCTTCAATCTTGGCTCTTCTACTTAGTTCAGCCAAGTGGAGACCGCTGATATGATTTCTGATGTGTGCAGCAGTCTCAGAGTTGGAGGGATTGGAGAATGGCTTCTCTGCAAGCTCAGCAAGATCAAATCTGCTGAGATGTAGTAGAGAAGTGGCATTAAGCCTGTTAGTTTTACCATTCTCCCTTTCCAAAAGAAAGTTGTGAGAAGGTTCATCGAACCTCCACTGGATTATAGCTTTCCTAGGTCCAGGAGATTGACTAGAAATCCTGTCCTCTTTTCTTGTATCCAGTAGAGTCACTAGTCTCCTTCTTAGTCTCTTCTCCTCAGCATTGAGGGTATCGGAGTTGAGACCAAGAAGTCTTGCAGCCTGGCCCAAGGTGTCTAGGCAACTTAAGAAATTGGCCTAGGGTGAGGGAGCTTGAAGAGTTATCAACATAGGTGATGTTGATAAGGTCTCCCTCATAGGAGATGCTGCTCAAAGTGGTGCAGTTGATGAGCCTTGTCTTGAACTCCTTTATTTCCTCAAAGGAGAGATGTTGAGGAGGCTGAGGGGATGGTCTTGGTTTTGTTGGGCAGGCTTAGGTTTAGTGGTTTTGGGTTGTGTTTTGGGTTTTAGGATGGGTAGTTTGGGTGGTTGAGGTGATGTGGTAGGTTTAGGTTTAGTTGTGGGTTCAGGGGTGAAGGTTTCAATAGTGGTTCGGTTTTGATGGGAAATGGGATTGGTTCTTCTGGTGTGGGCTGTGGTTGAGTGGCTGGGGTGAATACCATTCCCTGTACCCTCCTGTACATCTCCTTCCTTTTCTCCAAACGGATGTCAGCTTTAATTTCACTGACTATCCGCTGGAGTGTCCTTTCGGACATAGGTCCCACCTGCCTACCAGAGAAGCCATAAGCCCGGAGATAGTCTTTCATCCAGGCTTTGTCATTGGACTTCTTGGTGGCAGTGACCCCCTTCTCTTCCTCCCTCCGCTTCCTCTCCTTCATCTTCTCCCTAGCAGCTTTCTTCCTTTCCTTCTCCATTTGATCCTGCTCTTTGTTGTGGAGCAGCAGGATCATGTCATCATCATGTGGAGACAGTTCAGGAAGACTGAAGCCTCTTGAGAGTAGGAATTTGATCCTAGCCTCTCTCAGCTTCAAGGCTGCTTCCCTTCGCTCTTCTTCTTCCTCTCCAAGGCCAACCTGGCTTCTTCTTTTGCCTTAGCCTGGTTGACCTCTCCAAAGTCACCAACTCCTCTAGTGGTAGTAGGAGTACTTCCTCATTGGCAGCTCCTAGGCTGATGAGCTGGTCAATGAGTGTTGTCCTTCTCTTTGTGTTGATTTCTTCCTGATTGGCTGCAGCTGCCTTAGAACTGCAGCTAGCAGTTTCTCAGTAGGAAACCTACCTTTCTTCTTGAGCTTCTTAATCCTCTCCTCCTCCTGAAGCTCTTCCGCAGTCAATTTCCTTTTGCCTTTGTCTTTGGCAGAGCTTGACTGTGGTGGTTCTTGGATAGAGGGTTCAGATTGAGAGAGAAGTTCACTGGTGTTTGGGATGGAGGTAAGCCAGAAATGTCCTCCCTGCTCACCTCAGATGCTATTTCAGCAATAACATCTGTGATGGTCAGTTCCTCGGACATTTGGAACAAACCTTCCGCAGCTTCTATCTCAGCTTCGGAAGACTTTTCTTGTTCTTCCGAGGCTTCAATGTCCACTTCGGAAGTTTTAGCCTGAGCTTCGGAGAGATGAGACTGCTGCAAGTTCTGTCCCATCTGTTTTAGTTACTGGGCCATCAGTCCCCATTTCCCCTTCGAAGTTAATCTCAGGTTCCATGTGGACCTTAGGTTGACCAACTTCTTCCACAGTGGTAGAATGTGCAGTCAGTCTTTGAAGCTCCTCAGCCCCAAAATATATAAGTGTGGTGTCAGGGCTGGGCTGCTCTAAGGAGGATCTCAATACAAACTTTGTGAAAAGTCTGTAGAGATCTTGAAGCATCTTTGAGTCAATCTCTAAAAGGATTGAGATGACTCAGGTAGTGTGATGAGTTGGGAAGTAAAGGATTGGGTCTGTGGTTCCTCAAGTGTTTGTCTCTGAACTTTCTCCCCTTTTTGGTAGCATCATCTTGAGAGCTAGATGAGCTAGAAGAAGAAGTCAGTGAGACCTGAACAGGTACATGCCTAACAGACCTCTCTGTCTGTTTCTCAGCTAGTTTAGCCTTGAGGTTGTTAATCTCAAGTTGCTGAGTGGCAGTCCTTGATTCTAAGATCCTCACCTGTGATTCCAGGTTGGAGACCTTAGAAAGCAAGTACTGAAGTGTTAGTTGCATACTTCCCTCATCTTCATGAGAAGAATCACGGGGAGATGAGATAACATACCTAGTATGCTCAGTCTCACCACCAGATGTGGCTTCTTGGCACCCTGGATACCTTTGCTCAAGTCATCTCTTTCAGAGATGTCAATGGGCAAAGTTGTCGTAGACTCAGTCCTAATGATGTTACCACTGTCCTGGAGC
The DNA here is from genome assembly GCA_024085815.1 of Flaveria linearis. NCBI lineage: Eukaryota > Viridiplantae > Streptophyta > Magnoliopsida > Asterales > Asteraceae > Flaveria > Flaveria linearis. Next base: position 99,026,225 of record CM044003.1, read on the forward strand.
TCAATGAGAGACTCTGAGTAGTGGCAGCTGAGCCTACATGAGTCCCCTCCACATCAGTGGGACTCACCTCAGTAATTGGCTGCTGATGGGGGCTAGAGACAAGGGATCTCTCTTGGCTCTGTTGATCTTTCAGAGGGTGTTGTAGATCAACTTCATGGCCATGGAGAGATGTAATCTCTTCATCAGTACGGAGTAAAGGTCAGTGAAAGATAGGAAGTTAAACCTACTGACCCGGGACTTAGATCAATGTCTACAGGCATTGAGCCTATGGTGGGGCTGTCCCTAGAAGGCTGCACAGGGGAGTGTAAAGACTCACCCTGTGGGCTTAAGGCTTAGGGTTCGGGCTCTTGGGTTTGAGACTGAGGAGGCTCAAAACCCACATTGAGGTCAAATGTGAAGGATGGTGTGACCTCGGACTGAGTGGGAGCCCATGATTCCACTCTAGCCCTTTTGGTTTGAACTGGGGAGCTTGTTCAATCAGAGTAGATTGAACAAGGGTTCGTTTGGGGTGTCTCTGGTAAGTGATTCTGATGGGTAAAGAAGGTTTTGTTGGTTATGGTGGAGGTTGCTGGTGTGGGTTCATCACCTGTGGGGATAACAAGGATGTCACCAGGAGCTATGCGCTCAGTCATCTCTGGAGGTAATGGAGTGTACCTTCCAGTGAAGTTGGTGGACATCTTCTTCAGTGTTTTGAAGATGGTAGGCCTCACTTGTGGAACAGTAAGAGCAGCTGCACAGACAAGCTTGCTCAGTTCCAGCTCACAGTTGATTATGTGTTGAATAAATCTGGGATACATGAAGAATGTATCCCTTCTCAGATTGCCGATTAGGTTGGTCAACACAAATCGAGAGTAGTTGAAGCGTAGACCTCTCACCAACCATGAACTAGGCATCCCAGTTCATATGGGATTTGATCCCATCCCCCTGACTTGTTGGATAAGCAGTGAAGGACAATGTGCAGCAGGAACTTCCAATGGTAAGAGAAGTTGAACTTGTATACGGTTGACCTGCTGACATTTCCTCCATATCCCATTAGGATGTAAGTTCCATCCAAGTCTTCTTTGGGGAACTCAGTAGGAGCCCCATCATCATGAAGCTCGAGATGCTCCCTGATGAGTTGCTCTGTGATGACCAACTCCTGGCCACAAATGCGAGTTCTCAGTACTCGAACCCCATTCAGAACTGCAGTTTGACCGTTACTCCAGAATTCGGACATATGGTTGGAGTATACGGTGGGGTTAACTGTTAGTGCAGTGAGGTATGTGGATTCGGTAAGAAAGGTGATGATTTGGGTGAAGTCGGCATCTCTTGACGAATCAAGTAATGCGACTTGGTTGTGCTGAGGGTTTAGCGCCATTGAAGAGAAGGTAAGCTTGAATTTGGGTGAAATTGCAGGTTTGACAGTGAAGGGTAGTTAGGGCAGTAAATTGGTAAAAGAAGATGAATTTGATCAGTCTGGATTATTTAAAGGGGATGAATTGTGGTAGTGGCGGTAATAGGGTAACTGTTTGGGGTTACTGTGGGTGGTATGGTGGTTTACGGCGGAGAAATGATAGTGGCGGCAAGGGATAATTTTAAATAATCTGACCATCATGAACAAAATCTTTACTTTTTACAGAGTGGGCCCAAAAGATATCCGTTACAGAGTAAAACCTTTACTTCCGAATGTAAAACATTTCCGAAGGTAATTTGTCTTCCGAAGGCAATTTCTCTTCCGAAGCAAGGCATTGCTTCCGAAGGTAAAATTGTCTTTCCGAATGGAGAGTTATATAAGCTTCGGAAGTAGATCTGATGTAAAATCAATCGCTTCTTCCGAGACCAAAAACTCTTCCGAGAAGAAAATTTCCATTGAGGAATTTGGCTTCGGAAGATATTCAAGAATATCTTCCGAGAGTTAATTCCTCTTCGGAAGGAATTTACACTTAGAATAATTTAAAGATCTTTTGTAACAGGGCTTAAATTGTATTGACACAAGACATTAACATTTAAAAAGCTTTTCAAAAGAGGTAGTTAATCAATATTTATCATCCCAATAGCTGATATGAGATACTTAAATCTTTGTTCATCAAATGCCTTTGTGAACAAATCAGCATATTGTTCATTTGAGTCAACTTTGATTAACTTGATCAAATTCTTATCATGAATATCTCTAATGAAATGATACCTGATATCAATGTGCTTTGTCTTGGAGTGCTTCACCGGATTCTCAGTAATGGAGATAGCACTATTGTTGTCAATATGGATAGGAGTAGTCATGAAGTTGAATCCATAGTCTAACATCTGATTTTGAATCCATAGCAGTTGAGCACAGCAGCTAGCAGCAGCAATGTATTCAGCTTCAGCAGTTGATGTAGAGACACAGGATTGTTTCTTGCATTGCCATGAGATAATCCTTCCACCAAGAAATTGACATCCTCTGATGTGGATTTCTTGTCAATGTTGCAGCCACCATAGTCACTGTCAGAGTATCCATAGAGATTGAAATCACTATTTCTTGGATACCAGAGACCTAGTTTAGGTGCTCCTTTGAGGTATCTGAGGATTCTCTTTGCAGCAGCTAGGTGAGACACCTTGGGAGCAGCCTGATATCTTGCACAAATGCATGTGGCAAACATGATATCTGGTCTACTAGCAGTGAGATACATCAGAGAACCAATGATTGCTCTATACTGATGTTGATCAGTATCCTCCCCCTCAAGGTCAGGGCAAAGATTATGGTTTCTGGGTATAGGTGTCTTGGCTGGTTTACAGTCCTTCATTTCAAATCTATCTAAGATGTCTGAGACATACTTAGATTGACTTATGAAGAACCCTTCCTTCATCTGTTTCACCTGAATTCCAAGGAAAAAGTCCATTTTTCCCATGGAACTCATTTCAAATTTCTGCTTCATAATGCTCTCAAAGTCCTTGCACATTTGGTCATTTGAAGAACCAAATATGATGTCATCAACATAGACTTGAACGAGCAATATGTCTTCTCCACTCTTTCTGATGAAAAGAGTCTTGTCAATGGTACCTCTGGTGTAGCCATTCTTCAGGAGAAACTGAGACAAGGTCTCATACCACAGCCTAGGTGCTTGGTGCAGCCCATATAGAGCTTATCCAGTTTGCACACATAGTTGGGGTGCTGTGGGTCTTCAAATCCTGGAGGTTGACATACATAGATTTCCCTATCTATATCCCCATATAGAAAAGCACACTTGACATCAAGTTGGTAGACTGTGAAGTTCTTGGATGCAGCATAAGCAAGGAAGATCCTAACTGCCTCAAGTCTTGCAACAGGTGCAAAGACATCAGTATAATCAATTCCTTCCTCCTGGGTGTACCCTTGAACTACTAGTCTTGCCTTGTTCTTGATAATCAATCCTCTATCATCTTTCTTGTTCCTGAACACCCATTTAGTGCCTATGGGTACTTGACCAGATGGTAGTGGGCATAGATTCCAGACCTTTTGTCTTTTGAATTGAAGCAGCTCCTCCTGCATCGATTCAACCAACTACTATCCTTTAAGGCATCTTCCACCTTCCTTGGTTCCATCTGAGACAAGAAGCATGAGTACAAGCAGACATTCCCATGATGAGTTTGCCCTCTTGTTCTCACACCCTCAGAGACATTCCCTATGATGTTTCAGTTGGATGAGTGTTGTGAATCCTAAGGAGAGGAATCACTTCCAGTTGCAGAGATAAGTCCAGGTTGGACATGTTCTGATCAGGAACTGGATCACTCTGTCCAACTGTGTTTCAAAGTCATTCAATGAGGACTGATTGAATGATTGAGAAACATCATCAATGGTTGGTTGTGAAGTAGTATTAACAGTTGCTTGTTCCTTCAGAATACCACTTCCCTCAACCTGGTGTTGTAATGGATCACCTGAAGAGCTTTGAGGTTGATCAAGTGATTCACTTGTTGAAGCTTCATCATTCCTGGAGATTGTTACACTATCAGATCTGTGAATGGTTGAAGCTTGTTGCCTTTCAGCTCTTGGAGAATTTGGAAGAGGTCTGGGAAGCTCAAATAGTTGATCTGCATCAGCATCAGCATCACCTTGAGCACCTGTTCCAGCTGAAACATTCTCACAAGATGTTTAGAATAGTTTGGAAACAATTCTAAATCAAAGATATACTCAGGTCCATTCCCCTAACACAAGGAGTGTGCTCATTAACAACTATATTGGATGACTCCTCAAATTGTTGATTCTTGATGTTGTATACTCTATAAGCTTTGGAGCTAGAAGAGTATCCAACAAAGATAGCATCATCCGACTTCTCAGCAAACTTTGCTAAGTTGTCCTTTGTGTTAAGTATGGTACACCTGCAGCCAAAGGACCTTAGAAAGCCAATGAACGGTGGCCTCTTGTTCCATAACTCATAAGGGGTTTTTCATGGGGCTTAACTACAAGAACCCTGTTCTGCACATAGCATGCAGTGCTGACTGCCTCTGCCCAGAATGTTAGAGGCAGCTTTGAATCAGCTAACATGGTCCGAGCAGCCTCAATAAGTGTCCTATTCCTCCTCTCAGCAACACCGTTTTGTTGAGGAGTTCTGGGAGCACTATATTGTCTGGCAATCCCTTTGAGTCACAAATGAGTCAAGAACGAAGTTCTTAAACTCAGTCCCTTGATCACTTCTAATGATCTTAACCTTGTGATCAATTTGATTTTCTATTTTAAGAATAAAAGATTTTAAAGTTTCAGCAGTTTCATCTTTACTTCTTAAAAAGAATACCCATGTAAATCTTGTAAAATCATCAACAATCACAAGGCAGTATGATTTCCTTCCAATGCTCATTATACTTGTGGGACCAAAGAGATCCATGTGCAATAAGTGTAATGGAGTAGTGATAGAGTTAACACATTTGGATTTATGAGATGATCTGTGTTGTTTCCCTTTCAGGCATGCAACACAGTTATCTTTGAAGAAAAATTCCTTTTTAGGCAAACCATGTACCAAGTTATTTTTAGCCAATTTATTCATTGTTTTAAAATTCACATGACACATGCGTTTATGCCATAGTGTTGACTCATCACTATCAGCTTTGGAAAGAAAGCATGATACTTCACCCATAGGAGAAGCATTGTTCATATCCAGCTTGTACATATCCCCTTTCCTGGGAGATCTAAGAAGCACCAATTCCGGAGGAATTGTCATCCCTGGTTTGAGGATAATGCACTCATGTTCTGTGAAAAGCATCTGATGCTTCTGGTCACAGAATTGAGAAACACTTAACAGATTGTGTTCAAGCTGTTTGACAAAGTGAACTTTGTCAATGTTTATTCTGCCATTGGATATACTTCCTCTGCCAGAAATATATCCTCCGGCCTCACCTCCAAATTGGACAGACCCTCCATCAAAGTTCTGGAATTGTTGAAGGAGAGATCTGTTCCCTGTCATGTGCCTGGAGCATCCACTATCTACAATCCAGACATTGTTGTTCTTGTCAAATGGATGTCCCTGCACATAAGATGAGATGGTTAGTTTTGTTTGGAAGCCCAAGCCATGCTGGTCTTGGGCTCTTCAAAGATAGTGACATAATTGAACCAAAAGATATGCATTGGGGTTCAATAGAGGTCGTTGAAGAAGAGGTTTGGGCTGCAGCATCTTCCTTGATCTTCCAATCCATCCCTTGGTTGATCTTTGAGGATGAGCTTGTTGAAGCTTTTGCAGCATGGTCTTCTTCCGAAGCTTCTTTCTTTTCGGAAAAATCCTTCACCACCTTTTTTTCCAAAGTAGTCTTCTTTTGAGATGGTTTCAAGGGAGCCTTCTTTTCTTCCGAACCTTAGAAGCTTTGGCTTCCAAGCCATTTTCCCTTCGGAAGGAATACTTACTTCCGAAAGCAACTTGGCTTCCGAGACCAATTTTCCCTTTTTCATCATTTGGACCGTTTGAAGTGGTCCAACTGAGAAACCTTCTCTGACTCCTTCTCTTCTAACATTATTTGCATAATGTGTGCTTGCTGGATTGTAGTAACAATCTTTAGCCATGTGGTTATGCAGACCACACATTATGCATGCAATGTTAGCCTTCTGGGAACTAGCAGGTTGCTGTTTCTTGGATTTCTTCTCTTCATCAGCAATTTTCCTTTCAACTTCTGATCCTTCGGTAGGATAGGAGTGCTGGTACTACACTCCTTTCTGAATTAGAAGTACCTACCACTTGAAATCCGGCAGAAATGAAAACACCATTTTTCTTTGGGTCAATCTTAAGCTTGGACTCTGCAACCTTCTTGGCAGTCCTTCTAGCAGCTTTAGCTCTGCTTCTTCTTGCCTTGGTGGTTAGGATTTGGTCTTCACAGGTGGAGATGAGTGTATCCTCCAGTTTCTCCCCTGTGGTGGCCACTATTTTTGCCTCATTCTCTAGTTCCAATGGAGAAGGGTCAGTAGTTGGAACCTCTTGCTCTTCAGTACCACATCTAGGTAGTCTAATATACTCATAAGAGTGTGGTGGAGCTATTTCATTGGTTCCCAACCCTTCTTTGTTTTGATAAAACATTTTGGAATGAGAGGATGATGCAAGAATAGTTTGGAAGCTTTGCTCAGCAATAGCTTGCTTCCTGGCCTGAGCCTCAGCAGTGACTAACTGGGCTTGAACTTCAGATAGTTTGGATATCAGATCTTTGATTTGAGTCTTATAGTTGGACTTTTCATGTTTTAAAAGAGCCACAGTTTTCTCTAACTCTTCAATTTTCTTTTGATAGTCAGATTCAGCTCTCTTAAAATCAGATTTTAACACATTTAAAGACTCAACCTCAGATCTGATTTCCGAAATGTAATCCTTATAAAGTTTAACTTTAGCAATACAAGCAGCAGTACAAAGATGTTCATATACCTGATCATCATCTGTTCCGGCCATGAGTGCTTGAGCGGGAGTCACATCCTGAACCATGAAGCTCCAGTCAACTTCTTGAGCCACAACAGCTGTTTCAGTTGACTTCTCTTCATGCTTTGAAGTAGTGAGATGTGTGGAGGCCTGTGGGGTTCCCGGGTTGTTCTTGGGAGCCTTGCATTCCCTAGAAAAGTGACCAAGTTGGTTGCAGTTGTAACATGCTCTTATCAAACCCAAACTTGCTGTTGACTGGGTTTTGAGGGAATTGCCTTCCAGTTCTCTTGAAGAACTTCTTCGCTCTGTAAGTTAAAAGAGCCATCTGTTGGACAATGTCCACATACTCCACATCATCTGGACTGAAGCACTCAAGATCATCAAAGCAGTATTGAAAATCGCCAGAGTGTCCACTTCCAGAGACAAAGGCACAACTATCCTGAAAGGAGTTGTGTTAAACCTTTTGAGACTTTGGAGTCTCAGGTAGAGTAATGTAGGGTCCACTATGTGAGTTGTCAGGGTAACACAGCAACTGATGTTGTGGTTCTATGATTTCCCTTTCAACCACATGAAGGGCTGAACTCAGTTGGTTATTGGAGTGACCAGATGAGTTCTGCATGTTCATCTCCATCTGGAATGCACTTAGGATACCATACAACTCTGTCAGAGTAAGAGTCTTAAGGTCCGAAGTTCTCTTGATTACAACATAGTAGTGTGTCCATAGTTTAGGAAGAGAAGACATGAACTTCCTAACTATGTCTCTATTCTCAAGAGCTACTCCAATATCCATCAGAGTATCTACTATCTCAACATACCTGAAGTATTGTTGAGTCAAGGTCTCACCAGCCTTGAAAGTAAAGTTCTCAAACTGCTGCTTCAAGAGATCCTTCTTGTTCTCTTGGGTTTCCTTGGATCCTTCATACATTAGCTTCAATGCTTCCCATAAGTCTTTAGCAGTCTTGCACTTCTTGAAGCCTCTGTAGACGGAGTTGGGGAGAGCAGTTTGGAGAGAAGTCATAGCCCTTTGATCTAGCTCTATTCTCTTCCTATCTTCTTCTGAGTAATCATCAACATCTTTTGGAATGATGCGATTACCAGTGGCAGAAGTAGTGCTTGGTATGAAAGGACCATTGACAATGGAGTCCCACATCTTTGAATCTTGACACTTGATGAAGCCTTCCATTCTGATACACCATGTGTCAAAGTCTTCAGGGGTGATCAGTGGGGACTTGGTCATGGTACCAGTTTCCATATCAGCCTTGGAGAGAGCGGCTATTTGAGTGAGTGGTTTGTAGTGAGGAGTGAAAAACAGGTTGATTTGGATGGTAAGATCTCACAATCAAGAGCCTGGAGCTCTGATACCAATTGCAGGATCGATTATGGTGGTCACTCAACAGATGGTTTTTCTCTCAAACTCACCTAGAATCAACACTCAGCAAGAGTCTATGAAGAGTTGATCATAATATAACAAGTAACAAGCAGTAAATAAACACAGAATGTAAATTTTCAAGGTACTTTTATATATTGCCTCTCAACTCAAAGGATTACAAGACTCTTGGACTCAAAATCACTTATCTAAAGAGTTACAAGTAGAAGATATATATAATACTACCTACAGCCGGATATACTTTGATACCAGCTGGAAACCTCTAACCTAACATATATACTACAAGACTCTAGGTGAGGTCTTTCAGACATTTTGCCTGAGAGTTGGTAGTCAGGACATGTCCTTGACTTACCTTTTGTCACCAACTAAAGTTGGTAACATGTACTATCATAAAAAGGTGAACAGTAGAATAAAGTATGGTCAACAACATGGCTTTTTAGGAAGATGCCATGCTGTATCCGAGGTCTGCAGCGGACTGTCAGGGACCATACTTATATCTACTGGACATAGCAATGTCTTCCGAAGGATAAAATGCTTCGGAAGAATAACTTCTTCCGAAGCCACTTATACTTCGGAAGACTGCTTCTTCCGAGGCTTGGAGTCTTCTTTGTCTTTGGAAGCAGACTTTGTCTTCAGCTCTTTCTTCAGACTTTGTCTTCGGAAGCAGACTTTGTCTTCAGCTCTTTCTTCAGACTTTGTCTTCGGAAGCTCAGACTTTGTCTTCAGCTCTTTCATCAGACTTTGTCTTCGGAAGCAGACTTTGTCTTCAGCTCTTTCTTCAGACTTTGTCTTTGGAAGCTCAGACTTTGTCTTTGGAAGCTCAGACTTTGTCTTCAGCTCTTTCATTAGACTTTCTCTTCGGAAGCTTTCAGACTTTGTCTTCAGCTGTAGACTTCAGCTGTTGTCTTCAGCTGTTGACTTCAGCTGTTGTCTTCAGCTGTTGACTTCAGCTGTTGTCTTCAGCTGTTGACTTCAGCTGTTGTCTTCAGCTGTTGTTCTTCAGACTCTCGGAAGATCTCATGCTGACTTCGAAAGCCTTTGAATGTAGCACCAAGATGACTATGTGAAGTGGCTTTGGTTGCACCAGCCTCATTATGACCCAACATATTCATTAGTATAATGTCTTCAAAAACACAAAGATTAATCATTGTAATAATATATACCTATCGCGTACAGGCTGCTGAAGAAGATTAGAAACCTCCGTTATGCTGCAAACATCAACGATAGTAAGATCAGAAACATATATGTTGCCATCAGCACCATGTCTGGTGGCATATTGCTTCCCTATGCCAACACCTTCTTCAACATTATTTGATCGTGTTGCCAACAGATAACTAATGGTTTCATTATAGTTTTCCAGCATGGAAGCCAAATCATGTATAGAGAAAAAAATATTAGTAGTTAAAAGCTTGGGAATAGTGAAACAACATTTAAAACTGGAATCATCCTAGGCCGTGTTTGTGCTATTTCAATTCAACACCCAAAAGTGGATATGAATTCCAGTAAACACAACTGAGATTAGAAGGAATAGAAACGCAATTAAGCATCAGAGTAATAGGTAATTGATAGAAGCCCTCTTACCTCCTCATATGTTCCAATTGATCCATGGTTTACGACAGTGACAGAGTCGACCACCTAATCACCACCAATCCACCATGATTGCGAAACATCATCATAGGGAATTGCCATCAATTTTCGCCTCTGATTGCGAAGAAACCCGAATTTGAAAGAGGCGAGAAAAGTTGTAGGAGAAGAAAAGTTGAACACGATGGAAACAACGATCATAAAGGAAAGAGAAGGGAAACAACAACAACAACCGCCTCCATCGGAACCCTTGCTGCTAGTAGAATCATTTCTTTCAGAAGCATATGCATTTTGCCAGTGCAGATTTAACTCTTATTTGATCTTCTAGTAGGAATTTATGCATTCCCATCAACCTCTCATGAAGAACTTGAATATAGAGAACTTGAAGAACAAATTTATGTTTGGGTGAGTTTTGTGGTGAATCTCATGCCCTCATTCTTATTATAAGCAGCGACCACCTTTGAAGGATATGATGAAATCATATCTGGTAACCGCAGTACCCCACATGCTCCACTCCCCACTATCCGTCTTAATCGGTGAATGAGGTAACCACCTGTAACCGCTGACCTACAAAAAACTACGGTAAACCACCTTGTAACCGTCGTAACCGCCGAGTTTAAACGGCTAGGATTTGATTTCAAGATGTTTTAACGGTCGAGATCAATCTTACCAGCGGTTACACTCACCGCTGGTAATATAATATATAATGTGAATGGGTCGTACTCGTAACAATACCGCTTGCCATGGAACCTTCTTGACGGGCATCACGCATTGTTATTAAGATCCACAAGACCGATTTTATTTCTCACATACACTGGAGATACAATGATTTCGTCCTAGTTTAGAGTGCCGCAAGAAATGATCCAACTTCAATGGTATAGATCAAGGCTATGAGCGAAGCAATTAGAAAACCAGTTATAAACACCTTCACTATTTGACTTAAACATTTGAACACACGACTAGTTACTCGATGCGTTAAAGTTACTCTTTGAAGGTTGAAACCTATTTGTTTGAAACCATATTATATATACTCATTTAGCAAGGTCGGTAGGAGTTCCACCAGCCTTCTCACATGTCAAGAGTTGATTGGTCACTCAACTTTTTTTCTTTTTTTTTAAAAAAATAAACTATTGGAACTTAATAGCCGTTACATAAATACTTTTCATATATTTTTGTATTAAATAAAACTTTTTTCTTTACTTTTCTAATATTTGTTTTATGTAACTCTTTTATAAATTATGAGGGTACGCACACGTAATGAAGTTCGTATACGCGTACACAACGTGTCATTAACCACGTTAATATAATCATACGGCTTTGTCACCACGCGCAAGCCTTTAAGTTAAATACTTAAATGACTATTTCAGAATTACTATAATGTAACGTGTTATGCATAATATTGTTTCATTATTTTTTATGTACTTAAGTACGCTAATGTCCATAGCGTAATAGATGTAACAAAGTTTGCGAACGAGATGCTACGCACAGTCACGTCATAGTGCGCAAGCAACATTACGAGTTCACTTCAAATTTGAAGGACGGGATAGCAAATGAAAGGTATTGAGTTGAATTAAATATAATAATCATTTGAAGATAAAATGATGAAGTTTCCTTTGGCTGGTGGATTCCACCATTCAAATCCAATTCAAAATTTTGGATATATGAAATTTCTAATGGATATCCGCATTTTAAAAATATGTATTGTTTAATATTTTTTGTTAAAAAGTTAATATTTTTTATTAAAAAAGATTTCATATTATCTAAAATTTTTATAAAAATATTTGAAATTCCTAATTAATTTTTATCATTTAATAATTTTTGAAAAAATATTTCGGATATCCAAATATCCGAAAATCCTTAAAAACACCGTCCGAATTTAAATTCGAAATTCAGATATCTCGAATTTCAAATATTTTGTAATCGGTTTCAAATTCAGATATTTTTGAATACCTTCATGTGTGGCGGTAATGAATTGATGTAAACTAATTTTATCATTTTAACTGTAAAAGGATAGGTAGTTAACAGTGGTTAAGAAAAATAGCAAATAAAGATTACAAACTACAGTACAACAAATATCATAATCTTATGAAGAATTCAATGGAACGACTTCGAAGCAAGCTGTTCATCGCCCTTCTTTACTCTATCTCCATGATCGCACCTTCCATATACGCCACCGATTTCATATACTGCAGTGAGTATTTACTTCTGTCGAGTTGCATACTGTTTATCCTCAACAGATTCTGCACAATTTTGATGTTAAAATTCGTCAAATAACTTGCTAATTTGTGTATCATGATACATTGTGTCTATACCTTAGGTTAATTTTCTGCTTTTAGTTCTCGATTGTGCTCGGTGTGTGTTCGATTAAAGCTTCAAGCTTTGTTTGAATTGTTCTTATTTTGGTGTTACAACAATAGGGGTTTTTGGATGTGGTTTTCTAAAGTCATTAATATTATGATTTCAAGAATTAGAATTTTGTTAATCATTTGGCTAGTGTTAGGAATAGTGCTGTAACATGCTTGAGCTTTCGATCCATTTAATAATTAAGAAACTAGATAGCATATAGCATTTCAAGAACATTAAAGTCCTAGGATTTGGTGTTTATTTATAATTAGCCTCCAGTAAGATGCTTAGTTATAATTTGGTGTTTAATAATATACTAATACTCTAATATCTACAAATGTGCAGATAAGAAGAAAGAGTATGCTGTGACGGTCACTGGAGTCGAGATCAATCCCGACCCAATAACAAAAGGCCAAGAGACCACCTTCACTATATCTGCATTTACAGGTATATGCTTGGCTTTTACAGCCATAATTTTCATTTCATAAGAGGGTGGTTTAGATATGAGTTTTGGATGACTAGTGCAATATGACAAACACCCAAAACATATAATTATCAGATTATTATAGCTTCAAACAACATAAACACATCAGACCACTGTCTTTTCACTCCGTTTTATTATAACTGATTATCTGATTCTGATTGTTTAAAATCTCAGATAAACCATTATCTGGGGGGGAAGTTGTGATTGGTGTTGCTTATTTCGGATGGAGTGTTTATAGCGAAACAGGTGACCTCTGTGCTAATTTATCATGCCCTATTTTTCCTGGTGACTTCACAATGTCATACTCCAAACTCTTACCTACATTAGTTCCTCCTGTAAGTGGTTCTTTTATTTATCTTTTATGACATTTTTCTCAGTTTATTCTGTTTTTATTCTCATTTCAACACATACCTTAAGTCAATACTCAAATGTAATAAAAAAACTTGTCTCTACACATAGTTTTATGAAGTTGTTTGACTGTCAACTATATGACAAATGCCTTGGATAGTGGGTACCCTCTCATAATACAAAACTAGAGATTCTTGTGGCTCTAAGTCAATTGCATCAATATATAATAATGATGATGACTATAGGCAAACTGTCAGTTCCTAGATATGATGGTTAGCAGAGGTTACAAAATGGATGGATCAGACATGTTTTGTGTAAAACATGTCGGGTTGACTTGTAAATAACTCTTCCCTTCAAAATTTTAAGCTTTTAAAAGATAACTAATAGTTAAACATGACTACACCAACTACATTATTACAATAATAATAATATACTGTCTGGAATAAATATACAATCTTTAGCTCATTTTTTAAATTTGATCCAAATATTATTTAAATTTTAGACCGCTTTTGACCCGTTTGAGTGATAAAAACTCTAAATTATATAACATTGATAACCCGAGTCTTATACTTGTATTTGTGTTTCAATTTTTATCAATACAGGGTTCATATACGCTTACATTAAAGGTGCAAGATGGTAACAAAAAGGAGCTTACCTGCATCAAGTTTAATTTCAGCATTGGCTTCTTCAGGGCAAGTGAGGTACTGATTGACAGTTGACTGACAGTTGGTTCAAAAAGATGAATTGTTGCGCATATATTGTGCTTATTAATGTCAATTGCCTGTTAGTATATCGGTTTGGGTATGTAGTACATAAAATGGCCCGAGGATGACGCATATGGTTATTAGAATCATCTGTGTTTCTCAAGGTAAATAATGAAATTTTAGAAGCATAAACAATCAAGTATGGTTTACCATCAACATGGATAGAATGGAGTCTACACATTTTGGAATTCAACAGATGAATATCATCTTGAAACTACATTAGCGTACAAGTTCCGTTGAATGTGGTACAAGCCATTACAGCAGAAAACAATAAAAAAGATTTCATATTAAACATTAGACATATCCACAAAAGGTTACATTCCCACAAAAGAAGGGAAAAGTCAACACAAAAGTCAAAAGACTTTCTAGCCACCATATGCATTTACGCATAACAGCATTAGGACTTGGATAAACAGGTATAAAACTTTACCCCAACAAAGTCACATTTCCTCTATAAACAAGGGCTCGATATCCAATCGGAGATAACATTAGAGAGTTGATCAGAGAGTATCTTCAATGCTCAACAGGATGTAGAGCAGTTTGAAAATTTTTCAAGTTTGATGGTAATAAACTTATTAGTTGTCCTGAAAACATTTTCAAGAGCGTTCCATTCTTTTGATGCACTACAATTAGGTTTCAAGATTGTGTAGAGTAGATCATTCCTTACATATTGTAGATCCATTGAATGACAATGACATCTATTCATTAATCAAGCCCGTGGTTTTGTATCGATCAAAGATTTAGGAGAGAAGAAACAAGATCTGGTGTGGTGGTTTTATGTGTGACAAGATCAATTAGCCGGAAAGCATGACTGTAAATTTTAAACAACTCTATTCATGATGTATATTATTCACTCTTTATAAGGTAACTTGAATAAGGTTACGGTCACCGTCAAGGTTGAGTGAAGTTGTTTGCTGTCCCTTATGAAATTGGCGAGTTAGGGAAAGAAAAGAAGATAAACAAGGATGAATGAAAGTAGGAGAAGAAGGGGATCGCCGAAGGCTGCTAGGGCGTTGGTGGCTAATTTACGACAAAGGTAGCAATTTAGAGGGCGATTAAAGAAATGGCTCGTCGTATATAAATAAATAGAAAAAGAAATCAAAGACGTGTCTCTGATACTATGTTAGTTTGGTGTAAATCACTTGATCTTATTCACAAATCTTGACATATATTAGAGTATATTTGGTGAATATTACACTATTATTACATATTTTATCTAATATACAATATATACTTTTATAGTCATCGTGACTATATATGTTATATTCATATACTTTAATAATATCATATGTTATTTACTCTTTGTACTTGTTATATACAATCAAATTTATTATAACCAAATCACCTCCTAAAATCAAATCCCAGAAAAACAAAATCAAAACATGAAATCTCAAATATGCTAAAAAAACAACTTACATCTAACAAAATTTTACAACATAAACAATCCCCTTAACTTCAAAATTCTCATATTCGAACCTTCACAGAAACAATTCGAAAACTTCAACAGAAATACCCGTCACGTTCCCCTTCTTCCAACGTCCATCGCCACCGTCATCCGCCATAGAAGTGCATATAAAGTTGCATAATGAATAGCAGACGATCAGGGTTGAAACCCCAAAACATCAATTTTAACCACCAATGAACAATTCCCCATAAATTCTTCCATCAAATTCTCTTGCATAGGGTTTCTTTAAAAGGACATGGTAAAACCATATAATTTAGTAGATTACCCATCAATTCTTTCAACAAATTCACCTCATACTTTCCCTTGCATAATCATGATCTTTCATATCCGGGGTTTTGTAATCTTTCGCCTTGTTCTGCGTGCAAAATGATCAAGATTTTCAAAGATTTTGGGGGGTAATTAAGCTAATTTTTTTTGAGGTGTTTCATGGGGAAAAGGTGATAATAATTCGTATATGGGATTGATTTGAATTGGGGTTTGTTTGTTTGTTTTTGGGTATTGGCGTATTGCACACCAGGTGTTTGTTTAAATGCCATAACGAAATGCACCCTTTTGTGAAAAGGGAAAATGGGTTGAAAAGATGACTGCAACTAGGAGATAGTTGAAATTAGATGGGAAATGTATGCTTAAAGGGTTTTCATTCGATATATAGGGCATTATGCTGGCCTCAATCAAAACCTGCAAATAAGATCCAACCGGCATTGACTGATAAACAACATTCGAAAGATCCTCCGCATGTTCAAATCACACCTCCACAAAATCCTAGGTTAGCAGAAGAAGAGAGTAAAAATGAAGTCAAAGTGGAGATCAAACAAGAGGTTAAAATAGAGCCCAAGCTGTCGAGAAAGGTTTCAATAGTGAAGCAACAAAGCAAGCACACGCCGTCTGTTAAAAAGCCTCATGAAATGAAGAGAATGGTAAGCGCAGGGCTTCAAGCTGACCGTGTGTTGAAAACCAATAATGGAAATTTGAAAGATTTCTATATGTTAGGTAAGAAACTAGGTAATGGTCAATTTGGTACGACATATCTTTGTGTAGAGAAAACAACTAGTAAACAGTTTGCTTGCAAATCCATTGCAAAGAGGAAGTTGCTTACAGATGATGATGTAGTGGATGTTAAGAGAGAGATTGAAATTATGCATCATTTATCAGGACACCCTAATGTAGTTTCGATTAAAGGGGCTTATGAGGATGCAGTATCCGTTTATTTAGTTATGGAACTTTGTGCTGGTGGTGAGTTGTTTGATCGAATCATTGATAAAAGTTATTATTCAGAACAAAAGGCTGCTGATCTTGCTAAAACTATTGTTAGCGTGATTGAGGGCTGCCATTCTCTTGGTGTCATGCATAGAGACCTAAAACCAGAGAATTTTTTATTTGTTGATGATGATGAAGATTCACTTATGAAGATCATAGATTTTGGGTTATCATGTTTCTTTAAGCCTGGTACATTTTCAAATCATATATTTATCTTGAACATTAAGGGGGTGTTTAGGATTGTGTTATGAAAGTGAATAGTGATGTGGAATCATCTAAGTCTGGTAATCAGTTTTAACAAAACAGGCTGCAGGAGATAATGTTTGTAAATGCTCTGTTGTTCGAACTTGTGATAACTAGATAATCACTTTTGAAGTTGTAAAATTATAAAAAATAAGCCTTTGAATGTTTGACAAATTCTGATTAATTAAAGATTTACATGCAAGACATCCCTAAATAACAATAAGATAATCTGAATCTTTTTTGTCACAGCTACTCCTAAACTTATTAATTGACCCCTAAATAAGTTTGAAAAAAATAATTTAATAACACCAAGACACTAGAAACTGACTCTCTGCAACTTGAAAATACAATAATCAGACAATCACTTTCAATACTCAAGGATAAACATATGCTTCAATAATTTTGTACTTTATGTTGTGTATAATCAGTTTTTCTTTATTTCACTTGATATTTTATTATTTATTCTTTAGGACAAGTTTTTACCGATGTTGTTGGAAGCCCTTATTATGTTGCACCAGAAGTTTTGCTTAAATATTATGGTCCAGAAGCTGATATCTGGAGTGCTGGTGTTATTATTTATGTTCTTCTATGTGGGGTGCCTCCATTTTATGCGGGTGAGACATAACATAGTAATTTGGCAATATTCTCCAATTTCTTCCCCTTTTGGTTGATCATAAATAGTCATTTCCCCCCTTTTTTCCGCTTACAGATACCGAGGAGGATATATTTGAAGAGGTTTTGCATGGTAAACTTGACTTCAGTATCGATCCATGGCCTGATATTTCTGAAAGTGCTAAAGATCTAGTTACAAAAATGCTTGTTAGAGACCGCAAAAAGAGAATAACTGCTCATGAAGTTCTTTGTAACTTTCTTCTCTCCATTTTGCTCACTCACAAGATCTTTTCCAAATAGTAGAACTTAACCCTTCACTGCTTTTCATTTTATTTAATATTGCAGGCCACCCTTGGATTAGCGTTGATGGTGTTGCTCCAGACAAGCCTCTTGATCCTGCGGTCTTGATTCACTTAACTCGGTTTTCTGCCATGAACAAACTAAAGAAAATGGCTGTTAGGGTAGGTGCTTTTAAAATCCTTTAGATGGAAGTAAATGATGCTGTTTTAATTATCCAAAAGGGACTAATTGCATTCAAAGGTAGTCAACTTTGGTCCATTTAGGGTTTAGGATATCAGATAGCAATAGTTTTGCAAAAAGAACACCATTAAAACTTTTAATATTTTTAATTAGGTGTATAGGCTATCGTTCCAAATGATAACACAACATTTAACAAGTCAGTAACTTTGACCATGTTGACTATATGCTGACATGCTGTCGAGTTATGCATGACATGTGTGTGGATTACTTGAATGAAATATTTTCATAGTTTGATGTTTTCTTCATTTCCAGTCAAGTAATCTAGCTGCCTTGTTCATTTTCTTTGCTATCTGTCCATTTAATTTTATCAGCAGGCGCTATGATGAAACTAACCCTATCCAAAAGCTTGCTTTTCTTAAAATGACCCGGGCTCCACAAATCCATATGATTTACCAAAATTAGTTTTCTAGCTCAAAATTCAACCCTGTTTTTGTTTTTGGGCTGCAGGTTATTGCATCAAAACTTTCAGAAGAAGAGATTGCTGGCTTAAAACAAATGTTTAAGATGATAGATATAGACAACAGTGGTAACATCACTTTTGAAGAACTCAAGGTTGGACTGAAGAATTTTGGTACTAATCTAGACGAATCTGAAATTCATTATCTAATGCAGGCTGTAAGTATCATTTTTACCTTCATTGTAAATATATATAATCTCATGTTAACACATCAATTTCCCATTCATTAATATCTTCTCTACCTATAGGCGGATATAGACAATAATGGTATAATCGACTATGAAGAATTTGTAGCTGCAACCTTGCATTTAAACAAAGTTTATAAGGAAGATAGTATTTATGCCGCTTTTTCATATTTTGACAAAGATGGAAGTGGTTATATATCCTTGAATGAAATCCAACAATCTTGCAAAGAATTGGGGATGGATGATGCACAGGTAGAAGAAATTATCAAAGAGGCTGATCTGAATGATGTAAGTTTTTACTAAAATTTTTTAGCATGTTAATATTCTTTAGCCAAAATTATATAATGTCCAACAGAGCTAGTAAGGGAGTTGTTTGGATGTGCATTTGAGCGTGATTGGACGATCTTTAATAAATAGAATAAGATAATCATGTATACTAAGACGGCTTGTAGGGGACAATTCTTGGACGTGCTTTTGCTGTTTGAAGTTGTAATAATTGCATAACTGTCTTGAGTGTTAGGAAAATGAGCAAATCTGATATTATAAGGAATTAACAGATAAAGACCTAAAAAGGACACTATTGTGGAAATTGGAAAGAAAGGTTTGTCAAATCTGTTTCTAATTAGGTAAAAAGGAAAATAAAAAAAACATTAGACAGCTATTATATTTTGTTTATCCAAACATTAAAAACCGGATTTCATCGACTTTAAGTCTCAATAACCAAATGTTCTAATTTTCAAATCCAAACGCTCCCAAAATCATTAGCATTTTCTAGATGCCTCAAATCCAAAAGACTTGTAAAACTGTGTTAATACCCCAGACAAAGAGCTTTCACTAGTTATCTGCCTTTAACCCCCCTTGAAGACCACCAGCCCACCACAAGCTGCATTTTATATAATCTCATTGGTTAGAAGGCTATTGGTGGGGTCCAATGAGTTTTATAGGTTCTTACGGGTTCAAATATATGTATTTTGGACCGACAATGAAATGGCGTGTTAGAATATATACCCATTTGGCCATTTTCCTTGTGTGTCTTATATATTCGCCTAAAGAAGTGATATAGGTCTCATTTATTTGATGTAAGAAAAAAAACCTGGAGATAGTGCCTACAAAATAGAGCATAAAAACGAGAGCGATATGATATAAACAACTAATGACCTTAACTTAATTCATGGTTGCAGGATGGCCATATCGATTACAACGAATTTGTTTCAATGATGCAAAAAGAAAGCGTCACTGTCGGAAGGAGACAGCTAAAGAACAATCATACAGCTAGACTCAGGGAAGGATTGCCAGTTTGTTGATACTATATTTGACTTTCTCCCCCATTTTTGACTTTTAACTTTTTATTCATATACTTCAAAAAACATACAAGCAAATTGACTTAATTCTCAACAAATTTCATCTAACATACTAGATCCTAACAGGATTTTTGGAACACAAAAGGTTCCAATGAATACAAGAATGTAATATGCCCAATTTAAAGAAATGATGGTGGTTTGCAGGTGATTTATTTGATTGGTAGACATCATTTGAATATCACTATATCAAGTGATAGTGTTATATAGCAGCTTTCACTTGTTTTTTTATCAATCTTTTATATCTAAACTTAATGGAAGTTTGTATTACCAAAATGATCTGGGACACCAGATAATGACCATTTTGCCTTGTAGGCTTGAATACCTTTGTGCATAAGGCCCCTTCATCAATAACCAGAAACAAGCCTAAACCACCACCACTTCATCCTATATGGCAGAAACCTAGCCGCGGCTTGCGGGTTTTTTGTCGTGTTTTTGTCTTGCGATGCATAATCTAGGATGCCCCTGTGACCGCGTCGAAACAACAGCTCTCAATATTTTTTTTCCAGAAATTATGGTATGTACACCCTTCTGTAGTTTTTGTAGAGTTATTTTATAATTATGCTTTGGATTTGTAAGTTAATGCATATGTACTTAGACGGATTTTTTTATTTATTTTTGTTCAGACTAATTGTGGATATATCCTGATATTGTTTCATTCATGTATGGTTTACTTGTGTCATTTTCTCCATTACCATGTTAATACGTGTGTAGGTGGTTGATAGAAGTCAGAAAAAAAAAACATGTGCTTCAAGATCTATTGTGTACACTTCCATGTACATTGGTCCATTCATGTATGTATACATGTTTCTTTTTCCATAACCTTGTGCATACCTTTGTATTAAAATTTGTTTTGAAGTTGACCTTCTGGTCCAATGACGTTTAGATTTTTAACATCTCAAGTTCAAACCTGACTCAAGAAGGTTTTCTTATGATGATAGGTTTTCTCCTTGATGGTGTTCTTGCCTCATGTTTGAGTTAGACATGGAGCGTTTAAATTAGTAGAGACGGTTGACGACCTGTCTTAGGAAGACTCATCTGGGTATTAGGGGCAATTTCAAACGCCATTAAAAATTGCTTATATTTTACATGCACATGATATAAATCTTTTATGATAACATCATTCAACACTGTTGTAGGACAGGGTTCCAGTTCACAAAACATCATGTTTTAGTACAATAATGGATCACAACATACATATGTTACTCTAATCTAACACTTTCATCATCCTCCCCTTAATCTTAATCTAACACCTTATTCATCCCTTTCATGATTTTGGAAAAAAACGGAGGGTTGATCCCTTGGGGATGTTGTAGTCGGCAAGGGTAGGGCTATCGTCCAGTAGCCTTCCGTTAAAGACTAGTTTTTGTTCACATAGGGGCCAACTTGACTTATCATGGATCATAGATTTCACATTGAGTATGGTGTGGGAGGGTTTGACTTTCAAAGTAACGATTGTTCCGGTTATCATATGGATGAATATGTCCATGAATCCAGTTGATATACGCATGAGGGTGAGTGTGGATTCATTTTTGATGTTACAATCAACAAGGATGTCGTTGTCATGGAGAACCATTTCATTGAAGATCAACTCCTGCTCGTCACGAGGAATATCTACCTTACCCTGGATCATCAATTTTATGTTAGTGATACTGTGTAAGGGTTTGACTTCCTGAGTAATGGTTTCTCCGGTGAGGGTCTTGATAAAGATCCGCATGAATCTTCCAAATCTTCTTGTTTTACGCATAAGTTTAAGGGTTGATTTCTTGTTAATGTGTAAGTCGAAAAGGGTACCACTGTCCCCAAGAACCATGTTGTTGAAGATCAACACCTGCTCGTCACAGTTAACATTTTCCCTATGCTTAATCATAGATTTCACTTTGGCGATGGTGTACATGGGTTGCACAGACAAAGATATGGTCTTTCCTGTAAAGGTATTCACAAATATTTCCATCAACCTCCCTAATTTACCAATGAGATAGAGGGTGGATCCGTTGGCGATACGGAAGTCAGCAAGGGTACAACCATCTTCAAGGATATTTTCATTGAAGATTAACATCTGCCCATCAGAACAAGAAATCTTGGCCTTCACATCTCCAATGGTGTCAGAGGGTCTGACTTGAAGAGATTCACCTCTTCCGGTGGGGATTCGATTGATGTGTATATTAATAAGTCCCCTTGATTTACGAATAAGTTTGAGCATGGATTGCTTCTTGATGCACAAATTGGCGAGGGCATCGGTGTCCTCGAGTAGCATTTGGTTGATGATCAATTCTTGCTCCTCAAAGGCAATATGTTCCTTAGCTTGGATCTTGAGTTTCAATGTGCCAATGGTGTCTGAGCCTTTGACTTGAAAAGAGATAAGCCTACCATTGGCAGTCATCACTACAATAAAACACAAAGTTGCAGTAAACTTATACAACATGGTTTACTCATATTTCATAGTAATTTGTTAGTGCTTACTATTGGATGTCAGGTTTACTCATATGAGTTCACATGCTAGTTATATATCTAAGGTTTGCATTTCATCTTTTCATATTGTAATGTATTATTGATAAAGCATTTACATTAGCTTAACGAAAATCATCCTTTAAAAAGTTTATTTATTTTCAAAAAACCACTCGCATTAGTTTTTTCATATTTATCCTTATTTCACCTAAATAAATAATAAGAAATTATTCATTTTTAATTATTTTTTTCTTTTTATTCCACTCACAATCACTTAAATTTATGAAAAATATGGAGGATTATTATGGTTATTTCTAAATTTATAGGGGATGAAGATGGGATAAGGATAGAAAAACTAAGGGGCTGTTTGACAGTATCTGAATGATTAAGTGCTGAACCAATAAGAGGTCTGAACCATTAAGTGCTGAACCATTAAGAGGTCTGAACCATTAAGAGCTAGTGTATTGCTTAACTATTCAAAGGCAAATGTCTGACCAATTCAGATAAAAGGTCTTAACCATTCAGCATTAGACCTCTTAACCATTCAACATTAATATAATGCTTAACCATTCAGAAGCAAATGTCTTAACCATTCAGACATTTGCTCGCGAAACAAACAGTCTGAACCATTAAGTGCTGAACCATTCAGCATCTGAACCATTAAGTGCTGAACCATTCAGCATCTGAACCATTAAGAGGCTGATTAAGAGGCTGCCAAACAGTCCCTAAGATAGAAGTGAAATTACATATTCTTTTTTTATATATATAAGATAAGATTAAAAATGAAAATGTTAATGTGAACGCTGTAAATACGATACTTACCAGTAGAGATAGAAATGGGTATTACTCTAGATATAATAATATATGTTTAAAATACACTAAAAACATCCTCACGACTGATCTTTAAATGGCTACAAAATATATACTCTAAAAAATCTAGTAAATCATAGATCAGCTCTAGAACAACAAAAAAGTAGCAAATGAAATATTAAAAAACGATGATGATGGAAATAATGCTTACCCTTTATCTCCCCATCGTCGTCAGCTTCAAAATAATCATCGGAGATTTGAAGGTCACCGGGGTTTTTTCTCTTCCGGTTACCGGAGTTATCGTCTCCGTCAGCCATTCCTTTGCTGTGTGTTTGTCCTGTGGTTTTCTTGATGATCTTCTTCAAAGAGAGATAGTGAGCTAAAATTACAATTTACAAAGGCATTATAGCCCAGCGGCATCTTGGTGGTAGGATAAGGCTTAGGGCCTATTAGGTCATGGGTTCGAATCTCACAAAGGGTGGGTTTTCTCATAATTATGAGTTTCCTCCTGAATTGGTGACTTGGTGGTGGAATATGATCGCGTGGTAACATTGGTGGCACGATGATACTCCAGTGATCCGTGAGTGATTCCAATTTAGCCGTTCAAAAAAAACAAAGGTTTTGCTTTTTGCATTTGCATTGATTCTTGTGCTAAACAGTTGATCTTTAATGCTTCATATTTTATGCTTAACGTGGTTGTACATTTTGTAATAATAGGTTGTATACTTCAGTGAAGCAACTTCTTCACATACAGTAGCGGGACCAGGGCTTTGGGTGTAAACGAGTTGAGTCGATCACGAACTCGTATAGGTTCGAGCAAAATTCGTTTAACTTTAAAAGGTTCGCACTTGGCTCGTTTGTTGTTTAATTTTTAAGGCTTGATCGAGTCTGGCTCATCCGAAATTTTTCAAGCTTGAGCTTGGATTTGCCGTTTGGGCTTGGACTTGGCTAGTTTACTATTAAATTATTAATTTTTTACTTTTTTATA
Source organism: Flaveria linearis (assembly GCA_024085815.1). Classification (NCBI taxonomy): domain Eukaryota; kingdom Viridiplantae; phylum Streptophyta; class Magnoliopsida; order Asterales; family Asteraceae; genus Flaveria; species Flaveria linearis. The sequence goes on from CM044003.1 coordinate 99,050,313, forward strand.
ATTACTTTTTGTATTTATTTATATTTTCAAAGGAGTATTACATCTCGCACATTGTAACGTAAACAAGACTCAACATTGAAACGATAAGCTACTTAAGAAGTTAGTAGTAATAGTAGCAAGGAAAATAAAATAATTAAAAAAAATCAACTGAAAAGTAATTTGAAAAATATAAAAAAAGATGGAGGAAAAAAACCCCTAAAAAAGGATGGACACAATACACATGACTCGAACTTGCAACCAAAAACTCAAATGCAAGAGTTTTAACTAAGCCAACGACATTGTTAATAAGTTTTGAAATGTACAATAAATTATATAACTTATTCAAAGCAATATTATATGAAGATTCTTTTTTCACATCCCTAACACTCTCTCAAGCAGTGGCGAATTTAGAAAGTTAGTTTAGGGGTAACGTAATACAAGTTAAATTTTCTCAGAGGTAACGTATAACCATAAAAAAAATATTTCCTATATAAATTTTTTTTTACACTACGCGTAAAAATTTGAGAGGTAGCGGAGGCTACCCCTCACCCTTTAATAGGTCCGCCACTGCTCTCAAGCCTTTGCACATAAGATTACTAGCTCAGAGTTCAACCCTATATTTTTTTTTTGGCAGCATATCATTGCACCAAAACTTTCAAAAGAGATTATTGGCTTAAAACTGACTAATCTAATCATGTAATTTTTACAAGATTTTCAACTTTAATTTTCCTCGAGTAGTTGATCACATTAAAATTTTAGCATGTCAATATTTGGCAGCCAAAATTCTATAATGTCCAAACTAGTGTTGTCACAATGCTATGTAAGATAAGGGGGTGTTTGGAAGTGCATTTATTTATTTATTTACTTTTTGAAATGGCCCTTATCTACTTACTTTACTATTAATTAAATCTATATCATGGTTCAAGAGATGTTTGAACCCACCACCTAAGGATGAAAAACATATGCCTGTACCACTAGACTATATAAAATTTCACTAACAATTGGAATGCCAAGGTGCTTGCTAAGTGAAATGCAGGATGAGGCATGGAAATGGCATGGAAGACTACGACACATAAACTTTGATTCTATCAAGGAAATGGCTGCAAACAGGGCCGGCTCAACCAATTCGAGGGCCTGAAGCAAAAATAAAAATTGAGGCCTTTTTTCTCAAATTTAATCAAATAATGTTTTTCAAGTTTCAACGGTCACCAATTGTAGGTTACATAAACACTAACCTAAATATGGTTTAAAGTCTCAAGTTCTCACCAAATGGATAATTGATTCACTTAAATCATAATCAATTCCTAACATGCCAACACAATTTATGTCATCAAATTCTTAAAAAGAGCTTCTGTGATGTGGATAACAGTAGACCAAGAAGAAGAAGCAAGGGGAAGAAGAATAAGTGATCGAATAGATAACTTTCTGGAATACAACTTGATTCCCAAATTGAATACTAATGGCTATATATAGCCTTACATTGACCAACTAACATTAACCCGCAAACTACTAACTGAATTAAACTACCCACTAAGCTAATTAATTAATATTAATCAACATAAACAACTAAAGAAATGTAGGAACATAGAACGTGCAGTTGAAGACATGGATGGAATTATGGGTTTGGACGTATCACTCTGTCAATGAAATATTAGCATCAAATTCAACTTTTTTTTACTTCTTAGGAACATGAGTGTTATTAAGCAAACCAAGCAATATTAACAAACTTATAAATACATTAATCGTGTCAAACATTTACTAGGTGATTGACATAATACAAGAATCAAAAGAAACATGAGCTTACCCAGTTTCAAGTGTGAAAGAAAGTTAACAGAGTCCATTCCATATGCATTAAACTTGCTCCGATTGAACAAAATGTTTCTTCAAAAACTCGACGGTTTCCACTACAACAGATTTTGATTTCCATTCACGAAAGCTCCGATTCGATTATGAACAAAAGATTTCGACTGTTAGTTAGCTACTAGCAGAGAGGGACGATTGGATTTTCTATGTGTTCATCGCGTGTCAAGAACTCAGCCATCGCCCTATCGATTCCATCACATCTTCCTAGACCTAATTGTTCCAATGCGTTTGTTCAGATCCATGTCTGCAGCCAACTTTTTAAACCTAATGGACCACAAACCAAAACCCAAATCAATGATATATAAAAATTTCTGGAATCGGGGGCCCTAAAAAAGTAGGGGCCCCAAGTTTTTTGCTTCACTTGAAACACACTTGGGCCGGCCCTGGCTGCAAAAGAAATGGTTGTGGGCCTCCCTATGTTCATTAAGCCTCTACAGGTACGTATGTGAAGCTTGTCTGGCAGACAAACAAGCAAGAGCTCCTTTTCCTTCACAATCCCGTCATACATCAGAAAGACCACTTGAACTAGTGTGCATGGACCTCTGCGGCCCAATAACACCCACAACATAGGCAAGAAATAGATATTTCATGCTAATTGTGGATGACTACACCAGGTTCATATGGGTGTACATGTTAAAGTCCAAGAATCAGGCTCTCGATTCCTTTAAATCATTCAAGAGAATGATAGAAAATGAGTTGAGCTTAAATGTCAAGACTTTAAGGACTGATAGAGGAGGAGAGTTTTTATCAAAAGAGTTCATAAGCTTCTATGAAGTAGAAGGCATAACAAGACAGCTGACAACACCATATACCCCACAAGTAATTCTTTTGAACATGAATTTTTTCCACTAGGGTTGGTTTCTAGTGCTCAAGTGCCTTTTAACTCGACGTCTGAATCTTTAATTCAGGAAAGATCATGTCACATAAATATCGATGAATTGTAGCTGCAACTAAGAGTTACAATGCACCGTCAAATAACAATTTAAAAAGAATAATCAATAAAGTAATTAATCAAATTAAATATTCAATTTTTCCTTAATTTTGTTTTTCAAATACATGTATAGATTGATATTTTCATAGTATGCTTAATAAACTCAAAAGTCAGTGTTATCTTAGAGGTCAGTCAAAACCCACATATGTGTTTACTACAGTATAGATTGATCTGCACCCTATATAATAGGTTCACCCAAACCTCAATACATGAAACATGAGAGTAATTATCTAGGCATTATATTTTGCACAATGCCTCCGCTCAACTTCTTAGGTTTTATATTTTCGGACTTGACAAAACAGGCGGGTAGGACCAAAGAGGATAACGTGTCAGAACGGTTCCGGTCAGAGTAAATTTAGGTCAGAAAAGATTGTTTAAAAAAACATTATGTTTGGATTAAAGTGGGTTTGACAAAAACAAATGTGGATTATAACATTTTATGATTAATACCTAAGAACTCATTTGAAAGCAACATTACATCTATTAGATTCAGAATTTCACATAAACTAGAGTTAAAAATAAGAAATAAGCTGCGGGGAATTTTCAAAAAAAATTATAAATTTTATAGACATCTCTTTACAGTTAAATTAAAAGGTTAAAGATAAAAAATAAAATTTGAATACTCAAAGTTCAATATAATAAACATGATAATATAATTTAGATTTTACGGAATATTCCAAATATTGTTGAATTCTAATTATTTTAGCGCAGTTATCATATTTTAAACCTATGTCAATGCTAAGTATTTGGGAAATCTTCTTATCATGGATCAAATAGAATTTTTAGTAGGTTAAAGACTCTTGACATTACTGCTTCTGCATCTTCTCATTTTTTGTTATTGTTTTAGCCAGATAATCGTAGCATTGCGCTTGAAGGGAGGACTTGCGGCGGGAGACAGCGCATCAAAAGGATTAGACGATGATGCGGTGTCTAAAACGACAACATTAACACGCTTTTGGTTTTGTAGGGACTGCTAGAAAAACACAAGGCATTAGAAGCAATGTAATAGCAGTACGCACACGGTTGAAAGTCAAGCAAAAAGAAAAGCAAAACCCGGTTACCATGTCAGACATCAAACAATCGCACACCTACGCACTTTACAACGTAACAAACAAATAGACAACAAATAAAAAACAATGTTTGAATACATGCCAAAGAAAAAGCCCAAAAGGAGCATACAGATAACAAAGTATGCAAGAAAATGTAAACAGCCGTCAGCCTGAAACGTCCCTACTAACATTAGACAAATAAAATAATTCTTAACGACTCAATGTTAGCCCATTATGTAATCTCAGGTAATTAGGTTTTAGAATACAAATATTATAAAGTAAGAAACAATCAAATAGTCGTACAGACACACAATATATCAGTTACCTAATAGCGTCTCTAGAACTTACAAAATTAATCAGACCCAAGTTGGACATTAACCTGCCCAAGTTGGACATAAACCAGCCTTTTAACACAGATAAAACCACTGGTCAAGCACTCAAAAAAGGGTATTAACAAAAATGAACTGATACAACCCATGTTGGTCCATCAGATGAAGAGGCCCAATTGGTTCCTTTGGTTCGAGGCCGGCCCAAGAGAGAAATCAAAAAGCCCAGCCGACTGCTTTCTTGAGCTGCAAGGCCACGAGTATATGTCCAGTTTTTGCATTTTTTATTGTAATTTCAATTGTTTGTTTGAATTGGTCTCTGCATGTTAGTGGGGTAAAGTAGTTATGCATTATAGGATAGTAGTGGCATGAAATAAGGAAGTGGGGTGTTGAACCTTGATTTCCCAGCATGTTTAAATTCTGTATTTGGATTTACGAAAGTTATCAGAAAATTGGCTCCAATCTCTCGTCTCTTTCCTTCGATAACTCTCTCCCCCTTTCTATTTTATTTAGTGCTAACAATTTGGTGCTTTCATTCACGAACACCACCATGCCTTCTCGTCGTGAACCCTCGACTGACGATAACCCACCATCACTTCATGACCTCATCCAACAACTCATCACCGCCACCACCAATGCGTCGACAAACACCACAACCCAATTGACCGCCCTGGTCGAAGCAACCAAATCCCTATCCACCAAAATCGACTCCAAACAGCCACCACTGCAAACCTCATTACCCACATCACCAACCTCTCGGATCAACTTAATCCAGAGCACGACAGATCCCCTCCCGTTCGCATCCCCAAACCAACTGAACCACCATCTTCTTCAGCCACCCCATCCCATCCACCGAAACCTCCTAAAATCACCCTACCCCTGTTCGATGGCTCTAATCCCCTCGGGTGGATTTTCCAAGCAGAGAACTACTTCTCTTATTATAAAATTCCAGCAGGTGAAAGAGTTTCCCTCACGGCCTTCTACTTCATTGGCGATGCTCTTTTGTGGTACCAACATCTCGCCAACAACGATCTCTTAGGTTCATGGCAGGCGTTCAAACGCGAAGTTGAGCTTCGCTTTGGACCATCCACCTATGAAAATCATGAAGCCATGCTACTTAAACTTAAACAAACCACCACCGTCACCGCTTATCAAACGGAATTTGAACGTTTGAGCAATCGGGTAACCCAATACTGCTTTATCTCGGGCCTTAAAGCCGAAATTCAATCTGAATTGGCAATTTTAAAACCCACCACACTACACCAAGCATGTGGGCTTGCAAAATTGATTGAGGATAAGCTAGCTTCATCTCCACGACCCAAGCCCATCTATCCCACTAAACCAACCCAATACTACTCTTCTGCCAACATCACTACCTCCACACTCTCCCTTCCCGAAAATTCCACCACCAAACCCGACACCATAACCGCTAAGCCTTCACTTCCATCCCCACCTAAACCGCTCCCCTTCACCAAACTTTCTCCCGAAGCCATTCAACAACGCCGTAAGGATGGCCTTTGCTTTCGGTGCCCGGAGAAATTTTTTCTGGGCCACAAATGTTCTCCCCCTCAATTCTTGTTGATTGTCGACAACGACGAACACAACTCCACCATTGATGATAACGAACCTGCACAACAAGACACCCCTACCCCACCCCAGTTTCTATCCTTTTCCGATGCAGCCTATTTTGGTCTTCAATCGGTGCAAACCCTCCGTATCACGGGATTTATCAAGTCACACCCTGTCACTGTCTTGATTGATTGTGGTAGCACCCATAATATCATCCAACCAAGAATAGCCACCCATTTGAACCTATCACCCACACCGCTCGAACCATTTGTTGTGATGGTTGGAAATGGTCAATTCATCCACTGTCGTGACTTTTGCCCCGACGTCACCCTTCACTTACAACGAGCACAGTTCCAACTTCCTTTCTACGTGCTTCCGGTAGAAGGCGCTGATGTGATTTTAGGTGTCTCGTGGTTAAGTTCATTGGGTTCCATTACTGCAGATTTTTCCGTACCCAAACTCTCTTTCATGCGCAACTGTACTTCGTACACGCTACAAGGCGAACCACTTTCCCAGCCGGTCTGAGCGAGTTCCTTGTCCTCACTTATCCAACATGACTCTATTGCCTCCATCCACACTTTGGCCATGACCCCAACTCCCCCCCAACCACAACCATTCCTATTGTCAACAGACCCAAACATTACTGCCTTACTAGACCTTTTTCAACCCATCTTTGATGAACCATCCACCTTACCCCCCACTCGACCCCATGATCACCGCATTCCCTTCACCCATGACACCCAACCCATAAACGTCAAACCCTACCGTTACCCCCATTTTCAGAAGCAAATCATGACCCAACTCATCCATGACATGTTGCAAAATGGAATAATCCAACCTAGCCAAAGCCCATTTTCATCTCCTGTGTTACTGGTAAAAAAAAGGATGGCTCTTGGCGCTTTTGCGTCGATTACCACGCGTTAAATGCGGCCACAGTTTGTGACAGATTTCCCATTCCTACCATTGATGAACTCTTGGATGAGCTTCACGAGGCCACGATCTTCTCTAAGATTGATCTCCGCTCCGGTTACCATCAAATCCGAGTCGCACCCGAAGACATTCACAAGACAGCTTTCCGAACATCCGACGACCATTATGAATTCCTTGTCATGCCGTTCGGCCTGTCCAACGCGCCCTCTACATTCCAATCAGCAATGAATGATCTCTTCCGCTCGGTGCTTCGACAATTTGTCTTGGTATTCTTTGATGACATTTTGATCTATAGTGGAACCAGGGAAGATCACTACTCTCACATTCGCTATGTATTTCAAACTCTCCATCAACATCAGTTTCATGCGAAGGCGCAGAAATGCGTCTTTGGAGTATCCGAAATATCCTTTTTAGGACATCGAATCTCCAACACAGGGGTGGCACCGGAACCAGATAAGATCGCGGCAATTCAACAATGGCCACAACCCACTTCATTCACCACTCTCCGGGCGTTTCTAGGATTAACCGGCTACTACCGACGATTTGTCAAAGGCTACGCCCAAATAGCCTCCCCTTTGACCGACATTCTGAAACTTAAAGAATTTGCCTGGTCCACTGCAGCAGCCGACTCTTTCAACTCCTTGAAAAGCCACATGCAACAACTAGTGACACTAGCCCTTCCTAATTTCACCAAAGCATTCGATGTCACCACGGATGCTTCCGGCCAAGCCATCGGCGCCGTCCTTTCTCAAGACAATCGACCAATATCCTTCTTCAGTAAAAAATTATCTCCAACCATGCAAGGTCAATCCACGTACATAAAAGAATTATTCGCCATAACCGAAGCGGTAAAGAAATGGAGACAATATTTGTTGGGTCGTCGATTCCGGGTTTATACGGATCATCATAGTTTACGACATATCCTAACCCAAACAATCCAGACACCCGAACAACAAAAGTGGGTCACCAAACTCATGGGTTATGACTTTGAAATTCACTTCAAACCTGGCAAAGAAAACACAGTGGCAGATGCCTTAAGCCGGGTCGAGCTTCCAACCTTGCTAGCCATTTCCCACCCGCAAGCCACGTGGCTCGATGAACTCAGATCGTATTTTGCTGACAACCAGGTGGGCCAACAAATGGTGGAACAAATCACCACCGACCCAACTTCATTCCCACATCATACTTTCCGCGATGGATTAGTGTACATCCATGGCAAACTCCTTATACCACCCTGTTTCAGACCTACGCGAGCGGTTACTACATGAATTCCACTCGTCCTTCCTCGGTGGTCATGCTGGGATCAACGCCACGGTCAAGCGCCTGTCAGCATCTTTTACGTGGGCAGGATTGAAGAAAGACGCATCCCGGTTTGTCAAAGCATGTGCTGTATGCCAAACAATCAAGACTCTAACTCACAAGCCTTATGGTCTGTTACAACCACTTCCCACTCCAACCTATCCGTGGCACGATATCTCTATGGATTTCATAACGAATCTTCCTTCGTCCAAAGGTAAGGTCTCAATTTGGGTAATTGTCGATCGGTTATCAAAGTATGCGCACTTTATATCACTACCTCCCCATTATACAGCTCTCTCTTTGGCATTTATCTTTATGCGTGAGATCTATCGGTTGCATGGCCTACCCAAAACAATAGTTTCGGACCGCGACCCGTTATTCCTCAGCAAGTTTTGGCAGGAACTTTTTAAGTTGATGGGTACCAAGCTTGCTCATTCCAGTGCTTACCACCCGCAAACGGACGGGCAAACGAAAGTCGTCAATCGATGCCTTGAAATGTACCTACGTGCTTTCGTGTTTGACAAACCAAAATCCTGGGAGAGGTACCTCTATTTGGTGGAATTTTGCTACAATACACATCATCATTCAACAATCATATGACTCCATTCAAGGCTTTGTATGGCAGAGACGCAACTTCAATTCATGATTATACTCCTGGTTCCACAAAAACAGTTCTATTGAAGCATCGTTAATGGCACACCAACAGCTACTAAGTGTTTTAAAATCATCCATTGAGAAGGCAAAGGAAAACATGGTTCACCAAGCGAATAAGAAAAGAATAGACAAAGAATTTGCGGTCGGCGACTTCGTTTACCTTCGCCTACAGAATTATCGCCAATCTTCACTCAGGCACGGCGGAAATCAAAAATTGGGTCGCCGATTTTATGGCCCGTACAAGGTGCTCGAACGCATCGGTAACGTCGCATACCAACTCTCGCACTTTACCAGACAAGACACAGGCGATATCGCCAAATTCAACCCGGTCGATCAACATACGTTTCTTCCAGAATCGATCATCGACTCTCGCACTTTACCAGACAAGAAAACGCAGCTGCTAGTGAAATGGGAAAAGCATTCCTTGGAAGAGGCAACATGGGAAGATGTGGATGACTTGCAACTTCAGTTTCCATTTTTGGTCGACATTGAGGACAATGTACCCTTTCATGTGGAGGGAATGATACAACCCATGTTGGTCCATCAGATGAAGAGGCCTAATTGGTTCCTTCGGTTCAAGGCCGGCCCAAGAGAGAAATCAAAAGCCCAGCCGACTGCTTTCTTGAGCTGCAAGGCCACGAGTATATGTCCAGTTTTTGCATTTTTTATTGTAATTTCAATTGTTTGTTTGAATTGGTCTCTGCATGTTAGTGGGGTAAAGTAGTAATGCATTATAGGATAGTAAGGAAGTGGGTGTTGAACCTTGATTTCCCAGCATGTTTAAATTCTTGTATTTGGATTTACGAAAGTTATCAGAAAATTGGCTCCAATCTCTCGTCTCTTTCCTTCGATAACTCTCTCCCCCTTTCTATTATATTTAGTGCTAACATGAACACACAACCACCTTGAAACAACATATCCCCATTTTCAAACAAATTAAAAAATATATTATGTGAACCAATCATGTGTTCGTGCGACTTGCTCCATAATTTGGCTGAAATAAATCAAACTAAACCTTGTTTTAAATTGAAAACCTAACAACTAAATTTGCCACAAATTTCAATTCGGTTGTGGAGTCTTTATGTGATTATGATGCAGGCTTACCAAAAACCAAATGAGGAACAACAAAAGTGGCAATACAACACATCGAATTCTCTTTATTTATATTTAAATCCTAAACCCAGGAGGCCAGGATTGCTCATCATGTTCATAAAATTCAAGGTCAATAAAGCAGATTAAAAGTCAAATTAAAAGATAATTTTTTTCCTTTGAATCTTTATCCTCAAGCCCTATTAGACCATAACTCAGTCCACATTTTGTTGACCTCAAGGTCAACAAAATTCAAGGTCAATGTGCCTCATTACCCAATCGACCAATCAGCACCTTCCAGCGATTCGGGTGCCTGGCCGATCCGATCCAGGGTGGTTCGTTTTGGTTGCTTTGAACCGGCCGTTGGAACCGAACCGGCGGTTGGACCGGCAAACCGGGCCGGTTCCGACCGGTTTTCCATTTTAGTGGGTAAAAACATCCTTCGCCACCTCCACCGCCGCGGTCGTCCACCGTAACCACGACGCCCACCTGTCAATCGAATCCCCAAATCAGCCATTTCAGCACCAATCGAACCTCATCTTTGACACATACCAACGATTGATTCCCTTTAGCCCGCGAAGAACTTCGATTGTGATTTCCCCCAGGTTCGATTTGTGAAAGATTGAGAGAGAGAGGTTCGCCGGAGACCCGCGCGAGGGGGGCCCGGAATCGACTGGAAACCGGAGGAGGGGGAAATGGGGCTGCGACCGGCCCTCTCTCTCGCCCAATTTTTGATTCTAAACCCTAAAATGGAGAAAGGTTTGTTTATATAGCAGGGTTAAAGGAATGGGTTCGTTAACGGGTCGGACACGCTCGATTAAATTGCACATAACGTTAAAATTCGTTTCTCGTTAGTTTCAATTTATACAAAACGTTATAAGTGTTCCGTGATTATGTATTTAAAACATGCCGTTAAACCATAAATTAGTACGTCGGATATACAAATATAGTTAAGTTTTATATATAACTATAAAATATATGTATAAATCATATATAAATTACCTATATTTAATTACATATATAAATATAATTAAAATATAGTTAAATCCGGTCCATCCGGTCCGACCGGTCCGACCGGTCCGACCACCAAACCAGTAAGGCGTCCGGTTCGACGTCCGATCCGGTTCTGAAAACATTACATATAGGTTAATTACCTAAAATTACAGTCTTTTTGTGATAAAAAAACATATTTGTATATCACAAGCCCATAAACAAAAAGCCTATAAAACAAGCTACGATATTTAATCAAATCATTACAGATTCCAAATGTCTACTTAACATCTCTTATCAGGGTCAACGATGCAAAATAAGCTGCAAATTCAACTAAAATCTTAAAAAGTTAAAACTCTACAAGATAGCATAAAAGGGATCGTGAAAAAGGGAACCATAAACAAAAGAATTGTAGCTTGAAGATAATGTAAACAATTGAAGACCTTTTGGATTATCCGTTAACACTTATCCAAAACCCAAATATATACATAGGCATACATTCTAATTACACATATAATACGAATATATCCAAATATAGCTCTAATATTAGTCATTTAAATTAAAATAAAAAATTAAAATAGTATATTTTTACCGTTAAAGCATAGTAAATTCTCGAGTTTTTTTTTATTCTCTATTTCAAAAAAAGTATCTGATGCAAAGTATAATACAACTATGTAAAATAGTAATTGACGAAGAAGAGCTCATTAGAAACATAAACATTTCATACGTATTCAGATAATTTTAGTAACTAGAACACGAACAAGTACTGAAGTACTTGAACTTAAGCCTAATTTATCAATCTAAAATTGTTTAATCAGTTCATAAGTACCTTCATCATCCCCTTAATCTTACAACAAGATTGCAGGTTGCTTCATTTGGGACGTTGTAATCGGCAAGAGTAGGGCTATCTTCCGGTTGCTTTCCATTAAAGATGATTCTCTGCTGATATACAGGAATACCTTCCTTACATCTGATCATGGATTTCACATTATCGATTGTATTTAATGGTGTGACATCCAGAGGAAAGGTTTTTCCGGTGAGGGTCTTGATAACCTCATAAGCTTGAGGGTTGAATCCTTGTTGATGTGAAAGTCAGCAAGGGTACTCATGTTGTCAAGGACCATTTCCTTAAAGATTAACACCTGTTAATCAGGGAGAACGTGTATCTTATCATGAACCTTGGCTTTTATGCTGTGGATAGTGTTGGAGGGTTTGACTTCCAAAGTGATAGTCTTTCCAGCTAGAGTCTTGATGAATATCTTCATGAATCCACCTGATTTACGTATAAGTAGGAGGGTCGATTTATTCTTAATGTTCAAGTCAAAAAGGGTACAACTGTCCTCAAGAACCATTCTGTTGAATATCAATGCCTGCTCATCACAAGGAATATCTTCCCTAAACTTAATACGTGATTTCACGTCAGCGATGTTGTATGTGGGGTAGATCGACAAAGAGATTGTCTTTCCAGTGAAGGTCTTCACAAATGTTCCATGTGACTTACAAACTTGCTAATGACTCAGAGGGTGGCCCCTTTGAAGACGTTGAAGTCAGCAAGAATACCACTATCTTCAAGGACACTTACATTGAAGACCACCACATCCTTTAAACAACCTACCTTAGCTTTCACATCACGAATGGTGTCTGAGGGTTTGACATCAAGATCCTCAGTGAATTTTGCATGATAAAAGATTTTTATATCACGAATACAGTTGATTTATGCATGTGTGAGGGTGTAATCCTTTTGATGTTCAAGTTGGCAAGGATATTCATGTTATCGAGAACCATTCCATCGAACATCAGTTCCTGTTCCTGAGAGGGAATACCTTCTCTATACATAATCTTGAGTTTCACCTTGTGGATTGAGTCTGAGCCATTTTTGGCGTAGTTTCCGAATGACCCGAGCTTATGGGTCGGTCATGAGGCAAGTCGGCTAAAGTCCAAAGACCAGTTATGTCAATTACTATTCTTTACTTATTGGATTAAGTTCTATTCGAATTTTGTTTAGATAAGGATATGTATTCATAATTCAAAATTTAAGAAGAGATAAGTATCATACTTGATAACCAAGATTGGGTTATTCAAGTCTATAAATACACCTACCAGATGTGGTATGGGTATGAGTTGTAGCTAAGGTTTTGAGAGATTTTCCTTAATAAACACCTTGGAGAGTTATTCCATAATTGTAATTTGGTTCCTTTACTCTTTTGATCTTGAATTGGTATCAGAGCAGTTTAAGATCAAGGAAAGATCGGCAACAATTAAGAAGAAGAAATCTTCAAGAAGAGAACCATGGCCGGAGGAAGCAACCAAGCTGCAAAGGAAAGCACAGCCTCGTCAATCAAATTGCCCATGCTAGCCGAAACTAACTATACAGTTTGGTCCATGCGCATAAAAGTAGTATTGAATGTGCATGATGTATGGGAAGTGATTGATCCAAGGACGAGTACCAATGTCAAGAAGAACAACATGGCAGTGGCACTATTGTTTCAGTCGTTGCCAGAAGAAATCATACTCCAGGTGGGTAACCTGCAGACTGCCAAGGAGATGTGGCAAGCATTAAAACCCGCTATCATGGAGTGGAACGCGTGATTCAAGCAAGGCTGCAAACGTTGATATCGGAGTTCGAAACTTGAAGATGAAGGATGGTAGCACTATCGACGAATATGCTTCCAAGATCTCCGGGATAGCTTCGAAGGCAACTTCCCTTGATAACACCATTGAGGAAATAAAACTCGTAAAAAAATTCCTCAACGGGTAACCAAGGAAATTCATACACCTAGTTGTCGATCTTAAACCATAAAGTATGATGATGTAGTTGGACGGTTGAAGGCATACGAGGAAAGAATCAAGGAGGATGATAAATCTTAAGAAAAACTAATGTTCTCTAGAAACGATCCATCAACACAAACACAACGTTCGGATGCAAGGGGTCGAGGGATGGGCCAAAGTCCACGAGGCCGCGGTCGGGAAGGGAAGGCGGACAAGGTCGGGGAACAAAGTATCAAAACAACAACAGAACAGATGAACCACAAAGACAGAAGAAAGACAAGTCTAAAATTCAGTGTTTCAGATATAAAATGGGGCACTTCGTATCCGTGTGCCCGGATCGGAAAACCAAGACCCAAGAAACCAACCTCACCGAAACAAGCACGGAAGATCCATCCTTGTTCATGATTCAAATGGAGTCGATACTGTTACACGAACGGAAGGTAATCCCAGAAGTGTTTGAAGAGGAGGCCAAAGACAACAATGTATGGTACCTAGACAACGTAGCAAGTAACCACATGACCAGGAACCAAGCGTACTTCGCCGAACTAGATGAGAATGTTACAAAAAAGGTGAAGTTTGGAGAAAACTCAAGTGTAAAGGTTCAAGGCAAAGGATCGATCATACTTGAAGGAAAATCAGGTGAACACAAACTCCTCAATGAAGTTTATTTCATCCCAGACCTAAAGAGCAACCTCCTTAGCCTAGGTCAAGCTACTGAAACCGGGTGTAAGGTGATAATGGAAGATGACCAGCTCTTGATGTATGATAGTGCATGCAATCTGATCATGAAGGTTGTCTATATAAAATAAAGTTGAAAACAGGATCACCCGTGTGCCTTCATGCAAGCATGAAGGACCCAAACTGGCTGTGTCATGCATGCATGGGTCACCTCAACTTTGACGCTTTACGACTCCTAACAACCAATGATATGGTATGTGGAATTCCCCCCATTAAATGATACACTAACATATGTAGTGCTTGTGTGTCAGAAAGCAGGTTTGACAACCCTTCCCGAATCAAGCGGTGTATAGGGCAAAGAAACCATTAGAGCTCCTACATGGTGATCTTTGTGGCCCAATTACACCATGTACACCATCTGGGAACAAGTACATATTCTTATTAGTAGACGAGTACTCAAGGTACATATGGAGCTACCTGTTGAAGACCAAAGACCAAGCATTTGAGGTACTCAAGATATTCACACGAATGATTGAAACTGAACTTGAAGAAAAGATTAAAGTGTTACGAACCGATCGAGGGGGGGGAGTTCACATCTAATGAATTCAACAAATGGTGTGAAAGGGAGGCCATCAAAAGAAACTTAACAGCCCCGTACACGCCTCAACAAAACGGGGTTGTTGAGCGATGAAACCGCACGGTCATTGGTACGTAAGAAGCATGTTGAAAGCTTCAAACTTACCAAAGCAATTCTGGGGAGAAACCACTATGCATGTTGTGTACATTCTGAACCGATTACCCACAAAGGCCTTACAAAACTGGACCCCCTATGAAGCATTAAAGGGAATGAAACTGAACGTCGAACATCTGAGAGTATTTGGATGTATCGGATATGTTAAAACCACCCAAGTTGGTTTGAAGAAACTCGACGATAAAAGTAAGAAAATGGTATACTTCGGCCAGAACGAGGTATGAAAGCCCATCGAATGTACGACCGGTGGAAAGGAAAATATGTGTAATTCGGGATGTGAGATTCGTCAAAAAGAAACATGGGATTGGAAGGCCAATACACAAGACGAAGGAGATCCGAACTTGATCATCGAAAGTCCAAATGAAGACATGACAAATCCTTCAGCAGAAGATGGTGAAGCTCCTTTAGCTCAACCCGAGACACCTGTAGCCTAGGAAACCCAAGCCTAATCCGAGCACAGTCCAGCACATGCAGAACCGAACTCTGTGGAAAACAAAGAGAAGCCCATAACGAAACCCCATTAAGAAGGTCAACATGAATCCACTCCCTTCCCGTAAAGCTCAGAGACTTCATCATTGAAGACAGAGTAAGCCGAGGCGGAGACGAAGAATTATTGTTGACCACGGATGGAGAACCTGAGAACTTCAATGAGGCAATAAAAGACGTGAATTGAAAGAAAGCCATGGAGTCCGAGATAAACTTTCCATAGAAAAAAAATAAAACTTGGAGACTAACAGAGTTGCCAAAAGGACACAAAACCATTGGTTTAAAGTGGCTGTACAAAGTGAAGAAAAACCCAGACGGAACGATCAACAAATATAAAGCCCGATTAGTAGCGAAAGGATATGTGCAAAAACACGGATCGACTTCGACGAAGTATTTGCCCCGGTTGCCCGAATCGAAACGATAAGGTTACTAATAGCATTGGCCGCCCACAAAGGGTGGGAATTACACCACCTGGATGTTAAAACAACCTTCCTACATGAAGAATTAGTTGAGGAAGTCTACGTCGATCAGCCGGATGGATTTGTGAATAAAGGGAAAGAAAACCAAGTCTACCGATTGATTAAAGCTCTATACGGGCTACGACAAGCCCCTCGCGCTTGGAATACTAAGCTCCATAATAAGTTAAAATTGTTTGGCTTTGATAGGTGCAGTCATGAGCAGGCAGTTTACAAAAGGCATCAAGATAATAATCTACAAATAATAGGTGTCTATGTAGACGACACGTGGTTACCGACTCGAACCCGTCTCTCATCAAGAAGTTTAAGGAACTAATGCATACACACTTTGAGATGAGCGACCTCGGACCTCTATCTTATTACTTGGAAATTCAAGTAACTCGCGACCAAAAGGGGATATGTATAACTCAATCAAGCTATGCGAAGAAGATACTAAAAGAAGCAGGCATGGAAGATTGCAACACAACCAAGTGTCCCATGGAGCCAGGAATGAAAGTATCTAAATACCATGATGAAAATCCAGTGAAACCATCGAATACCGAAGGATCATTGGCTGTTTGAGGTACCTGCTACACACGAGACCTGACTTGTCTTATGCGGTCTTGGTTTTAAAAAGCGAGAAGCGCACAAAAGCGACAAGGTCTAAAACAGAAGCGCAAAGAGCAAAGCGCAAAATCGACGGGATTTTCGTACGCGAAGCGCAGAGTATTAGTAATACATATTTTAATTAGTTTCATATAATATTTACTATAATATTAATCTTTTGATGATAAAAAAATTAGATAATTAAAAGATGTATATTATTTAATATATAAATAACCTCAATGTACAACATAAAAAGCTATTTGTATAAGTTATTAAAGCACAAGTCTTAATGAATTAAGGAAAGAAAAAACAAATAAACATATAAAAAAGGTTTAGGTTAAAATTGATAAAAAAAAAACATCAAGGGTGAAATGTGTAACTTATAATAAAATTAAATTGAAGTTGTAACCCTAAAAGTTTCAAAAGCCGTCATCTTCTTATTCCACACTTCCACTTCTGCTCTATCCATTATTGAGGGATATCTTCATGTTCTTCTCCATCTTCGTCCCAGTTCTTCCTCTTCGAACTAGGTAAGCTTCGATTTCTTAACTTTCATCTTTGTTTTGGAGTTTAAAACTTCGATTTCATGTTCCTGTACATGAATCCCGCGCTTTGCGCCTTTGATTTCAACTGAAAAAGCGACATAGGCGCTCGCTTCTTGTACATAGCTCGCCTTGTGTGACAAAAGCGAACCCCTCTGCGCCTGAGGTCGCCTTGCGCCTAGGCGCGCCTCAGCGCGCTTTTTAAAACCAAGCATGCGGTCAGCCTTTTGATTTGCTACATGCAAGAACCGAAAGTCACTCACATGCAACTCGTGAAACACATACTAAGATTCATAAAAGGAACAATCAATTATGGAGTAAGATACAAGACTGGTGGAACTCCAGAGATGATTGGATATAGTGACAGCAGCCACTCCCCAGATAAAGATGACGGAAGGAGCACGAGTGGGATAGTATTCTAATTCAATGATTCACCTATCACATGGGCAGCCTAGAAACAATCTACTGTTGCATTATCGTCGTGCGAAGCCAAGTTCATGGCAGCCACGGCTGCGGCTTGCTAAGCCTTGTGGTTGCGTGCTGCTAAGCCTTGTGGTTGCGTGGTCTACTAAACGAACTAACCAGATGGAGTGAACAAGTAGTGTTGTTGAAGGTAGACAATAGCTCAGCGTTGGCCCTCATGAAAAATCCCGTATTCCATGGGAGGAGTAAAATATTAATACACAATACCACTTCATCCGAGAATGCATTGAAAGAGGTCAAGTAAAAGTAGAACATGTAAGCGGGGATTTACAAAGGGCGGACATCCTCATGAAGCCTTTAGCGCACGTCAAGTTCAAAGAGATGAGCAAACTGATGGGAGTAGAAGACCTAACTAGTTCCATTCAGAAACTAGGGGTGATTGTTGGCGTAGTTTCCGAATGACCCGAGCTTATGGGTCGGTCATGAAGACAGAGGCAAGTCGCTGAAGTCCAAGGACCAGTTATGTCAATTACTATTCTTTACTTATTGGATTAAGTTCTATTCGAATTCTTTTTAGATAAGGATATATATTCATAATTCAAAATTTAAGAAGAGATAAGTATCATATTTGATATACACCTACCAAGATGTGGTATGTGTATGAGTTGTAGCTAAGGTTTTGAGAGATTTTCCTTAGTAAACACCTTGGAGAGTTATTTCATAATTGTGATTTGGTGCCTTTACTCTTTTGATCTTGAAGACTTCAAGAGAGATGGTCTTCCCGGTGTTGGTCTTCACTAATAAAACTTCAGAACGAAAAACACAGGAAATAATCTCAACATCACACATTACACACGCATTTGAACTCGAATCATTGCTTCTTGAGTCCAAATTAACATGGATTGTATCACAAAACTTAACATACATAACATCACATATTCAAATGCAAAATTCTCTACAACACAACTTCCCAACTAGCATATTTTAATTTCTTTGTGACGCACACAACTTCACAAACAAAAACAACTTAAAGCATCAATACATGCCAAGAAACAAACAATGAAACACAAAGATTGAAGTAAACTGAAAAAACAAATCACTAAATCAAACCAACAACAAAACCAAGAACAAGCTAAACCCCTAAACAACAAAATCTGTTATGTACTTGCATGTTTCCTGTTAAATAAACACAAAAATCTAACAAATCACATCGAATTTAGCCCAAAAACCTAATAAATTACATCTAATTAAGCCCTACAACAACAAAATGTGTATGTACTTCTATGTCTACTGTAAAATAAACACGAAAATCTAACTAATTACATATAAGTTAGGCCAAAAAACTAATCGATTACATTTAATTAAGCCCTAAAACAACAAAATGTGTTATGTACTCGCATGTTTACCGTAAAATAAACCCAAAAATCTTGCAAATCACATATAATTTAGCCCAAAAAACTAATAAATTGCATTTAATTAGGCCCTAAACAACAAAATGTGTCATGTACTTGCATGTTTACTGTAAAATAACCCAAAAATCTAATAAATCACATATAATTTAGCCTAAAAAACTAATAAATTACGTTAAATTAAGCTCCAAACAACAAAATGTGTTATGTAGTTACATGTTTACCGTAAAAATAAACCCAAAAATCTAACAAATCACATAATTTAGCCCAAAAATCTAATAAATCACATAAAATTTAATTAGCCCTGAAACAACAAAATGTAACAAATATGCAAACAATTATAAGTTAAGATGATAGATTAGGAAGAATCGTACGTTACTGTTTATCTCATCATCGTCGATAGAGCCGCTGTCGTCGACTTCAAAATCGCCGTCGACAGATTGGAGGTCACCGACAGTGTTTCTTTTCCGTTTAGAAGATCTATCGTTTCCGTCACTATTTCGTTTTTGCGACGAAAAAACCGTCACCGTCAGCAATTCGATTGCCCTTATACGCCATTTTTCGTCGGTAAATTTTTAAAAAACAACTTATTGACTTTTTCAATAAGTTAATAAGTTATTATGGAATGATTTATTAACTTATTCTCTCTCAACAATCATATTGCCAAACACTGTAAAATAACTTTTTAACTTTTCAAAAGTTAAAAAGTTAAAAGTTAATAAAAATAATCACTCTCAAACACCCACAAACAAGAGAGGAGTGTTGTTACAATTAATAAATTGATTAAGTGGCAGTGTATGCATCTCATATCCACAACTTTGACTGATATTTGATTTAAATTCATATTTATGTTTGAGTCTGTACAATTATTAAATTGAAAGTTATTTTCTTTCAATCAAAGTTTTCTTTTATCCGGAGGTATGTCATTTGTTGTTTATATTACGAAATACATTGTCATTGCTTCTGCTACTTGTTTGAAGAAGTATTGCTTAGTGTGATCGTTACAGATGAGACCTGAGTTGGATCAAGATTTCATTAGTAATTATTGATTTAAAAAGAAGACAATGAAGTATACAGGAGAATTAACAACGTGAATTCAAAGGAGTGAATTTAGGGAGGGGTAGTTTAAATCCAATAATCTAAACTACGATTTTTTTAATCAAAACAAGGTACTTTTGATTGGTTTCGCATTTAAGATTAGATGTGTGACAGCGCCATATATATTCACTTTCTCATTTTTTCAAAAGTTCAGATGTTAATAAACTTATATTATTATGTAGGGGTTGATTACTATACAAATTGTAAATTTTGTGCGAATCGTACGAAGTCACTATGACGCAACACGTGTTTTCTGATGAAGGGGTAGTTTCGTCCGCATCACAATTTATATTTATTATTACGCAAGATATATTTGATATTACCCAAAGTAAAATTAATCATATTATAAAAAAATTAAGCAAGTTATAATTATAATTACGCAATTTGTAATTATAATACGCAAGTTATGTTGATAATTACGCAGTGAATAATCACGTAAGTTATACGCACAACACACATACGTTTTTTTTAAATGCTGTTTTTTATAAAAAAATAGCAATACTATACTCATATTAAAAAAATAAAATGCTCGTTTTCACCCTCCAGACACATTCCATTATGTGATTATTGCATCTTGAATATGAATCGTTCATCTTTTAGATGAATGGTTATCATTATTTTGTATCCTTGCATAAAAAAAACACTTTGTATAGTAAACTTTTTCTTATTATATATAATACTAATTATCAATTGGTTTGAGTGTTATGAGTTGTCCTTAAGTTTTAGTGAATTGCACTCATTTTGAATTGTTTTTTCTTATTTTTAATCCCAAGTTATTTTCGAGGGAAAATAATAATAATTTTTTTATCTTTGACGACGACATGCCATATAGTAAATGCAATTTTAAAGATATATATTTTTATTTAAACAAATCAAAAAAACTAAATAAAATTAAGCAATGGTGACGACTCTTGGTCCCTTATGACGAGGATTTTTTTGTCGTTATAGGTCACTTCATGTCGTGTCTTAGGGTGATCTATAACGACAACATCATGTCGTCGCCTGTAACACCTGGATATTTCTTTAAAGTCGACGAAAGAAGAAAATAAATAAAGTCCAACATCGAGGGAACAAACCCGCTAACGCACGAAAGTTGGGCAAATGGGGACATATTAAGGGAGAGGGTAGCCCATTTCCCCCTCCCCACACTCATTTTCAGCTAACGAAAAGAAGAGAAGAGAGAAAGAAGAGAGGAAGAAGAGAAAAAGAAGAGAAAAGTGGTGATTCGGGCTCGAAATTCATCATGTAGCAAGTCCAAACGAAGCTCTTCATCTTCTTCTAGTTTGTGTGAGTTCTAGCCCCCCTCTTTTACACGTTTTTGAATGATTTTGGGGCTGGAACACATCTAAAAACTATTTTCAGGTTTTTGGGTGTTTTACCAGTTTATGTATGTATGTGTATGTGTATGATTCGTTTGGGGCTTGATTTCGGGCTTGGTTATGCTTGAATGAGGTCGTGGTATGTTTCCCTATGGATTAGAAGGGTTGATTTGAGCTCAAACGAGGTTTGGAAGGGTTTGGAGGTCGAAAGTCGCGGCTGCAGTTCGGGATGAACTGCATTCTGCACCAGTTAGGGCTGGGCGACCGACTGGAGGCCATACGGCCGACTGGAGGGTGATTGGAGTTCAGTCGCACGACTAAGGTTCAATCGCACGACTGGGGGTCCAGTGGCATGACAGGTCATACGACTGAGAGCCCAGTCGCAAGGTGCTCAGTCGCATAGATGTTCATTCGCACGACTGAGAGCTCAGTCGCATAGGTGTCCATTCGCATAGTGTCCAATCGCACGACTGAGGGTCCATTTGCATGACTGAGGGTCCATTCGCACGATTGGAGGCTCAGTCGCATGGGAGTTCATTCGCATAGGTCCAATCGCATGATATTCAGTCGCATGAAGGCCGTGCGACTGAAGGGTGCCCAATCGCCCAAATAGGGCTGTGGTGTACGAGGAGAGGCATAGTTTAATTACTGACTTTCGGGGAAAAGTGCAGGGGTAAGTAATGATGTGGTAGTCCCCGTAAGTACATGTAAGATGGTCGTCGAGGCTTTAGAAGTTATGTTGGGCATGATGATGATAGTGTTGCATGTTATGCATGATGTATGTTATGTTAAGTATGAAGTTGTCATGTATGATGGTGATGACTGATGACTGGTAAATGTCGATGTTCCTTGTTTCGATACGTGTTTATCTTTTCATGGCTTTACGGGTTATGATTAATAAATGTAATGAAAGTATTATGTAACGTAAAGTGAAAGATAATGAAAGAGGAACATGATGAATGAATGCATGCATTCATAATGAATGAGAGTAATAAAGTCTTGCAAGAAAATAAAGGAGGTGAGCAACCTTGTTGTTGCAACAGACTCGATATGTGATCCTTGTCTTGCAACCTCATTAATCGTGGCTGTGTGCCACGAAGAGGGTAAAATCCTGACACTGTGATCGACCATATGTATAGAACCATCGCTGCATATCCTAGGTACTGTGACCAGGAGGGTGCGATGCGCTGATATAGAAGGTCTATGATAGGCCTAGGTCCAGTACCACGATACAGAAGGATATTACATGTGGCAATGTTACACTTAAACTCTACCTTAGGTGCTGTGGCCAGGAGGGTACGGTGCGCCGATATAGAAGGTCGGTCCAGCACCACGAAACAGAAAGGTATTGTATATAGTGATAATACCCCTAAACTTTACCTTAGGCACTGTGGCCAGGAGGTGCGATGCACCGTTATAGAAGGTCTATGATAGGCCTAGGTCCAGTACCACGATACAGAAAGGTAAGGTTTATGGGCGATGTAAAGAAAAGAAGTAAAGATGAAAAAGTAAGAAAGTTAAAGATGTACAAAGAATGAAAGAAAGTTAAAGAATGAACGAACAAAAGTAATGAACGGAAGAGTATAATAATAAAGTATGAAACGGGATCAGTGTCACTCGACCTCCGTAATCATGGCTGCGTGCCGTGAAGAGGGTAAAGTGTGACAAGATCTATATAGAAACAAAGATAATAAATGATGGAGATAATAATGATATTATCTATGTGTACGTATGATGTGTGATAGCATAAAAGTAAAAAAACGGTTTTAATGAAAGTAAAGTATGTTCTAGTATAAAACTAGAACTCACTCAGCAACACTGACTTTTTATGTGTTTCCAGTTGGCAGGTAGTGTTGCTGAGGATGGCAAGAGGCGGCTACTCAGCTTTTTTGGGTGACATTCTTTTGTTTAATGCTTTCGTATTGTAATGCAAACAAACGATATTTTGTAATGAGTGTTGTATTACTTTGCAAAAGCATTTATAGTAAAATGAAAAGTTATTTCAAAGTTTCCGCCGCATGAGTTTTGTAAAGATTATATGAAGAATTATGTTTTAAGAGCGATGATGACCAGCCGTAAGTGTCCCTGGAACGGGGCCTTACAAGTTGGTATCAGAGCCGAAGTTTAAGTGAAACGGGTAAAATTTCAAAATAAACCTTAATTTAAACTGAAAATGGGACGAAAAGGGAAGGGATGCCAATCTGAGTAGCTGCGTGCCATCAGGTACTTTCTTAATGTTAACCGGTATTATGTGCGCATGTTATGTGGTTTATGTGTTGCTGGTAGATTTAGATACTGATATAGTAAGGACAGGTAATGCTTGGGGTACGAAAAGTAAAGTAAATGGCTAATCACAACTGGCCACTGTAATTAGGGACTTACTATACTTGACATAAACTGAGCTATTCCCTTGAATGACCGTGTTAGTGTTTGAATCTTTCAGTGTGTGATAGAGAATGACCGGTGGTAGATCATCCAAAGCCTTATGTGGTGGACTTGGTGCTGCATCGCGGCCCAAAAGAGGCAGGCCTAGAGTTGAGAAGGTGGTTCCTGAGGGACCCGAGACCCTTCATCCGGAGGGTGGTGATGAGAGTACAAATCTGAGGGCCTCGGTGAAAGAGGCGGTGGTCGAAGAGGTGCATCAGATCATGCAGACGATCTTACCGTCTGTGGTGACTGAAGTGATAAAGGTTGCGGGAAGGGAAAGACAAGAGAGGAACCGGTCCTCGGAAAGATGGGAGCAACCGGAGACTGAAACGATTCCCTCCGATAATAAGGAGGAGGAGGAGCCGGTGCAGGAGCCAGCACGAGGCTGTAACTACGGGGCATTTCAAAGGTGTAAGTCCCCTACTTTTGATGGAAACGGCACTGCTGCTGCTGCTCACCAATGGGTGAGAGAAATGGAGGTGGTTTCAAATATCAGCGAGTGCAGGAAGGATCAGAAAGTAAAGTTTGCTGCCTATTCTTTTATGGACTCGGCTTTATGCTGGTGGGACAATATAGTCCAAGCCGAGGGTAGCAGGGCTATTGGTAGGATGAGATGGTCAGAGCTGAAGAGGTTGGTCATTGAGGAGTTTTGTCCTTACCGAGAAATGGATAAAGTTGAGAGAGAGTTCCTGCAGCTGGAGGCGGGAACGATGACACACCAACAGTACACCATAAAGTTCAACGAGATGGCACATCTCGTGCCAGATCAGGTGACACCTCTGTCGCGAAAGATCAAAAGGTATATTCAGGGTTTGCCAGCGGATGTTCACAGGCACATGATCGCTGCCCGACCGAGCACGTTTAGGTCGATGGTGGACTTGGCGGGAAGACTGTATGATGAACGGGCTGTAGTGGTGGTAGCTGAAGGTAGTAGGAAGGGGTGGTGGTGATAGGAATTGGAATGGGAAGAGGTTTGGTCGGGGTAATGCCTCGACAAGCAACAAGAAGGCACGGGTGGATGACCGACATGTAGCCACACCGGGTACGGGACTGAAAAGGTGTGGCAAATGTGGGAAGGAGCATAGCGGGGAGTGTATACTGGGGTTGAACGTGTGCTTCAGATGTGGGAAGCCGGGGCATATAGCCAGGGACTGTCGCGTAGTCTGATGCTTTAACTGTGGCGTGGAGGGCCACATAACTAAGGATTGTAAGAAGCCTAGGGCTGAGGGTTCCAGAGTAAAGAAGACGGGAGGTGAAGTACCGAGGGCGAGCGCTAAGGCATTCACTATGACACAAGAGGAGGCTAGGACGGACCCTGATGTTATGTCCGGTATGTTTCTGGTGAACCAAACTTTAGCTTCTGTGTTGTCTGATTCGGGTGCCAGTAGAAGTTTTATTTCTGCTGCTCTCTGTGCTAAACTACCTGTTAGTAGTAAACAAGTTGATGCGCCATTTGATGTAGAAATTGCCATAGGTAAGTCTACCAAGATTTCAGAGATGATAGAGGGCTGTGATGTGGAATTAGAGGGTCATAAATTTCCGGTTAGACCATTTGTGATGACCTTAGGTGGTTTCGACTTGGTTCTTGGGATGGATTGGTAGGCGGACTTCGAGGCGAATATAGTGTGTCGAAAGAAGATGATTCGTTTGATAGCGCCTGATGGGAGTTTGGTAACTGTTTATGGGGATCGGGTCACGACGATCCTGAAAGTAATCTCAATGGCAGTGGCGGGAAAGTGTATGAGGCGTGGATGTAGCGCCTACTTGTGTTATGTAAAAGATGTGGAAACGCCAACACCACAATTATCTGATGTTCTGGTTGTGTGTGACTTTCCGATGTGTTTCCCGAAGACTTTCCAGGAGTGCCACATGACCGAGAGGTCGAGTTTCAGATTGATCTGATACCAGGTGCCCAACCTGTTGCCAAGGCACCGTATCGATTGGCTCCGACGGAGATGAAAGAGTTGATGGAGCAGTTGCAAGAGCTGCTTGATAAAGGGTTAATTAGACCGAGTATCTCTCATTGGGGTGCTCCGGTCTTATTTGTAAAGAAGAAAGATGGTAGTATGAGGATGTGTATAGACTACCGTGAGTTGAACAAGCTGACAGTGAAGAATCGGTATCCGTTACCGAGGATTGATGATTTATTCGATCAGCTTCAAGGTGCCAGTTAGTTTTCGAGGATCGACCTTCGATCTGGCTACCATCAGCTAAAGGTGAAAGAGCAGGATATTCCAAAAACAACTTTTCGCACGCGCTATGGTCACTACTAGTTCCTCGTTATGTCTTTGGTTTGACCAATGCGCCAGCTGCTTTTATGGATTTGATGAATCGAGTGTGTCGGCCGATATTGGATAAATCAGTGATTATGTTTATTGATGATATCCTGATTTATTCGAAGAACGAGATTGAGCATGCCAGTCATATTCGGGAGGTTTTGAAGACGTTGAGAAAGGAGAAGTTGTATGCCAAGTTCTCTAAATGCGCGTTCTGGTTGCGCGAAGTTTAGTTCTTGGGTCATGTGGTGAATCCGGAAGGGATTATGGTAGATCCGACAAAGGTGGAAGCGGTGATGCAATGGAAGTCTCCAAAGACGCCATCCGAGATCCGTAGTTTCTTGGGTTTGGCGGGCTATTACAGAAGATTCATTCAAGACTTCTCAAAGATCGCTTCTCCACTAACCAAGTTGACCTGTAAGGATGTAAAGTTTGTATGGGGTCAAGCCCAAGAGAAGGCATTCGAAGAATTAAAGACGAGATTGACTCAAGCTCCTGTTCTGTCATTACCCGATGGAAGTGAAGATCTGGTGGTTTATTCTGATGCTTCCTACTCGGGATTGGGGTGCGTGTTAATGCAGAGAGGAAAGTTTATAGCCTATGCATCCCGACAGTTCAAGGTTCATGAGGTTAACTATCCTACTTATGACTTGGAGCTAGCAGCTATGGTCGTTGCACTGAAGATTTGGAGGCATTATCTCTACGGGACGAAGTGCACCATTTTCACTGACCACAAGAGCTTGAAGTATTTTTTCGAGCAGAAAGATTTGAACATGAGGCAGAGAAGATGGTTGGAGCTCATAAAGGATTACGACTATGAGATTCATTATCATCCGGGCAAAACCAATGTGGTGGCGGATGCCCTTAGCCGAAAGGAAAGGCCCGAGCCGATTCGGGTGAAAGCGTACCAGTTGATTATGACCTCTGATGTGATGGAGCAAGTCAAGGAGTTTCAAGATGAAGCATTGAAGGAAGATCATCTTAACTCTGAAAGAATGAGAGGTCTGGTTACGGAATTAGGTGAGAACACACTTGGTGTTAAAACCCGATTCGGGCGGATGTGGATTCCCCGTTTTGGGGATCTACGCGTAAAGATTATGGATGAAGCTCACAAGACTCGACACTCTATTCATCTAGGTGCTACGAAGATGTACCAAGACATGAAGAAATATTACTGGTGGCCTGGTATGAAGCGTGACGTAGTGGAGTACGTGAGTAAGTGTCTTACTTGCTTGCAAGTAAAGGCCGAGCATCAAAATCCGTATAGAAGATTCAACCTTTGGATATACCGGAATGGAAGTAGGAGCACGTCACCATGGATTTCATTACGAAGCTGCCATGTACTCCGAAAGGGTATGATGCTATATGGCTGATTATTGACCACTTGACGAAGAGTCCTCACTTCCTACCGATGCGCGAGACATATTCATCCGAGAGGTTGGCGGATCTTTTCATTAAGGAGATTGTGACTCTTTACGGTGTGCCGGTGTCTATTGTGTCTGATCGGGACACTCGGTTTACATCCAAATTCTGGAAGAAATTCCATGATGCGATGGGGACGAGGTTACACATTAGCACGGCTTATCATCCCCAGACTGATGGTCAGTCAGAAAGGACCATTCAGACACTAGAGGACATGCTTCGAGCATGTGTGATTGACTTTGGGGGAAGTTGGGACGACCACTTACCGTTAGCTGAATTCTCATATAATAACAGTTATCATGCTAGTATTGGTATGCCACCTTATGAGATGCTATACGGTAGAAGATGCTGGACACCCGTATGTTGGGGTGATATTGGTCATAAAGAGTTAGAAAGCGTCAAGGTGATCGAGGCTACGACTGAAAAACTCAAAAAGATCAAGGCCTTCATGAAAGCAGCCAAAGATAGACCGAAGTCGTATGCTGATAAACAACGCAAGCCGATTGAGTTCCAGGTGGGTGACCAGGTTATGTTGAAGGTCTCACCATGGAAGGGTATCATTCGGTTCAGAAAGCGGGGCAAGTTGAGCCCGAGATATATAGGCCCTTTCCGAATCATTACCCGAGTAGGAGAGGTGGCCTACAGACTGGAGCTACCGGATGAGTTAAGTGGGATTCACCCGACATTCCACATATCTCATCTAAGGAAGTGTTTGGCAGACGAAGATATGATTGTTCGACTGGAGGATATCGAAGTAGATGAACGACTCAATTATGTGGAGCAACCAGTGGCAATCATCGATCGAAAAGAGAAGAGGCTGAGAAATAAAGTGGTTCCTCTTGTGCTTGTACAGTGGAGGCACAGGAAGGGATCCGAGTCAACGTGGGAGACTGAAGAGGAAATGAGACAACATTACCCATGCTTATTCGAGGAATGATAGGTTTCGGGGACGAAACCCATATAAGGGGGGTGGACTTGTAACACCCGGATATTTTCTTTAAAGCTGACGAAAGAAGAAAAGAAATAAAGTCCAATGTCGGGGGAACAAACCCGCCAACGCACGAAAGTTGGGCAAATAGGGACATATTAAGGGAGAGGGCAGCCCATTTCCCCCTCCCCACACTCATTTTCAGCTAAAGAAAAGAAGAAAAGAGAGAAAGAAGAGAGGAAGAAGAGAAAATTGGTGATTCGGGCTCGAAATTCGTCGTGTAGCAAGTCCAAACGAAGCTCTTCATCTTCTTCTAGTTTGTGTGAGTTCTAGGACCCCTCTTTTACATGTTTTTGAACGATTTTAGGGCTGGAACACATCTGAAAACTATTTTCAGGTTTTGGGTGTTTTACCCGTTTATGTATGTATGTGTATGTGTATGATTCGTTTGGGCTTGATTTTGGGCTTGGTTATGCTTGAATGAGGTCGTGGTATGTTTCCTTATGGATTAGAAGGGTTGATTTGAGCTCAAACGAGGTTTGGAAGGGTTTGGAGGTCGAAAGTCGCGGTTGCAGTTCGGGATGAATTGCATTCTGCACCAGTTAGGGCTGGGCGACCGACTGGAGGCCATACAGCCAACTGGAAGGCAATTGGGGTTCAGTCGCACGACTAAGGTTCAATCGCATGACTGGGGTCCAGTCGTATGACAGGTCATACGACTGAGAGCCCAGTCGCATAGGTGCTCAGTCGCATAGCTGTTCATTCGCACGACTGAGAGCTCAGTCGCATAGGTGTCCATTCGTATAGTGTCCAATCGTACGACTGAGGGTCCATTCGCGCGACTGAGGGTCCATTCGCACGATTTGAGGCTCAGTCGCATGTGAGTTCATTCGCATAGGTCCAATCGCATGATGTTCAGTCGTATGAAGGCCGTGCGACTGAAGGGTGCCTAATCGCCCAAATAGGGCTGTTGTGTATGAGGAGAGGCATAGTTTAATTACTGACTTTTGGGGAAAAGAGCAGGGGTAAGTAATGATGTGGTAGTCCCCGTAAGTACATGTAAGATGGCCGTCGAGGCTTTAGAAGTTATGTTGGGCACGATGATGATAGTGTTGCATGTTATGCATGATGTATGTTATGTTAAGTATGAAGTTGTCATGTATGATGGTGATTACTGATGACTGGTAAATGTTGATGTTCCTTGTTTCGATACGTGTTTATCTTTTCATGGCTTTACGGGTTATGATTAATAAATGTAATGAAAGTATTATGTAACATAAAGTGAAAGATAATGAAAGAGGAACATGATAAATGAATGCATGCATTAATAATGAATGAGAGTAATAAAGTCTTGCAAGCAAATAAAGGAGGTGAGCAACCTTGTTGTTGCAACATACTCGATATGTGATCCTTGTCTTGCGACCTCAGTAATCGTGGCTGTGTGCCACGAAGAGGGTAAAATCCTGACACTGTGATCGACCATGTGTATAGAACCATCGCTGCATATCCTAGGTACTGTGACCAGGAGGGTGCGGTGCGCCGATATAGAAGTCTATGATTGGCCTAGGTCTAGTGCCATGATACAGAAGGATATTACATGTGGTAATGGTACACTTAAACTCTACCTTAGGTGCTGTGGCCAGGTGGGTGCACTACGCCGATATAGAAGGTCTTAAACTCTACCTTAGGTGCTGTGGCCAGGCGGGTGCACTACGCCGATATAGAAGGTCTATGATAGGCCTAGGTCCAGCACCACGAAACAGAAAGGCGTTGTATATAGTGATAATACCCCTAAACTTACCTTAGGCACTGTGGCCAGGAGGTGCGATGCACCGTTATAGAAGGTCTATGATAGGCCTAGGTCCAGTACCAATATACAAAAAGGTAAGGTTTATGGGCGATGTAAAGAAAAGAAGTAAAGATGAAAAAGTAAGAAAGTTAAAGATGTACAAAGAATGAAAGAAAGTTAAAGAATGAACGAACGAAAGTAATGAACGGAAGAGTATAATGATAAAGTATGAAACAGGATCCTTGTCACTCGACCTCCGTAATCATGGCTGCGTGCCGTGAAGAGGGTAAAGTGTGACAAGATCTATATAGAAACAAAGATAATGATGATGAAGATAATAATGATATTATCTATGTGTACGTATGATGTGTGATAACATAAAAGTAAAGAAACGGTTTTAATGAAAGTAAAGTATGTTCTAGTATAAAACTAGAACTCACTCAGCAACGCTGACTTTTTATGTGTTTCCAGTTGGCAGGTAGTGTTGCTGAGGATGGCACGAGGCGGCTACTCAACTCTTTTGGGTGGCATTCTTTTGTTTAATGCTTTCGTATTGTAATGCAAACAAACGATATTTTGTAATGAGTGTTGTATTACTTTGCAAAAGCATTTATAGTAAAATGAAAAGTTATTTCAAAGTTTCCGCTGCATGATTTTTGTAAAGATTATATAAAGAATTATGTTTTAAATGCGATGATGACCAGCCGTAAGCGTCCCTGGAACGGTGCCTTACATCGCCATAGACCGGCCTAGTCGCCATAAAGTTTTTTTCTTGTGGTGTGATTTTATTTTAGAGGCATGTCACATTTGATGGACTACATGTAACTAATAAAAAAATACAAAGAAAACAATATAGGTATATATGGTAAGATTCATGTGTATATATAAGTTTATTATGCGAACAAAAAGAACAAACTAAATTGTTTACCTTTTATCTAATGGTTAATTTTTTAAAAAAAATTTGATTCTACATAAAAATATAAATAATATAAGTATAAAGGAAATTTAGAATATTTCTTTTGTTATGTTTTTCTTTCAATTCTTAAACGTTACCTACACATGTCAGGTTATGTGTAAGTAATAAAACATACACGTGATTTCTTTTTAAATTTATGTTACAGTTAATAAATGGTTTTATACTGTGTAAATCCAACTAATGCTGCACCACAGGTTTAGGTTGTTGTAAGTTAGTATCGGAGCCGGAGTTTAAGAAAGATTAGATCACTTTAGTACCCACAACTTAAACAAGAATCTAAAGGACCTTTTGGATGCTCAAAGAATGACCAGATAGTAGGATGTTGATACAAAAAGTGTTTCAAGTTATGGTATGGTGATCGATAGTGTTTCAAGTTATGGTATGGTGATCGATAGGGCGCGCTGGGGCATTTGTTTATATGATATTTGTAACTTATGTATGTAACTTTAAGATAGGTAAGCGTTGAGAGTTAGACATGAAGAGAACGTCTTTAGGGGTTTAGTGATGTGTCTAGTCAATGACAGACTTGAAGGTAAGGTCTAGACTTGCATGAGATTTATATATCTTTTTCATGCTTGTGGATGTCGAATATATAAGCCACATGCAAAAGACTTGAACATGAGTATGAGAGATGAACGCATAAAGTCAGAGTGGTTAGTGCACATGAGGTTAAGGTTGATCAGCTTAAGAGGATCCTAATATACAAGTGATCCAAGATCAATATGTTAAGTAAGCTAATTCAGCTTCAAGAAGTCATAATTTATTTTCTTTTAATCAAGTATTTTAAACATTTTCTTTATTAGAAACAATTGGCAATTAGCCAAAAAAATCTCAAGTAAAAGATCGATATCAGTTTCATTGCAAATGATATGGTTGATTTATGAATAATCAGATAGGAAAAGTCTTGGTATGATGCTTTGTAAAAAATGATATGGCCTGCTAATTACATAAATGTTGTAAGGTTAGTGGCGACTAAAAAGAATGCTAAAGATGTTTTGAAAAATTGATCTTAACCATTTAAATTCTGACAAAACACTTACCTTCTCAGTGGAAGTGGGACTACAACAAGGATCTGCGCTGAGCCCATTTCTCTTCACAGTAGTGTTGGATGAGATGACCAAATCTATACAACAGCCAGCCCCGTGGTGCATGCTTTTTGCGGATGATATTGTATTAATATCAGAATCCAAAACGATGCTTAACGGCAAGCTAGAGCAGTGGAGAGCAGCACTAGAGCACAGAGGATTAAGGATAAGTCGCTCTAAGACGGAATACATGCATTGCAACTTTGGTGACGAGGCGGAAGAGGACACCCAAGTCAGTATCCAGGGTATGCCGGTCCCACGAACGTCTAAGTTCAAATACCTGGGCTCGTACCTGCAGGAGGACGGAGAGATACACAGCGACGTAGCGCACCGCATTCAAGCAGGATGGTGCAAGTGGAGAGCAACATCAGGAATTCTATATGATAAGAGGTTTCTAGCGAAACTAAAGGGAAAACTATACAGAGTGGCGGTACGCCCAGCT
This sequence comes from Flaveria linearis, assembly GCA_024085815.1. Taxonomy (NCBI): domain Eukaryota; kingdom Viridiplantae; phylum Streptophyta; class Magnoliopsida; order Asterales; family Asteraceae; genus Flaveria; species Flaveria linearis. The sequence goes on from CM044003.1 coordinate 99,082,933, forward strand.
ATGCTATATGGAACAGACTGCTGGGCTATAAAGAAATCGCACGAGAAACAAATAGAGGTTGCAGAAATGCGAATGCTGAGGTGGATGTGTGGAAACACAAAATGGATCGGATAAGAAACGAAGTGTTTCGTCAGAAGTTACAAGTGGCTTCTATTGCAGATAAAATACGAGAAGGAAGATTAAGATGGTTTGGGCATGTCAAGAGAAGACCAATGGCTGCACCGGTTAGAGCAGTCGAGAATATCATACTAGAGGGTAGGAAGTGCAGAGGAAGACCTAGGTTGACTTGGGAAGAGATAATTAGGAAAGATATGATACACTTGCACCTCTCCGAGCACATGATCGAGGATAGGAGTGAGTGGAGGCGTAGAATTAAAATTAAGGACTTTTAATGGGTTTTGCATCTAGGAAGGACTTTTTGATTGCGTGTTGCGGGGCTTGTGTATGTACCCCGCTACTGACCTTTTTAGGGGAATCTTGCTGCTTTATGATGTATGCTATGATGTATGCTATGATGTATGCTTGTTCATTTTTTTTCCTTTTGATGATATTTTACTGTATGTTGTATGTTGTGTGCTGTATCATTTATCGTATCTTTGATTATATACTAATTCGCTAGCGTTATGGCTTTTGATAGTGAGTCGGGGGTCTCTTTGGAAGCGGTCTCTCCACCTATCTGGGTGGAGGAAAGACTTGCCTACACCTACCCCTCCCAGACCCTGCTCTCGAGCGGGATATACTGGGTTTGTTTGTTTGTTTGTTTGTACGTCATTTAAATTATTTTTGAAGTGTAGACATCTAACGTACCTGACATTTGAAAGTTAAGATAGTTAAGATTACAGTCTTGATTTTTGAACATCGATCGGATTAACAGTTTGCTAGAGTAGTAAAGCGCAAATAAATCTTAAAACAAAAACTCATAGGTATGCCAAGTCCAATAATAAGTTTGAAGTAACTAGTAACAATCTAAATCCTAGCATACAGCGATAAATCAAATAATCATGCACCCGACTATAATGAGGACACCCAATGATATAAGACCAAAGATGGGATACATTTTACTACGGAATACAAAAGAATATCATCACTCTTCAAGTTGTTATCCCTCTCTATATCCATATAGAGTGGATGTCTTGCCCCAACACAAGGCATTCATAAAATTTTTAAATAAATTATGAAAATAAATAAAGTGTCTTTACACACTTTTTAATAGTTTCAGTAAAATCTATTAACATATTTGTTTATGAATGAATTCTAATAATAATGTAAATTTATATAACTAGATAAAGTGCAAAATGAAAACATTAAATAAAAGAAATGAAACATTTTATAAATTGCAGGTTATAAATGATAATTACATCAAGTAAACAGTGTTACACCAATGTTTAGATCATAATCTAATGTTTTGAAGAAAGATATATCTATATATTACCACAATCACATTAAGGCGTTTATCAAGAGAATTCATGCAAATATCTATAAAGACCCTCGCCGGAACAACTTTCACTTTGGATGTCAAACCCTCAGACACCATAAACATCATAAAATCCAACATTGAGGATAATGTACATATTCATAAGGTAAATATTCCTCATGACAAAAAGGAGTTGATCTTTAATGATATGGTTCTCCACAACAATGATACCCTTGATGACTATAACATCAAAAGAGGGTCCACACTCATACTTGTGTGTATATCAATGGGAGTCATGCAAATATTCATCAAGATCCACAAGGGAAAGACCATTACTCTTGAAGTTAAACCCTCAGACACCATCGCTGACATGAAAAACAAAATCTCTTGTAAGGAAGGTTACTCCCCATGTTCTCAGGTATTGACTTTTAACAAAAAGATTCTAGAGGATAACACTACCGTTGGTTTCTATAACATCCACAAGGAATCAACCATTCATCTTTTTATAAAATGATCAATTAAGGTATAAGACTAGACCTTCATATCTTAAATTATGATCCTTTAGTATTAGAAAAAGACAATCTCTTTTTTTGATGTAGCTCTTTGTATTCTTGTCTGCAAGTGTTTGCATTAGCTGGAAGCCTGCATACACTACGCCAGTTTAAAGTATCATTTGAGAACTAATGATTACAATCATACTTTGGGCTGTCTATTTATCTTGTTGGTTCAGAGGTAACTCGACACAGACTCTAGTTTGAGATAGTACAAAAGATAGTATTACTTCAACACATATCAACCATACCTTAATAATAAAGAAGAGGGAGACCATATAGCCTCAGTACATGCACACGACCAAAGACATGACCCACTAACTACTACCAAGTCTACTAACTGACACAACGTGGCATAACAGCCTTAATTGAAAGAAACAAAAGACAACCGTACGACATGCATGCATACATGCATGTACATACAACACCTTGCATCAAACATAACTAAATATAGATAAACTATTTGAATTACTTTAACATCCCCCGTAATTCAAAGAGTAGTGACTCCTAGCAATTCACGTAAGTAACAAAACTGCTCTGCTCCCAATGCCTTTGTGAGGATATCTGCTTTCTGATGTTGTGACTTCACTGGTTTCAGTTCCACCTGATCTTCCTCAGTTAGTGATCGGAGATAGTGGTACTTGATACATATATGCTTAGTTCTGTTGTGAAATGCTTGATTCTTGCTCAGAAATATTGCAGATTGATTGTCACAGAAAATTGTAGTTGCACTCCTTTGTTCATGCATGAGCTCGGACATCATCTTGCGTAACCATACTGCCTGACATGCACTTGCTGAAGCTGAGATGTATTCAGCCTCGGTTGTAGAAAGAGCAACAACTGCTTGTTTCTTAGAGCTCCAAGACACCGGCCCAGATCCAATGCTGAAAACATATGCGTATATACTTTTCATGTCTTGTGATGAGCTAGCCCAATCACTATCTGAGAACCCAACCAGATTAACATCACAGTTTCATCATACCATATTCCATACTCTGATGTTCCAGCAATGTACCTTAACACCCTTTTTGCTGCACCAAGATGAGCAGTAGAAGGTTGATGCATGAACCTTGAGATAATGCTGACAACAAAGCTAATATCTGGACGTGTATGTGTAAGGTACATGAGTCCCCCCACAAGGCTTCGATACATGAATCCATCAGTAGCTGCATTTCCATCATTCATTTGAAGTTTCTCATTTGTGTTCATGGGTGTGATGCTTGGTTACATGAAAGCATGCCAAAACGAGTAAGAAGATCTTTGGCATACTTCTTTTGAGACACAAAGATCCCATTAGCCTTCTGTGTAACCTCAAGACCCAGGAAATACTTCAACTCACCAATATCAGTCATATCAAACTCCCTCACCATGTTTGTCTTGAATTCTTCTATAAGTTGATGTGAGGACCCAGTGTATATAATATCATCTACATAGAGACAAATTACCACAAATTCTTTGCTCCTCCTTCTCTTGAAATACATGGTAGGCTCATTAGTGTTTCTTTCATACCCATTGTTGATAAAAACTTGTCTATTCTGCTATACCAAGCTCTTGGGGCTTGCTTCAACCCATACAGTGCTTTGTGCAATCTGTACACTTTGTCTTCTTTTCCTTTCACCTCAAACCCTGGTGGCTGCATCACATACACTTCTTCATCCAAGACACCATTGAGAAATGTTGTTTTTACATCGAACTGATGGACCTTCCATTTGCATTGAGCAACTATTGAGAGAATCAATCTTATAGTTTCAAACCTGGCAACTGGTGAGAAGGTTCTTGAAAATCTATGCCATATTCCTGGGCATATCCTTTGGCCACCAATCGTGCCTTATATCGTGTGACATTTCCATCTGCATCCATCTTAACTTTGAACAACCACTTCAGTCCAATAGCTTGCTTGTTGTAAGGCAGATCAGTTAATGACCAGGTCTTGTGCTGCTCTAGTGAGTTGAGCTCAGCTTTCATTGCATCTACCCATTCTTTTGTTTGAACTGCCTCATTGAAAGAGGTGGGTTCTATCAGTGACAAGGCAAATTGACATGAGTAGTCAAACTCATCCATGGGCACTGTATTAGTATAGATACTATCAAGGGATAGTACCCATGGGTTAGGACTGCTGGGTGTGGAGCTACTAGATGGCCCACTAGACAAAGGAGTGTTACTTTCTTCATGTCATTCCCCATACTACCCGTACCATGAGAGGTTGGACTAGGTGTACTCCCTTCACTTTCAATATTGTCATTGTTGGTACCATTCTCCTGATTTTCCAGTGATACATCACTATCACCATTACTTTCTTGAGTAGCTTGAATAGTGGTGGTAGGTAGCCCCTTTGTACTTAAGTCATTCGAACTCCATTTTGTGTATTCATCAAAGACAACATTTCTGCAAATAACAATGTTTTCTTTTTCCAAGTCAAACAATCTATATGCTTTTGAGTTGGTACTATAACCACAAACACACATTTGTTTGACTTTGGATCAAGTTTCTTTCGAAGTTGATGAGGCTTTAAATTGTAACATACACTACCAAATACCTTGAGATGATGAACAGCTGGCTTTCTTCCTGTCCATGCTTCATATGGAGTTCGATCATGTAATGCTTTTGTAGGAGCTCGGTTTAGCAAATAAATTGCAGTTGCAACAGCTTCCCCCCAGAAGACTTTGCTCAGATTCTTCTCAGTTATCATGCTACGAACCATGTCCATTATGGTTCTATTCTTTCTTTCTGCCACACCATTCTGCTCTGGTGTGTATGGTGCAGTGAGATCTCTGCGAATACCATGTTCCTCGCAGAACTTGTTGAATTCTTTTGAGTAGAACTCTCCACCTCTATCAGTTCTCAATGTGCTTATTTTCTGCCCAGATTCATTCTCGACACGAGCCTTGAAGATCTTAAACTTGGAAAAGGCTTCGGCTTTGCTGGCAAGGAAGAACACCCAAGACATTCGACTGTAATCATCAATTAACAGGAAGTAATAGAAACTTCCTCCAAGAGACTTAACCGACATTGGTCCACAGAGATCAGCATGTATCAACTCTAGGATTTGAGTGGCTCTCATAGTGCCTGTGGGAAATGGTTTCTTGACTTGTTTGCTAAGAGCACAACTTTCACATGGGCCCATGACTTGATTGTTTGAGGAACCCCATAGACAAGGTTCTTCTCACTCAGAAGTCGCAGGCCTTGCTCATACATATGGCCATATCTACAATGCCATATGTATGATTCATTGTTGTTGCTGGGCTCACCACCTTTCACTGCAGCCATCATCTTTGGTCCACCAGTCATCTTGTTCAAATCTAACGGGAATATGTTGTTTTCAGTTTCTTTGATCACCCAAACCACTTCACCCGTATTTTTTTGGAGTGATAGTACATGCATTGTCATCAAACACCAACTTGTATCCTCCTTTCATCAGTTGTCCTACACTTATCAAGTTGTAGTCCAATTCTGGTGCAAATTGAACACTATCAAGTGTTCTGTATTTTCCATTTTCAACTTCTAACTTAACTTTACCCCGTCCTTCAACTTGAATGGATTTCCCATTTCCCATCTTTACTTGTGACTTCTCTGACTCATTAAGTCCTTTGAATCACTCCTTCTTCCCAGTCATATGGTTTGAACACCCACTATCCAGGAACCATACACCTTTGTCTTGATTACTTGCACACCCAATGGCCATGAACAATCGATACTCATCTTCCTCATCTTCATTCTCAACTGCTGCTTGAACTTGTGGTTCATTCCAGCAGTCGGCTCTGACATGCCCAAACTTGTTACAATTGTAACATTGTATGCTGCCTCTGCCTCTCCCATAACCTCTTCCACGTCCTCGGGTTCGCCCACGAAATCCATATCTTCCGTTGAGGCCACCACGATTTCCACTTCTAACTTCTTCTCTGGACATTGCTTGGAGTGCTTGTTCTTCACTAGCAACCTCCATTCCTCGATTCACCCTTCCTTCATGAGCCTGCAATGAGCCCATGAGTTGATCAAACGACATTGTGGTGAGGTCTTTTGATTCCTCTATCGCTGTGACAACATGATCCCAGCGAGGAGGAAGACTGCGTAAGACCTTTTCAATGATAGTTTGATCATCCACAACTTCACCATAACTTCGCTTTTGATTTACATTCTTCATCACTCTGGATAGGAATTCTGCAACTGCTTCACCATCTTTCATTTGTAGTGTCTCGAATTCTCTTCGTAAACCTTGTAACTTCACCGTTCGAACCTTCGAGTCACCTTGAAACTCCGTTTGAAGTAGGTTCCAGGCTTGTTGAGAGGTTGTTGCGGCTGCTATTCGAGAGAAAACTTCATCGTGAACTGCTTGTTGTATCAATGATAGTGCACGTGCATCCCTTCTTGTACTTTCCCGTAATCGAACGTGATCATTATCCTGTTCATCAAAACCGTTGTCAACATAATTCCACAGATCTTGAGATCTCAGGATTGTCTTCATTCTGATGCTCCAATATTCGTAGCCTTCTTCTTTGAAAATGGGCAGAGGTGGCAGCGGCTGATTGACCCCATTGTTCGCCATGATGATTGACCTCCCTGTACTTATCAGATTTCGAACCTGGCTCTGATACCAGATGTTGGTTCAGAGGTAACTCGACACAGACTCTAGTTTGAGATAGTACAAAAGATAGTATTACTTCAACACATATCAACCATACCTTAATAATAAAGAAGAGGGAGACCATATAGCCTCAGTACATGCACACGACCAAAGACATGACCCACTAACTACTACCAAGTCTACTAACTGACACAACGTGGCATAACTGCCTTAATTGAAAGAAACAAAAGACAACCGTACGACATGCATGCATACATGCATGTACATACAACACCATGCATCAAACATAACTAAATATAGATAAACTATTTGAATTACTTTAACATATCTTATCATCTAGTTTTATCAATTAGGAAATGTTTGCTTCATTTTGACCTTTTCTTTTGTCGGTTATACCTTTGACATAAAACCATCTTAATTTAAACATCAAATCTGGTATTTTGGTGTATATCCTCAATGTTGGATTTTATGATGTTTATGGTGTCTGAGGGTTTGACATCCAAAGTGAAGTTGTTCCGGCGAGGGTCTTTATAGATATTGCATGAATTCTCTTGATAAACGCCTTAATGTGTGTGGATTCCATTTTGATATTATAGTCAGCAAGGGTATTGATGTTATGGAGAACCGCTTCATTGAAGATCAATTCCTGCTCATCATAAGAGATTTGGACCTTATCTTGGATCTTTGCTTTGATGCTGCCGATGGTGTGCCAAGGTCTGACTTCCTCAGTAATGGTCTCTCCGGTGAGCGTCTTGATGAATATATTCATAAATCCCCTTGATTTACGTATTAATGTGAGCGTTGATTTACTCTTGATATGGAAGTCAAACAGGGTGCCATTGTCCCCTAGAACCATTTTGTTGAAGATCAACACCTGCTCATCAACGGAGGTACCTTCCTTAAGACTGATATGAGCTTTCACGGAGGCAATGGTGTCTGTGGGCTTGACATTAAGATAATAGATTATCTTTCCTTCGAGGTTCTTGATCATTATATCCATGAACATTTTACGCGCAAGTGTTAGGTTGGAAAAGTCCTTGACACACATTGGCAAAAGTATTGAAGTCATGAAGAACCATTCCGTTGAAGATCAGTTCCTGCTCATCAAAGGAAATACATTCCTGAGATTGGATCTTTAGTTTGATGCTTCCAATAGTATCCGAGCCTTTGACTTTAAAGGACATGATCTTTCCATGGGAGGTATTGACACATATTGTAACTATAGATGCAGCTACACGAAAAACAAGGAAAATCTCAATATTACACATGCATTTGAAGTCAAATAATTACTTCTTTAACACAAAACCTAACATATATAGCATCACATATTCAAATGCCGTTCCTATATAGCACACATAATTTCACATACATAAACTAATTAAAACATCAATAATAAATGTCATGAAATAAACAATGAAACACAAGTAAATTGAACCAGTAGAAAACCAACCAGCAGCTAGCACGTTCGAAAAACTAGCAGATGACAGGAGATAATATCATAATAGTGATGCAATGGAAGACGACACCATGAAATATTACCATATTTCTTAGAGTGGTTATGTCAGCAACATTTACTAATAAAGAAGAATGGATATTTAAAATCCTTAAGCTGATATATCATGTTTACTTATTTGCGACTCGCGAAGAATGATTTAGAATCATAATAGGAATAGAACCCAGGTTTCCTCGTGGCTATAAGATTTGGAAACTTAGCAGATAAGCAAACAATGAAACATAAAGGCACTGTTTAATATTCTTATACAGCACACAACTTTCCAACCAGCAAGCTTTCACTAATACCTCTACTTCAGACACAAAAACAACTTAAAATATGTGATTAAGAATAAATAATGAAAAATACGGTGATGCAATGAAAGACAGCAGGCTTTACTCTTATTTCTTAGCATTTGGATTACATTTATATGTTTAGTTAAACATCATAGAAGGATGGATTTAGAATATATATCGTGCATCTTTTCTAGTTCAAGAAAAACAACTTACTGCATAAAGTGTACAGCCATTCAGCACTGGAACGGGTACAAGGAGTAGGGGGATGGTACGGGTACGAGAAATGACAAATATTAAAAATTTAAAATACGGGTACGGCAAATTATAAGGTACGGCCAAAAAATATAAAAAAAGTAAAAAATATATCAAACAATTTCCAAATAGACATAGCCGGTTGTTGTGAATCCATGTAGATTCAATTTTTAAAGGTTTTATACTCTAAATTTACTGAGCTCGAACCGACCACCTCTCCCGCGAAAGTCAATTGTTGGTATTTCAAAATGCGTTGGAATTTTAATGGGATTAAACCCTAAATTTAATAGGAAACGTCTTAGAAACGTCCCCGTGCAGTACCCCGCTAAATCGAAGCGTAGGAAGCGCCCTAGAAACATTTCCTACGCGATTCCGTTTCGAACAAGTACCCGTAACGGGTTCGGCATGCTTGGAGGCGCTTACGTGCTTCAGAGGTGTAGAGTACGTAGTCGTACTCCCTAAACTCTAAACGTAGAAGCTAAATCAATCACTGGTTAATCATCATGCAAAATTGATTAGCCCTAAAACAACAAAACTTAAGATATGCAAACAATGCCGATAATCTGAATAATCTATTGATGATACGTACTCATCGAATCTGATAAATCACATATGATAAACATAAACCCTAAAACGACAACAAAAGTTAGCAGATAAGCAAACAATGACGACGATCGGAAGAATCCTTACTGTCTATCTGACCATCATTAACAGCCTCAACGTTGCTAGAAGCATTCTCCATAACTTGAAAATCATCGATGAGAACATCAAGAACACTTCTGTGTTTTCTCTTCCGGTTGCCGGAGGTATAATCTCCGTCGTCGTTAGGTTTAGCTTTGCCCTTATCGGCCATTGTTGCTCTGGTGTTGGCGATAATTACGAGGATTTGCTGTGATTCTTTTGACTTGAAGTTCCTTTGATTAGGGTAATGATATTTATGCTTCATTTCATCAAAGTTTAAATGTGACAATGGTTGTACATTTTGCTATAAAACTTGCACGCTATAGCGATCAAAATTACGAGGGTTTTGTTGAAGACTTAGAAGCCTAAGGGGCTGTTTGGTAGTATCTGAATGATTAAGTGCTGAACCAATAAGAGGTCTGAACCATTAAGGTCTGAACCATTAAGTGCTGAACCATTAAGAGGTTTGAACCATTAAGAGCTGGTATATCACTTAACTATTCAAAGACAAATGTCTGACCAATTCAGATAAGAGATCTTAACCATTCAGCATTAGACCTCTTAACCATTCAGCATTTGTATAATGCTTAACCATTCAGAGGCAAATGTCTTAACCATTCAGACATGTGCTCGTGAAACAAACAGTCTGAACCATTAAGTGCTGAACCATTCAACATCTGAACCATTAAGAGGCTGATTAAGAGGCTACCAAACAGCCCCTAAGTTTGCATATGATTGGGAGTGTGGTTAGAGATCTCTCGAATCGACAAAGATTTGGAATAAACGGTTGTTTTTTTAATAGCTTTATTTAAAGAAAAGCAAAAGTACTAATTGTACCATACGTTAGACCATATATAACATATCCTGACAATAACGTACAAGTGTTTATATAAGATTTGGTCGTTGGGTTAATCTTGACTGGGTCAAGTCGGGTCAAGTTACAAGTCACGAGTCTAGTATTTGAGTCATGTTTGTTTAGAGTATACAACAAGTTTTTAATTTGAACTAGTCATATTAGTTAGCAAGTAGTGGGCATGTATTAGGGATAGTGCAGTAGTGCCACTTATTTAGGAGTGCATGTTTATTTTTTATATAATGTAACTTTGGAAGTATTAATGAAATGCAAGAGTTTGAGCATGATCTTGAGCCTGAAACCAACACTGTACAGTGTACACGACAAAGAATAAACAAAGGTACAGATAGTACCTTACCTTTGACACCAAATGCAAAGCGACAAAACCAAATCGTAAAAGTACATCCTCACTAATTACAAGTATTTGATGCTAATCATCTGCTATGATTATCTCCAAGTTTAACATAGCGATCTTAAAAACGGGTAGATAGATACATTAATGGTGCATTAAGCTCTCTGATTCCGATAAAACAACATGAACGCTTGATTTGATACTCACGCCAAAGCTTGGTTGCAAGGGTCTAACTCCTCCTATGGTGAAGCTAACGGTTGCTCACTTGTAAAGAAGTGTAGGTAGAAACTTTAAAGACATCCGACGTGAAAGCATTTCATGTCAACTGATATGGTATGAGTCAAAGCATCAAAACACGGACCATGTGCTTCGACAAAGGACAAGTTGCGTATGGACATGATTTATGTCGTTGGTTCATCTTAAAAGTTTTAAGTACCACCAATGTCACATCACAACTAACGACCATCAATATCGGAAACGCTCATATAAAAAGAAATAAAAAATGGTAAAAATAAAATTGAACAAAAAGAAAAGTAGATGTAAAAACATTAAACTAAACACAGGAAAAATAAAATATAGAAAATAATTACTAAGTCGATCTAGGACCCACGCGTTGCGACGGAGCTATTATTATTATTATTATTATTATTATTAATTATTATCATTATTACTATTATTATTATTATTATTATTAATACAATTATTATTACAACTATTATTACAATTATTACTATTATTATTATTATTTTATTATTATTATTATTATTATTATTACTATTACTATTATTATTACTATTGTTACTATGACTGTTATATTACTATTATTATTACTATTATTATTACTATTATTACTATTATTACTATTATTACTATTATTATTATTATTACTACTATATTATTGTTATTATTATTATTACTATATTATTGTTATTATTATTATTATTACTATTACTACTACTGCTGTGCTACTACTACTACTATTACTACTCCTCTTACTACTACTACTATTACTATTACTACTATACAGATATACTACTATGGATATATGCATATTCGTGTAGTATATAGGTTGTATTTGTGTTGTGTTCCTACATATACACAAACTCAAATACACGTTCATGCTATAAAATAAGTATTCTATGGAATAGTTTGCTGGGGTGCACATATGGATACACATGTGTATAATATGTATAAGCATGTGACACGAAAGTACATTACAAGAATAAGACCCTATTGCGACTAGGTATATGGTGACGACATGATGTTGTCGCTATAGGTCATCCTAAGGCGACGACAAGTCGTCGTCATAGGGTCACTTTAGTTTTTGGCTATTCTAGCCATATGGCGATGACTTGTCGTCGCCTTAGAGTGACCTATAGCGACAAAAAAATCCTCGAGATAGGTTTAGAAAAGTTGTCGCCATAGAACTATTTTTCACATTTTGATTTATTTAAAAATAATGCTAGAATTTTAAAAATAATGTGTGGAAGTCTTCGCCTTAGGTCAAAATATTTTTTTTCTTTTTCCCCCCGAAATAACTAGGAGGGAAATAGTACTCCCGCCAGTATGAAAAATCTATGACGACGACATGTCGTTGTCATAGCTCAAAACATTTTTTCTTTTTTTTTTCCAAAATAACTAGAAGGGAAATAGTCTCGCCATTAACTCTATGGCGACGACACATCCTACCATAAGGTTTTATAATTTTGTCGTCGCCATAGGTTAAAACATTTTTTTTCTTTTTTTTTCCTGGAAATAACTAGGAGGGAAATAGCCTTGTCATCATGAAAACTCTATGACGATGGATGTCGTCGCCATAACATTTTATGATTTTCTTAAATATGATATTAATGAAAGTAGTAGTAGTAATAATAATAATAATACTAATAATAATAATAATAATAATAATATTATTATTATTATTATTATTATTATTATTATTATTATTTTATGTACATGTTATTGTTATTGTTATTATAAGTAATATTATTATTATTATAAATAGTAATAATAATAATATAATAAATATTATTATTAATTAACCATGTGTATGTTTGTATTGTTTTCTTAAATAATATTATATGCTTTTAATTTATTTGTAAATGGAATAAAATCTTGTTAAATGTGATTTTTTGAAAGAAGATAAAGATAAGTTAGGACTACTATTTTTTAAATATAAAGTGAATCTTAGTGGTATAATGTAGATTAAGTATTGGATGAAGTTTAAGTTTGATTTCCAATTTTGACTAAATGATATATGTTCAATCATCTAGTCATTTATTTTAGTTAAAAGAAGAAAAAAAATAATTTAATATGTTGTGATAATTATAATTATTAACAATTAGCGTCAATCATGATCAAATATGTTCGATTATAATAGTTAAATTCGATTGAATATGTCAAAAGTTAGCTATGATCGAGTTATGAATATCAGTGTCAAGTTTGTTTATGCTTGGATATCATCAATAAGTGTTAAAAAGGTCAAATATGTTGGTTATAATAATTAGGGTCGATCAAATACATTAAAGGTTAGCTATGATCGAATTACGATGATCAGTGTTAAGTTATACAATTCGATGATAATTTACAGGAAATGATGCTTATTGACTGAAAGTTATTTTATATACATTAACTATCATCAATGAGTTATAAACAAGACCAAATATTTTAGGTTATGATGATTATGGGTGATTACATATGTCAAAGGTTAGCTATGATCCAATTATGATAATTGATGTTAAATTAAATACAATGTTGGTAATTTACAAGAAATTATCCTTATTAATGGTAAGTTAAGTTTGTTTATGTATAACTATCATCAAGAGTGTCCAAAAAAGCCAAATATGTTCGGTTATGATTATTAGGGTCGGTCAAAGGGATTAAAGATTAGCTATGACTAAATTACAATGATCAGTGTTAAATTATACAATTCGATGTAATTTACGGGAAATGATGCTTATTAACGGTAAGTTATTTTTATTACGCTTAACTATCATCAATGAGTCTTAAACAAGGCCAAATATTTTAGGTTATGATGATTATGGTCGATTACATATGTCAAAGGTTAGCTATGATCCAATTATGATCATTGGTGTTAAATTAAACACAATGTTTAAGGGAAATTATGCTTGTTAATGGTAAAATAGTTTATTTATACTTAGTTATCATTAATGAGTGTCAGAAAAGGTCAAATATATTCGGTTACAAGATTAGGGTCGATTGCATGCGTCAAATGCTATCTATGATCCAATTATAATCATTGGTGTTGAATTATATATATTGATAATAATTTATACAAAATTACGCATACTACTAGTAAATTAAGTTTGTTTATTCTTAATTATCATCAAAGAGTATCAAAAAACCTCAAACATAATCGGTTATGATAATTAAGGTTGATTATATACGTCAAAGTCAAAGATTAAGTAAGACAAACAAGTATTATTATACATATGGTAATATAGTTATAATAGTTTAATAATAGTCATAATCATAATCACATTAATTATTATAATAATTAAAATAATAATAATAATAATAACAATAATAATAATAATAATAATAAACCATCAGAATAATAATTATAATAAATTACTAATAATAATAATAATAATAATATATAATAATATTTAATAATAACATTATTAAAAATAAAAAAATACAAACTATCAGAAAACACCCTATGGTGACGACATGTTGTCGCCATAGGTGTTTCAAGTCGTCGCCATAGATGTTTCATATGTTGTGTTTATCCTGCCACTAATTTGGGAAAATACTAAAAAAATAAAAACCCTATAGTGACGACATGTCGTCACCACAGGGTGCAAAAACTTTTAAACCAGAGGTTACAACCTTATCACTTTCATTTTCCCAAACCCAAATCCCACCCACAACCAGCCTTTATCTCCAGCAAAAACAACCAAAATCTGACCACCAACCATTTTAGCCATCACTGTTCCTAGCCGCTACCACCAACACTTCCATCGCCCCCATTACCCCTCCCATCGCACCCTAAAAAGAATGAAACATCTTTAGGTTGCACCACCACCATTGTTCCTACCACCATGACCACCACTCCTACCACCACCTCCATTCATGTCTCTCTAGGCTGCTTTATTGTTATCTCACCACCACCATTACCGACAACATCTCATTATCATTGTTTTTGTTAAGATTTTAAGGTGAGTATATTATCTATTTTATTAGTTATTAAATATTTTGATTTGGTTCTTGTTTAGTAGAATGATATGATAATATGTTACTCTATTTGATTTTTGGTTTGATTTTGTTCTTGTTTTAATTTGGTTAATGATATGCTTTAAATTATGTATGTATGTATGTATGTATGAAAATATGTGATGGAAGTATTGTAATTAGATTTGGTTATTAGTTAATTAATAATGTATGATGAACATGTGATGAAATTGAATATGTGTGCTAGATGATTTTGTGTAAGAACTTTAAAGTATGTATGTTACATTCTTTTGTTAATTAGTTAAAATATTAAGTTGAATAATTGTTATTGATGACTTATGTTGTTAGAATTATATAAATTGTTTGATTTAGTTATTGGTTTGAGTTGATAGAATGATATAATGAATTATGTTTTGTAATATGTTTTAGGATTAATGTTAATTAATTCAGAACCTAATTCATGAACATATGATGAATTGCATTTTAAGAATGTTTTAAGGATTTTATTTATGCTTTGGAAATATTTTAGAGTTTCATTTATGTTTTAAAACTTGTATTTATATTTATGTCATGTTTATGTATATGTATAAGTTATCTTATAATATTGTTTAAAGGAACAACAAATATAAAGGAGGGCACATTACAGGGAAGTGTTTGGATGGATCAAATCGAGGGCAAAAGAAGATTAGGTAAATTTAAAACTTCCATTTCTATTATATGTTAACTATGTTGTTATCATGTGTTTATGTTGCTACTACTTTAATTTAATTTAATTTATTATGATGTTAGTACCTTGTTGGTTCAGTATATTATTATGCTTAAAGTTGGATATTATCAAGTTAAATCACTCGAATACATTATAGACTAAATTTAGATATTATTACTTGCATTGTTAATTTATTGAAACTCAAAACTATTATCTTTTATTATTTATATATGGATGTACTTTTTTCATTTACAACAATTATGTTATCGAATTTCATAAAAATATTAATAGGCATCTCTTGTTATAAACGATTAGGTCTGTCATCATTACATGGGATGAGGAATGAATTTACTTAGAAATACATGAGTGAAATGCATGAATGGATGGATGAATTTTAAAAAATAAATCAAATCCCAATGATGACGAAGATGATCAAGATGACGATAATTAGAAGTTGTTTGTTTGTAAAGATTAAAGATGTTAACATTAGTTATTTTGTTTAAATGCACGTGTATGTAACTTGAATTGTAAAATGATTTTCTTTTGGGTATTAGTAATTTTAGTTTTCGTTTGGTGTATAAATATGTTCCCGAAACCTGAAATATTAGGAAAAGCTTGGAAAATAAAAACAATTTATAAATTGAAAATTAAAACAATAGGGTTTATGGTAAGGACACGTCGCCGTCATAGGATTTTTTAATTTTTTTATTTAATTCTTTATTAAAATAAAAAAATTAGTTGGACCTATGGCTACAACATGTCATAGCCATAGACTGAAAATAAAATTATCTTTAAATTAAAATACAATATGAAATTTTTTTGCTGATAACTCTGTGGCGACAACTTGTTGTTGGGATAGACCTTTATGACGACTAGGGTTTTGGCGACAACTCAAAAATATGCTATAGCGACAAGACTGTGACGACTAGGTCTATGGCGACGACATGTCGTTGCCATAGCCTATGGCAAGGAAAAACCGACCCTATCACGACATAACCCTTATTTCTTGTAGTGGTATTTGATTTATGTATATAGAAGTTGTGCAAAAGAAATAACAAAAAAAAAACGAGTCGTAAATCCTTGTTTATATGTATAAGACTGTGACACGAAAGTATTTAAAGTATTTCCGACGAGGCTTTTTCCTACTCAGCTTTTACGTTGCATATGACTCGGAAATCCTGTTTCTTACGCATTTGCTACACATATTTGTGTAGGAAACGAGTCAGTTTTCTAGTAGTGGTTAGTGGACATGAGGTTGAGGTTGATCAGCTTAAGAGGATTCTACTATTCAAGTGATCCAAGGTCAACATGTTAGGGCAGCTTATTCAAGCTTCAAGATAGAGGAACCAAGGATGAGCTTTAAAATAGAATAGTCATGATTTCCTTTCTTTTTCATTTATTAAGTGTTTTAAACATTATCTTTATTAGAAACAGTTAGCCAAAAAATTTCAAGTAATGGATCAATATTGGTTTCATTGGTTGATTTATGAATAATCGGATTGGAAAAATCTTGATATGATGCTATAGAAAAATGATATGGTTACTAGTTATATGAATGTGTAAGGGTTAGTGGCGACTAAAAATTAAAACATGCCAAAGGTGTTTTAAAAAATGGATCTTAACTATTCGATGTATATTTGAAGTTTAGACATCTAGCTTACAAACATTTCAAAGTTAAGATAGTTAAAATTACAATAAAGTCTAGGCTTTATAATGTTGATCGGATTAACAGTTTGTTAGAGTAGTGATGCCCAAGTAAATATTAAAACAAAAGCTCATAGGTATGCAAAGTTCAATACTTAATAATTTTAAAGTAACTTAACAAGGTGAAGTTTATATCTAAGCTTACAATAATAAATCGAGTAATCATGCACCTGACACATAATGATGGCACCCAATGGTATAGGACCGAACGTACAAGGGATACAATTTTACAATGGAATACAAAGACTAAGAATATCAATACCCTTCACGTTGTTATCACTCTCTATGTCCATACACATTGTGTGATATGAAAATAAATAATCAATCAGTTTGAACTCGTTTTAATGGTTTCAGTAAGATTTTATTAACATTAATTGTTTATGAATGAACTTTAACTATAATGTAATTTTATAAAACAAGATAAAGTGCAAAATGAAAACATTAATTAACAGAAATGTAACCATTTATAAATTTCGGTTATAAATCTACCTATTCTAATAAAAGGGTAACTAGGGATGACACATGACAACACCACATAACTAGGGATGACACATGGCAACACCACATTCATTTTTAATAAATCTTCCCGCTTCTCTCTCTTATTAAATAACTCCATTAATAAATAACTCCATTAATTACTAATTATATTATTGAATTCTTTTTTGATTAAAAGTTATTTTTAGAAAAATTTAGAAATAGGTACTTTTTGATGTTTATTTCTAGAGAAACAAATTTTTATTAAAACAAATTTTCTAAGACATCATACTTTTTTTTAAACACAAAATATTTTAAATTTTACATTTTTAACATGTTTTTAAGCGAAATGTTTAATTTATTTTTTTGGAAAAATAAAAAAGTTAAAAACAAAATTTTTTAAAGTTGATGTTATTGTTTTATTACTTATATTCCTTACTTATATATAATTTAAATCATATATTATTTTATAATTAATAAAATTTATTCTATTTAATATTATTTAATCAACTCTTGTAATACACTGGTTCACTAAAGCTAGTTATATATATAGTAGTATATCAAGTAAAACAGTGGTGCACCAATGTATAAATTTAATGTTTTGAATTAAGATAAAATTTACACCTAAATACCAGATTTGATGTTTCAATTAATTAACGATGGTTTTAATTCAAATTCAAAAGTACCTATAACCGACCAAAGAAAAGGTCATAATGAAACAAAAACATTTCCTAATTGATAAACCTTGATGATCGATAAGATAAATAAACAACCCAAAGTATGATTGTAATCCTTAACTTTTAAATGATAGTTTAAAACTGGTGTAGTGTATGCAAGCTTTCAGCTAGTAGAAAAACTTGTAGACAAGATTACAAAGAGCTACATCAAAAGAAACAAAACATTGTCTTTTTGTAATACTAAAGGATCATAATTTAAGATAAGAGGGTCTAATCTTATTCCTTAATTGATTATTTTATAAAAAGATGAACGGTTGATTCCTTTTGGATGTTGTAGAAAGCAATGGTAGTGCCATCATCTAGAATCTTTTTGTTAAAAGTCAATACCTGACACGACGAGGAGTAACCTTCCTTGCAAGAGATTTTGTCTTTCACGTCAGCAATGGTGTTTGAGGGTTTAACTTCTAGAGTAATGGTCTTTCCCATGTGAATCTTGATAAATATTTGAATGACTCCTGTTAATATACTCACAAGTGTGAGTGTGGATTCCCTCTTGATGTTATAGTCCAAAAGGGTATCATTGTTGTGGAGAACCATATCTTTGAAGATCAACTCTTGCTCTTCATGAGGAATATTTACCTTATGAATATGTACGTTATCCTGGATGTTGGATTTTATGATGTTTATGGTGTCTAAGGGATCGACATCCAAAGTGAAAGTTATTCCCGCAATGGTCTTGATAAATATCTGCATGAGTTCCCTTGATAAACGCCTTAATGTGATTGTGGATTCCATTTTGATGTTATAGTCAGCAAGGGTATGGATGTTTTGAAGAACCATTCCATTGAAGATCAATTCCTGCTCGTCATAAGAGATTTGGACCTTATCCTGGATCTTTGCTTTGATGCTGCCGATGGTATGCCAAGGTTTGACTTCCTCAGTAACAGTCTCTCCACTGAGCATCTTGATGAATATTCATAAATCCCTTGTCTTACGTATTAATGTGAGCATCGATTTACTCTTGATATGGAAGTCAAAAAGGGTGCCATCGTCCCCTAGAACCATTTTGTTAAAGATCAGCACCTGCTCATCAACAGAGGTACCTTCCTTAAGATTGATATGAGCTTTCAAAGAGGCAATAGTGTCTGTGGGCTTGACATTAAGATGATAGATTATTCTTCCTTCGAGGTTCTTGATCAATATATCTATGACCAACGCTTTACGCACAAGTGTTAGGTTGGAAAATTCCTTGACCTGCACATTAGCAAAAGTGCTGATGTCATGGAGAACCATTCCATTGAAGATCAGTTCCTGCTCGTCAAGGGGAATAAATTCCAGAGTCTGGATCTTGAGCTTGATGCTTCCAATGGTGTCCGATCCTTTGACTTTAAAGGACAAGAACTTTCCGCAGGGGGTCTTGACAAATATTGTACCTACAGACATTGACAGGAAAAAACAAGGAAGAGCTCAACATTACACATGCATTTGAAGTCAAATAATTACTTCTTCTACACAAAACTTAACATATCTGGCATCACATATTCAAATGCCATTTCTATATAGCACACATAGTTTCATAAGCAAAAAACAATTTAAAACATCAATAATATGTTGGAGATGATGTTTCAAAATATTCACAATAATCACACGAATCAGAAGGATGAATTTTACTATAGAGAAAAACTCAACTTTTTCATTGAACCTTCTTTCATTAATAAACAAATAAACAACTACTTAAATAGCTAAGAAAACAAAACAAGTCTTACGTGAACCACTACTGCTCCTAATAACTAGAAAGTACAATCCACGATTTGAAACCCACTAAAACATAAACCCACTAAAAAACAACCCACTAAAAACGTAAAGTGCAACACCTAATTAAAACTCCAAAATATCCTATTTGACCCATGATACCCGTTGACTCGTCAAGATTAACCAACATTCACCCCCTTAATCTTGACCTCGACCCGTGCATTCATCAAAGTAGAGCCGGTTCCTCCAATTCAATCAAGTTGGCTTCTTTCTCCTTATCTTTCCACTTTGTACACTCATAAGCAAAGTGTCCAAATGCCCCACATTCATAGCATCGATACCCAGTTTTATCTCCTCGACCCGAGCCCCCTCCACGTCCTCTTTCTCCTCTACCGGATCCCCTTCCTCGACCTCTTCCGCGTCCATATTGCTTGTCATCATGCTCACAACTGGTCAACAAAAGTTGCCCTCGATCTTCTTCCTTTTCATCATGACTCTTTAACCTTTCTTCATATGCTTTGAGTCTTCCCACCGCTTCTTCAAAATGCATGTTTTCAATCTCCGAGTATTGTTCGATGGAAGCAACGATTGGTAAGTATTTCTTCGGGGCTGAATTTAGAAGCTTTCTCACAACGACCTCCTCTTCAAGATTTGAACCGAGACTTTTAAACTTTGCCACGATACCACCTATCTTTCCCGAAAAGTCATTAATCGTCACGTTCTCCTTCATCTTTAGCATTTCCAACTCGCTCCTAAGAGTTTGCAATCTTGCCTTTTGGACTCTATCGGCTCCTAAGTACCGAACCCGGATCGACTCCCATATGTCTTTAGCATCCTTATGTTTAGCAACCTGCAAAAGAATATATTCCGGTAACGTTGAAAAAATAATAGCTTTTGTAGTATGATTTTTCTTTTCCTCCACGGTTGCTCCGGTGACCGGATCTATCGCCTCCCAAAGACCATATTGAAGGAATTGATCTGCCCAAGATTTATATTAAATTGATGTGGCTAGTGTGATATGATCCAAGTCGGGTCATACCCAATAACAAGCCAAACAAACACCGAAAGATAATTTATTTGTTGATAAAATCATACAAATAACTAGTGACACCAATTTAGAAAATTGGATTTTCTAAATTATTACTTTTGTATATGAACATGATTAAATGTTGATTTGTTCATGAGGGATTACTTGTTCATTGTTTAAATTAATTAGACAATGACAAATGATAATTTGTATGTGCTATAAAATTAATATGGGTTAATTTTATAAAAGGTGAAAGAAAGAGAGTGGGTTTTATAAAAAAGGATTTTATAAAATTTAAAGGTGTAAGGGACATGCACATGGGAGCATTCACGGCCACCCATGATATTCCCTTGGGAACCCATTTTGCTTCTTCCAAGTTCATGCATTTAGACCACTCTTTCATCTTTTCAAAGAATATTCTTTCACACCAACACATACAAACTCTCTCATCTCTCTCTTTCTCCTTCTTCATTTACGGGTTCTTGAAGAAAAGAAACTGATTTTTCAGCTTCATAAAAACGAATTTTTCAGCTTCAAAGAAAGGGTCTTGGCTGAAGATTCACGCAAGAAAGAAGGGAATACAAGTTGGTGTTCAAAGCCTAGCAAAGCAAGGTGTTTGTACAAGCTTGGGGTATCACTCCTTGAGGTTTTCTTGGTTGGAAACTTAGTCACGAATTCATCATTCACAGCTCATATCTTTGGGTTTTAGGAAGCTACAAAGGTTGTAGATTCTTGACTATCTTATGTTTTTTATTGTATGCATTGTATAAAGATCCATGGGTTGGGGTTGTTTGTTAAAAATGGTTTAACAATTAATTTGATAACATGTTTTAAAACATATATTCCGCTGCGTTTTTTCATATATATAAGCATATATGAACTTTGATAAACATGTTAAAACCCCATCAATGGCATCTAGAGCCACTTATACATATGCATACATGTATTACACTTTGTATTTCGTTTGGACAGCACCAAAACCGTGGGTTTAAGGGGCTGTTTTGGTGCCCCCTTTGATGTTTTAAAGATGCTATATTATGCATATTAGGATCTTTAAAACTCTAGTTTATAAGATAATTGTTTGCATGGACTAAACCCATTAGTTCTTGGTTTATGTTGGCCAAAAACATGGGTTTTAAGGGGCTGACAAAAATCGACTTCTTATGTATGTTTGAATATGTTGTTGTTGATTATGCATAACAAAGCCTAGACCATTTGGATTGAATGATTGGTTGTCATGCTATATTCATTTGGGCATGTAATAATTTATTTTGTTTCAAGTCTAGTCTTGTAATTTATTTATTCATATGGTTTGTAATAAATAGATTAGGAGTTTATCTTTACTAGAAAAATGTATTAGGATACATATCTTGTAAGGAAGCTCAAGATCAAGACTTGAAGAAAAGATGGACAAAGAGGATTCTTGAAGATATGGTTTCAAGTGGGAGTCTCTTTGGTCAACCATGTGTCATGATTCTAAACCCTTAGGATATGACCATTTGACACACTTGTTTTGGCTAAACAAGTGTGATCAACTTAGTATGCTTTGTTATGCATATATGACTTGTTTTGTTTATGTTTGGTTGAATGCATATGATGATGTTTGTTTTGAATATTTGGATGTGATTAACAAACCTCAACTAAAACAAACAATAAACAAGTAATTGGTTCTCAAATCATTAAGCATAAATAGAATGGTTCTATAAAAGGAATTAATGGTTTACAAAATAAAATGGGTTTTATTTAAAAGAACCAATAGGGTACCATATGGTTGAATGCATACAATCATATGGTACATAGACTTTTCTAAACAAGAATTGTCAAATTATAAATCCCTTTTGAAAAACAAGTTAAACACCATCCTTTTACACAACACTTAGGTTACTTGCTAACTCTTAGTGGGATAAAGGTCACCTAACCACTTTGAGAGAACTTGTAACTTGAGGTGAGAATACCATATTTGTGGGATAAAGGTCACCTAACCACTTATATAGTAAACTCACACGTGTGTGTAAGTAGGACGACTTGATTTGTAAAATATATTGAATGGATCACCTAAAATATTTTTATAAAAGGTGTTGATGGGATAAACATGCCGTTATAAACATGAGATGTTCAAACGATCCCATACCACTAGAAGTTACAATAGGTTGTAATTGTCATTTATGACTACCTTGTTTATTTAAATAATGGGATAAAGGTCACCTAACCAATATTTAAATATAACGTTGGATTCTAAAATTTTATTTATTAATGATCTATGAGACATAAAGGGTATTGATAAATAAAATATAATTATATCAACGATTACTAATGGAACTTTGTAAAATCTTGTAGATGGCCGACAACAACAACACTAATAATGATGTACCAAACCAAAACAACCAATCCCTAAGGGCGATCCTTCAAAGGGATCGTCTAACACCTAACAATTTCATGGATTGGTACCGCAACTTGAGAATTGTTCTCAAACAAGAAAAGCGGGCCTACATCCTTGATGACCCATCCCCGATGAACCTGACGAGGAAGATGTGGAAGCGTATAATGATTGGGTTAGATATGTGGAAGACTCCGTCCAAGTCTCTTGCCTAATGTTAGCAAGTATGACACCCGAACTCCAAAAGGAGTATGAGCTCCATGCAGCTTATGACATGATCACTCAGTTGCGGGAAACGTTCCAGCAACAAGCTAGAGTGGAGCGCTACGAAACGGTTCAAGCGCTTAATGCATGTCGGATGGAGGAATCCCAATCAGTTTCATCTTATGTTCTTAAGATGAAAAGCCACATCGACCGCCTTGAAAGGCTGAACTGTCCCGTCTCAAAAGAGTTGGCCACGGATTTGATCCTTAATGGCCTAACTAAAAGGTTTGAGGCATTCGTCATGAACTACAACATGAACGGATGGGACAAGAGCATAAATGAACTTCATTCTATGCTCAAATCAGCTGAGGCGGGAATGGGTAAGAGAGTTTTACCCGTTCTCACCATAAATGAAGGTGGGAAAAAGAGAAAGTCTCTACCCCTCCTAAGGCGACTGGTGCCAAAGGAAAGGGGCAAGTTTGGGGAAAGGGGAAGAAGGCTGTTAGGGCGCAACCTCCAAAGCCTAAGGAGAAGAAGCAAAAGGTTGCCGTGAATGACCCATGCTTCAAATGTGGTGAGATAGGGCATTGGATGAGAAATTGTCCAGTCTATCTCAAAGAGTTGAGAGAAAAGAGGGATGCGGGGCAAACCTCAGGTATAATTTACATGATACATGTTGAGCTGAATGTTATTTCTTCTAACACATGGGTATTAGATACCGGATGTGGAACTCACATTTGTAATTTGTTGCAGGGGTTCAGAAGAAATGAGCATTATGCTAAAGGGGAAATAAGTCTCGTCATGGGCAATGGTGCAAAGGTTCATGTGGAAGCCCAAGGAGACTACATTTTGAAGCTTCCAAGTGGTTTGGAAGTTATTTTAAGTAATGTATTATATGCTCCTAGCTTGACTAGGAACATAATTTCTGTTTCCCGTTTAAGACAATATGATTATGATTTCAAGTTTGTTGACAATGATATTCATGTTTCTTTAAATCATGTATTTTATTTTAAGGCTATACCTTGTAATGGTATTTATGAATTAGTTCATGAAAACGCAACATATGATAGCTCTATATACCAAGCAACCACCAAAAGACTCAAATTAGATTTGAGTGATACCTACCTTTGGCATTGCCGTCTTGGTCATATAAACAAGAAACGTATACAAACGCTTCAAAAGAATGGTCTTTTAAAAACAAATGAATGTGATTCATTTGATGTATGTGAATCTTGTTTACAAGGAAAAATGACTAAGACACCCTTTAGTGAAACTAACGAAAGGGCAAAAGATTTATTAGGCATCATACATTCGGATGTATGTGGTCCTTTTAAGCCAATAACTAGGAATGGTGAAAGATACTTCATTACCTTTACCGACGATTATAGTCGCTATGGGTATGTGTACTTAATAAGACACAAAGATGAAGCTTTTGAAATGTTCAAAATCTTCAAGAATGAAGTAGAAAATCAACTCAACAAATCAATTAAAGTTCTCCGTACCGATAGAGGCGGTGAATACCTAAGTGATGTTTTTCAAGATCATCTTAGGAGTTGTGGGATTGTCTCACAACTCACTCCACCTGGAACACCACAACATAATGGTGTGTCTGAGAGGAGGAATCGAACCCTATTAGATATGGTTCGATCTATGATGGCTAGAAGCACATTGCCTCTATCATTTTGGGGTTTCGCTTTGCTCTCCGCGGCCCGTATTTTGAATATGGCCCCAACCAAAAAGGTGGAAAAGACACCTTTTGAGATATGGCATGGAAGAGTTCCATCCCTATCATACTTAAGGGTCTGGGGTTGTGAGGCTTATGTTAAGACTCCCACCCCAAACAAATTAGATGTCCGATCCACCAAGTGTATCTTTGTTGGATATCCTAGAGATTCTATGGGATATTATTTCTATGATCCACTGGAACAAAAGGTGTTTGTTGCCAGAAAGGGTGAGTTCTTAGAAACAAAGTTCCTTATGGAAGGAACTGGCAGTAGAACAGTGGATCTTGAGGAGGATCAAGATTCACAGCCCGATGCACGTTTGGTTGAAACTAGCACTCAACATGAAGATGTTGAGAATGATCAAGCGGTTGATCAATACACACAAAACGTTCGCAGAAGTGGTAGAACTAGTAATCCACCTGAAAGATACGGATTTTTCATGGATGGATGCTACGTGGTAGATTCAGATGAACCAACCACATATCATGATGCAGTGTCCAATTTGGATTGTGACAAATGGCTCGAAGCCATGAACGTTGAGATGCAATCCATGTATGACAATCAAGTTTGGGAACTTGTCGTACCACCTCTTAATTCCAAAGTAGTTGGAAGTAAGTGGGTTTCAAGAAGAAAACCGATATGCATGGAAACTTGGATACTTACAAAGCTAGACTTGTAGCAAAGGGTTTCACTCAAACTCAAGGGGTTGATTATGATGAAACCTTCTCACCTGTTGCAATGCTAAAGTCTATAAGGATACTGTTTGCCATAGCTGCTCATTATGACTATGAGATTTGGCAAATGGATGTCAAAACCGCTTTCCTAAATGGATATCTTGAGGAAGATGTCTATATGGTTCAGCCTGAAGGTTTTGTCGATCCAAAACATCCTGATAAAGTATGCAAGTTAAAGAAATCAATCTATGGATTGAAGCAAGCATCAAGAAGCTGGAATCACCGTTTTGATGAGGAGATAAAGAAATTTGGCTTCATCAAAAATGCTGATGAGGCTTGTGTGTATAAGAAGGCTAGTGGGAGCATAATAACCTTCCTAGTATTGTATGTTGATGACATACTACTATTTGGAAACGACATTCCAACCTTGGAAGGTGTAAAAACCTGGCTTGGAAGTTGTTTTCCCATCAAGGATCTTGGTGAAGCTGCCTATATTCTGGGAATAAAGATCTATAGGGATAGATCAAGGCGGCTGATTGGTTTGAATCAAAGTGCATACATTGACAAAATCTTGAAAAGGTTCAAGATGGAAAACTCTAAGAAAGGTAGTGTACCTATTCAAAGAGGGACAATATTGAGTACGACTCAATGTCCAAGCTCAAAGGAGGAGCAAAATAGAATGAAGGCAATCCCATATGCATCTGCTATAGGATCCATCATGTATGCAATGATATGCACTAGACCAGACGTGTCATGCGCTTTAAGCATGACAAGTAGATACCAGCAAAATCCTGGTGATAGTCATTGGATGGCTGTCAAGAACATTCTGAAGTACCTAAGGAGGACCAAGGATATGTTCTTGATCTACGGGTCTGGTGAAGAGGATCTCGTTGTAAGAGGTTACACGGATGCGAGTTTCCAAACCGATCGAGATGATTCACGATCTCAATCGGGGTACATCTTTATTCTGAATGGCGGAGCTGTTTCTTGGAAAAGCTCAAAGCAAGAAGTCGTAGCATTGTCCACTACAGAGTCTGAATACGTCGCCGCTTCAATGGCAGCACAGGAAGCTGCATGTCTGAAGAAATTCATAGCCGATCTAGGGGTAGTCCCTTCCATTCAGGATCCCCTAGAGATCTTTTGTGACAACGAGGGTGCGATTGCTCAAATCAAGGAACCTCGTGCTCATCAAAAGACTCGACACATTGAACGGAGATTCAACTACATAAGGGATGAAGTTGAAAAAGGAAAGATATGTATTCGCAAAGTCCACACTGATAAAAACATTGCGGATCCACTCACAAAGCTCCTTGAAAGGGCAAAGCATGAAGGCCATGCTTGTGCCATGGGACTTAGATATTCAAGTGACTGGGTTGATGTTGTATTTGTATTTATTAGATATAGAACTTATGTTATTTGACTTAATTATGTGGTTATAATTTTCATTTGTTCTTCTATTTTAGCATGTTTAAATCCGTGAATAAATAAGTTATTCTAAACGTCCGTAGTCGATCATACTTGTGGGAACAATTATGAATGTAAGACTATAATGAAATTGGATTGGTTGATATTCATAAGGTATGAATATAAAGCAAGAGGTTGCTACCAAGGTTCATTGATATCTATGGGATATAGATATTGGACTGACCCGCTCTCAATTATTTCTGCATGGAATCTTTGTGATTAGTCATAAGAGATATTGAGTAAAGGCGAATATCATTGTATCCTCAGACCTGAGATACATATTGGGTCTTGATATTCACCAAGTATTGTACTTTGACTTAGTACTTTGCTGTTCTGAAAATTGGCAGTACATAAGGCTGTGTTCAGGTATGATATGAGGTGATTGTGAGAGACATATGTAGTCAAGATGGGATTTGTTCCTCTTATTCGTTGAGAGTAAGATGTCTAAGGCCTGTTAAAGTTAAATCATCAGAGAATGACAATTCTGTGTCTCTTGGATTTAACATGACATCTGCAACAAAAGGATAGATGATTAATTCACCTAAATCATATTCAAGTAAGGTACTTGAAAAGGATGATGTTATTGAATGGCACTTAGTCATATACATTAGGGGTAGCAAACCGTTGCTAGGCGTTATTTGCTGCTTGCATCAATCTTCTATAAATCTTGTGCAAGTGGGAGATTGAAGGAATTGATCTGCCCAAGATTTATATTAAATTGATGTGGCTAGTGTGATATGATCCAAGTCGGGTCATACCCAATAACAAGCCAAACAAACACCGAAAGATAATTTATTTGTTGATAAAATCATACAAATAACTAGTGACACCAATTTAGAAAATTGGATTTTCTAAATTATTACTTTTGTATATGAACATGATTAAATGTTGATTTGTTCATGAGGGATTACTTGTTCATTGTTTAAATTAATTAGACAATGACAAATGATAATTTGTATGTGCTATAAAATTAATATGGGTTAATTTTATAAAAGGTGAAAGAAAGAGAGTGGGTTTTATAAAAAAGGATTTTATAAAATTTAAAGGTGTAAGGGACATGCACATGGGAGCATTCACGGCCACCCATGATATTCCCCTTGGGAACCCATTTTGCTTCTTCCAAGTTCATGCATTTAGACCACTCTTTCATCTTTTCAAAGAATATTCTTTCACACCAACACATACAAACTCTCTCATCTCTCTCTTTCTCCTTCTTCATTTACGGGTTCTTGAAGAAAAGAAACTGATTTTTCAGCTTCATAAAAACGAATTTTTCAGCTTCAAAGAAAGGGTCTTGGCTGAAGATTCACGCAAGAAAGAAGGGAATACAAGTTGGTGTTCAAAGCCTAGCAAAGCAAGGTGTTTGTACAAGCTTGGGGTATCACTCCTTGAGGTTTTCTTGGTTGGAAACTTAGTCACGAATTCATCATTCACAGCTCATATCTTTGGGTTTTAGGAAGCTACAAAGGTTGTAGATTCTTGACTATCTTATGTTTTATTATTGTATGCATTGTATAAAGATCCATGGGTTGGGGTTGTTTGTTAAAAATGGTTTAACAATTAATTTGATAACATGTTTTAAAACATATATTCCGCTGCGTTTTTCATATATATAAGCATATATGAACTTTGATAAACATGTTAAAACCCCATCACATATGCCTTAAGTATTGTCTCGACAAGGATCGACCATGGCGTGTAGTTTGTTTCGGTCAACTTGGGACATTGAAGAGATACGTTTCCTTGCTCACGAACCGTTACGACTCCTGCGTTTTCTGCCATTTCTTGCTAAATACTTGCTATCTTGCTATCCACTCTTTCGATTCCTTGCTTTCTCTGGCGCCTCTTGCTTTACCTTGCTGCGTCTTGCTTTAACTTGCTACTAATCGACCGGTTTTCACCAATCGGTTCCCATGCTGCTTGCTTTTTTTCTTCGCGGTTTGATTACATGGAATCTCCGCTTTACTTGCTTATGATCTCCTCCCGGTATGAGCCTAGGGCTCTGATACCAAATGTTGGAGATGATGTTTCAAAATATTCACAATAATCACACGAATAAGAAGGATGAATTTTACTATAGAGAAAAACTAAACTTTTTCATTGAACCTCCTTTCATTAATAAACAAATAAACAACTACTTAAATAGCTAAGAAAACAAAACAAGTCTTACGTGAACCACTACTGCTCCTAATAACTAGAAAGTACAATCCACGATTTGAAACCCACTAAAACATAAACCCACTAAAAAACAACCCACTAAAAACGTAAAGTGCAACACCTAATTAAAACTCCAAAATATCCCATTTGACCCATGATGATTATCTGGTTTCGTGACCCGTACCCGTCAACCCGTTGACTCGTCAAGATTAACCAACATAATATATGTCAAGAAATAAACAAAGAAACACAATAAATTGAACCCGTAGTAAACCAACCAGCAACAAGTTTGAAAAAGGAGCAATGACAGGAAGATAATATCATAATAGTAATGCAATGGAAGACGACATCATGAATATTACCATATTTCTTAGAGTTTGGTTATGTTAGCAACATGTTACTAGTAAAGAAGAATTAATGATATATATTTCAAAATTCTTAAGCTGATATATATGTTAAACACAAAGTTACAAGGTATTAAATTATGTGATCAAATACTTACAATAAAGAGACAGGTAAACGGGTAACAAGTTGCGCCGCAACCCTTTTTTGAATAGCGAAACCTAGCCGTACTAAAAACAAAACCTTAGCCTTTGGGGGTTGAAACATTGCTATGGATGACCTGTTGAACCCGATACAAGAAGTTCACGGCTTTTGGGGCTAGAAAACCAAAGGTATCAAAGGCCAATGGAATAAAAATGTGTTGATTCTCAAGATAAGCTTTCTCATGTTTAGTGACCTTGCATGATTCTGCCTTCAACACCACCTGTCCTGTAATAAACCCATTATTCCTAAGCTCAACAAAAGGAGATACCCTGGTAAGATCCACACAAGCGTGTTTTCCCCGTGCCCACCCAAATACAAGAACGTCAGCTGGGCGCAGAGTAGACCTCCCCTATTGTGGATTCGTAAGAAAGTTCACGGGAGCCTCTTTTTTAGCTAAAATTCCTACCCGCTTAAGGACATTGCAAAAGACATATCATACCTGTATTTAAAACCAGGCAACTCCTTGCAATGAACCACATGGTCAACAAAAGCATCCAAACAAACTTTGCGGCAAAATAGACAAGGCTCATCAATCAAAAACAAGCGAATCATTAACCGATACTTAAGGATAGCCCGATACTCCAAAGATGACATAAGTTGCCCCAGTCCTTCAATGGGGATGACAGTAAAAAAATCCTACGCTCGAGGAGCCCGTAAGCATGCAAACACCGCTTTTTGACTGGGTGACAAATCAAAACTCACTTCCAAATTTTGAATGATCCTACCAAAAGTACACTCGCCAAAACATGTTAGGTTTTAGGGGGCCGATGTCCTTTTTAAAGAACCCGCTAATATCAAAATCAGGAAGAGATTTGTGTGCGTGGTCCAACGCACACTCATAATCAGAATTTAACCCGTCCAAGCTACATCCTCAAAGAATATGGTCCTTCAAAACCCACGATTGTGCCCTAGAGGCCACAAAAGTATACGTCAATACATCTTCAGCAGAGCATAAACCAAGCCCCTCAAAACAAGTCGGAAAGGATGTTAGTATCCACTGAAGATTCCCTAAAAGAGGCCCTCCATAAACTAAAATATCCTCTATTGCCTCCTGAAGCCCTTTGTCAAACGCAGAGATAGCTTCCCCTACATACATATGTTGGCACATTCTAAGGCTGAATAGTAATTTCCCAACTCCCATACATGAGCGTAGTTGAAGGAGTTTGCACTGAGGGTCTCGCAGGTGTGGAGGCACCCCATTAGTTTCACAGCTTGAGATGCCCTTTTCATAGCCAAATTACTGATGAAACCCGCATCACGACTAACAGCACCCCCAAGTAGTTTCACCCCTAGCTCCGGCCGTCCGATCTCGCAAGGAAACAAACCATCTTGTACCTTTACCCCATTACACGACAGCCAAAAACTTTCTGTTTTCTTGATGTTGAGTTGAAGACCCAAGATCGGCCCCTCGGCCATGATGACATCTAAGGCATTAGCCACCTCTCTAGCCTCTCCAATAATCGTACCATTATCAAGATACCAAGCTTGAAATAGAAGCTTCCAATGATCCCTGATATGATGCATAAGTGGGTGCAGAACTAGAGCAAAAAGGAGAGGCCCTAAGGGGTCCCCCTGTTAGACCCCCATCATGGACAAAATATGTTCATCCCCCACATATAACCTAACCGATTGGCCATATAAAAATTCCACCCAAATAGAAATGGATGGGCAAAGAATCCGAACCTCCTTAATAATGATATCCTATCAACCAAGTTAAAGGAATTAGAGAAATCAACGGTAAGCATAGCTAAAGACCCATCCGAGTGAAACTTATTTACGACCTTATTCGTGCTGTGGAGTACTGGCTCTGCTCCACTAGGGATCCCCACCCCAAATTAGAAGTCGCCAAGGTATTTAGTCATCTCCTTCCCAATACCCCTCATAGCCACCTTAGAGACTAGCCTCCTCCAAATCACACCCACAACAATAGGCCTAATCCCGTTATCTGGTTGCAACAATGACGTGAGTAGGGTGGAGGCAATGAACTCCGCTAAAACCTTAGGACACCTCCCATCTAGACATAAATTAACCACTGCAGTAATTGCCCTGAGCAGTCCAACAACAATCGTAGACCCCTCAGCACAAAAAGCATCCAGTAAGTGTTAAGATCTTAAACCATCTCGCCCACAAGATGTCCCTTTGAGGAACGATTTAATGCACCCCAATACACTGTCAGCATCAGTAACAAGTGGGGGATCCAAAAACAAGGAATCAAACATAGTTGGTGGGGCATGGAGGGGTGTTTAGCTACTAACGCCTCCATGGTATCTTTACCAAAAGATGCAACCCCTGAGAAGCATAATACTTTAACTGCAGTAGTGAAGTGACCATCTGCGACTTTCCTCAAACATGCTTTAACATTGGAGCTCAATGTAGAATTATCAGCCTTAAAGGTACGCACATCACAATATGATTCCATTCGTAAGGGCGGAGCAAAAAGTGATAGAATAAGCTCATTGAATCCATCATGATCCCCTAAGCTGCCAACGATCATTAAATAGAATGACATAGCAAAGACTTCTGATTACCAGACCTACTTTCTTGCCCGTTAGGTCTGAAAACATGTAAAACGCAACATGGTAACAAAAGAAGTCTCACCCATGCCTCAACAGATCATGGCATAACCACCACCCTATCTAACATTTCATTTAAGGCTTGAGCGAAGCCCATGTGATAACTATGAGGTATGCTTTTAACCGTCATGATAGGGAGGGAGAAAACACGATCTAAAAGAACCTTATCTACCACCACCAACCCCACGGGAACAATATCCCCATAATGTACTCTTCCACATCACCCAACACCCACTTAAACCGAACCATATCATTAGCATGATGTCATCCTCGACTGAGAGCATGAAAATACATGTAATTTCCACAAAGCCATTGGCCTGAAACCTTTAGGGCCTCGCCAACAGAGGCAAACAACTCACCATTTGTGGAAACCGCCGCTGGCAAAACCCCTTCCGGTCATCTGAGGATAAATGAAATCGTTTAATATGGGCTACCAAACGAGGAACACCTTTAGACCCGATTGTACCATCCGGACAACAATGTAATCCACTAAACAGGCATGACTAGACACCACCAACAGAAAAAGTACCCACTTCCAAAGAGGGGCCCATCTCGTTATCTAAAGTGTCACCCATACCACCTAAGTACCACGATAATTGTTAGGTTCCTGATTTTCAAACTGTAATGCCTGTGGCGAACGAAACAAAGAAATGATGAAACTACCCTCAAGTTTCTGATTTAAACCCTCATGAGTCAAATTAATAAAGTCACTAATGCCGTTGGTAACCCAACAAAGAAACCATAAAAAAAGTCATTGGTAATTTCATCGAACACTTGGCATGCACAATTTTAAACCCAAAAAGAGATCAATTCCTTAAAATCACTAGAGGTTTTGGTTTGGGTTCAAGCAGAACTGGGTTGGCTGGTTGCGGTGATGGAGGTCTGAGGTGGCATGAGTGGTGAGGTTATGTTATTGATGATGAGTGGGGAAAATGGGGGATATGTTGTTGTTGGTCATGATTTTGCAATCAGAGTGTTTGGGGAGTGATGGTGAGGTTTGAGGGGAGTTAAATGATCATAAAGCAACTAAAGCATCTGGTCCCCCTACCTATTCATGAAGATTGATTTAGATTCATAATTAATAGGAATCAAACCCAAGTTTCCTTCAAGCTAGGTAAACAAGATTTGGAAACTCAAGAATCTCACAAGTCACCTACATCTAATTAGCCCTCAAATAACAAAACTTAGCAGATATATAAGCAAACAATGAAACATATATTAAAGATCATACTTAAAAATACTTTATTTATTTATTTAGTAATTTAAATTATACTTTAGAATATTCTTAACCCAAGTGTTAGTCAAAGGGTTGTTATAGGATCCGTATACTTCTCCTTATTATTTGCTGTATTTGTATATATATACAAGTTAATGGAATGCATCAATCAACCTTTTCAATCATTCAAATCCCATTACTCTATATGGTAATCAGAGCTTCTCTTTAAACAGATTTTTTTCAATCCTACTGTTGATTGCCATCTTTCAAGCCTTTTCTTCAATGGCTTCTTCAAACCCCATCATCTATTTAACTGCTGCCACTCATTTCACTATTAAACTCACTTCAACCAATTTTCCATCATGGAGGAAGAAAGTATTATCCGCTCTTATTGGTCTTCAACTTGACCACCATGTTCTTGGCACTACTTCTCCACCGGCAAAAACCATCACCACTGGTACCAACACCTCCTCCAACCCAGTTTATACTCTCTGGTATAGGCAAGATCAGATGATTCTATCAGTGCTCCTTGGAAGTTGTTCGGATCAGATTCAACCACTTGTCTCCTCTGCTGATACGGCTAAACAAGCTTGGAATGCTCTCAACTCGAGTTATGCGAATCACTCCCGCTCTCGCATCCTTTCTCTCAAGTCACGGCTCGGTAAGTACCCAAAAGGTTCTCATTCAATCGCTGAATTTATGCATGATATGAAAAGCATCTCCGATGATCTTGCACTCACCCAAAGTCCGGTTGAGGAAGAAGATTTGGTCATCAACATTCTGAATCAACTCGATGCCGAGTATGGTCATCTTGTTGTTGCAATCAAATCTCGTGACACTACCATCTCTTTCCTGGATCTTTTTGATAAACTGTTGGACTTTGAAAGGAATTTGAAAGATGCTGCTCCTGACCCAGTTGTTCATACGGTTAATCAAACTCAGCGACAACCGGCTCGGTCTTCCAACAGGTTCTTTTATGACGGTCGTTCCTCCAGAGGCACTCCCTCCACTAATCGCCATCAGTGGAACACTTCATCTTCAACCCATCAACAGTGGAATCCCATAAACAACTCTCCATCTCGCTCTAACCGGGTGCAAACCTTTTGCCACTTTTGCAACATTCCGGGTCACGAAACAAAGGATTGTCGTAAGCTTGACCGGTTTTTAAAAGATTACAATGTCACAGCCCACACTCCCACCCCTTCGGCACCTCCTGTTATGAATCACACTTCACCACAGCCTGCCAATCAACCTTGGATGTGGGAAACTGGCGCTTCTACTCACACCGTAACAAGTCACCACTCGATGCCGGCCTTTTCAGATTATGGAGGACCTGATGAGATTGTACTTGGCAATGGTAATACCCTTCCTATAACTCATATTGCTCAATCTTCCATTCCGACTCCCTCACGGCTTGTTATTCTTGATGACATTCTCATTGTTCTATCCTTGAAACGTAATCTTAAATCTGTTGCAAAAGTTTGTCGTACTAACAACTTTTCGGTTGAATTTTTTTCCTTTTTATTTTCTTGTTAAGGATCTTCGCACGGGGGCGCCACTCATACGGGGCAAGACCGTTGATGACGTCTACTATGGACCTATCCACTCACCACAAATAAATGCAACACACACGGGATCTTTACAAGCGTGGCACCATACCTTTCGACATCCATCGTTCAAAGTGTTCAAGTCTTTAATTATTAAATTAGGACTTTGTAATAAATTGTCACAAGAATCATTTCATTGTAAATCCTGCTCTTTGAATAAAAGCCATAAACTTCCTTTTGGTCAAAATACCTTTGTTGCAAATAAGCCACTTGAACTTGTCTATTCAGATGTTTGGGGCCCTGTTGAACCATCCCTTGAAGGCTTCCAGTACTATGTTATTTTTGTGGCCTTTTACTCAAAGTATGTATGGCTATATCCTATGAAGAAAAAGTCAGATGTGTCCATTCTCTTTCCACAGTTTAAGGCTTTAGTGGAATTTTTTTTAAAACACCACTACTTGCTTTATTCAGTGATAATGGAGGAGAATATGTGGGTCTTGCTTCCTACCTTGCAAACCATGGTATCTCCTACTATACCACTCCTACTCATACTCCCGAATAAAACGGCTTCACCGAACGACGTCACCGTCATGTGGTGGAAACTGGACTCTCACTCCTTCACTATGCTCACTTACCTACTCATTTTTGGCCTCATGCCTTTCAAACCACTACCTATTTAATCAACCGCTTACCCACATATACCCTTGACAATAAGTCTCCTTTCAACATCATGTTTAACACCGAACCATCCTCCATTTCCTTTGCCACCTTCCTGCCAACACCATAAAAACCTAACAATCAAAACATACCCAACCCAAATATATTAAATCCAAACCCTACCCTCTTGACTCCACCTCATTCTTCACCTACGTCTCCCACCACCTGACCGCCCACCTCACCCTCCACTACACTCCAAACTTCACAAACATCACATCCTCAACCTTCCCCATCAGCACATCCAAATCCATCCCCTACTAACCCATCACTATCAACAACATTACCTAATCCTATCCACCCTCAATTATCCACTCCTTCCCTAACCTCTACCGTACCCTCTGCCACCCCTTCCACTATTCCACCGCTACCTTCTTCTAGACCTACCCGACAATCAAAACCCAACACCAAATATTTTAATTCCAACTTCATCAACACTACAACCCTACATCCTCTTCCACCTACTCTTGAACCTACGTCTCATGTTCAGGCCTTAAAAGACCCAAAATGGCGACATGCCATGGATATGGAATATAATGCACTCTTGCATAACCATACATGGGATTTAGTTCCTCTTAACACCCAACAACCCATTGGCTGTAAGTGGGTTTTCAGGGTCAAAAGAAACCCAGATGGCTCTATTGACAAGTTCAAGGCTAGACTAGTTGCAAAGGTGTTAGTTATATTTTTAGTCATTAATTATAGTAATTTTAGGTTGCATTATTGTATATATTCTGCATTAATTGCATGCATTTTTTATAAAATAGAAGTTTTAGTAGGATGGAATCTATTCTTGTATATTTTTGGTTTTTATAGAATAATTAAATGGCTGGAAAAAGGAGGATAAAGATTGAAACTTTAAAACCAAAAAAGTGGAGAGTTAGTTGGAGGAGGAAGAGAACTTTAAAGATAAAAGGAAGAGGTAGCTTGGAAAAAAAGGGGAGAAAACCATCGACCAAAGGAAAGAAAAGAAAGAAAAAAGGAATCTTGGTGGAGGCTTGGAAGCGAGGAGCTGCAGAAAAGGATCTTCTTTTCCTACTTTTGAAGATCAATTAATTATTGTTGAGGTTTTATTTTTCGTAAGTTTTTGTTTTCATTAACCTAGCCACCATGTCCGGCTAGGGCACTTTTTAGTTCCAACATTAAGGTTTGATTTCTATGTTTTGGTTTGAACTTATGTGAAACGGTTATGAGACGTTTTTATTTTAATGGTTTGTTTGCGTGATTCTTGATCTTAAACCCGGATCCAATCCGGTATATATTAGATTGTTAATAAACCTGATCAACTTATTAATTTTTCTAATAAAGTTCTTCAATTTTAAAACCCTAATCAAGTTTTAATTTTTGATACAAGGAACAAATAATGTTTTGGGTTTGTCTATGAGTCCAACTTCATTATAGGGTCATTCAATCTAATTAAGCATTCCGAACGGCGTGAGTGTTTAATTATAATTGATACTTCTATCATTGCAACCCGCACGCTAAGATCCGAACGGCGTGAGCTTAGAGTAGCGGGTTGGCTCTAATCAACGAACTGCGATTGATTAGACATCAGATAAGTGGATATCCGAACGGCGTGATGTCTAGTATCAATACAAATTATTAATTAAAAACAGTCATTGCACCGTAATCGTTAATGATCGTAAGCCAAATCAAATCAAGAAATTACCTTAGTGTTGGAATTAGTTTTCGTATTTGAATTAATTTCACCATTTAATTAACGTCTTTATTAATACCTTTTCAAAATAAAAAAATACAAAAAAATGTCAACTTTCGTTTTTCTAGCAGAACCTTAACACGGCCGCGTGGAGTTTCCTTTACAGTTTGACACGGCCGTGTCAGCTTGCTGGAACTTTTCATACTTTTTGCTATTTACTTTTAGTTTTAGTTTTAATTAAAACCCCCCTCTTCTTTAATCCATATCGATCAAAGTAACTGTGCTAAAACATTTTTTGTATAAAATAATTGACACGTATCCCTGAGGACACGAACCCTACTTACGCTCATACTATTCTTAGTGTGTGTTCGATAGGTTCACATTTTCATCATTTATTTGCTGGATTCGACACCCAACAAATTGGCGCCGTTGCCGGGGATACGGCGATTCTAATCATTTTATGCCAAGATCTTTTCGTACAGGTACACCACTTGAGATTGACTCGGAGATAGAGAAGACCGCAAAGAGGTTAAGGAAACAAGCAAAGCTCCGAAAGAAGTTAGCAAGTTCCTCAACACCCACTGATTCATCTCCAGTCACTAACATTTGGCAAGATATACCCTTGTCAAGTGAATCTGAATCGGACTCTGAAACCGAATCAACACAACCTTCACAAACAACCACCACTCCACCACAATCACCTACCCATCAAGAACCACTCTCACCCGAACCAATCATGGCAGCTCCAGCCGAACAAACCCTTAGACAATGGGCAACCCATGATGTTACCCAACAACCCCTCTGCATAAACTACCCCGCCATGGTGAACTTTGAGCTGAAATCCGGTCTCATCCATTTGCTACCACTCTTTCGGGGCCTTGAGAACGAAGACCCTCACAAGTTTCTCAAGGAATTTCATGTTGTGTGTTCCGGAATGAAGCCACACAATGTTACTGAAGATCAAATCAAGCTTAGGGCATTCCCCTTTGCTATGCAAGATTCGGCTAAAGAATGGTTATATTACCTACCACCGGGGTCGGTAAACACATGGACTGATCTTGCAAAACTGTTCTTAGACAAGTACTTCCCGGAAGTCAAAGCCTCTATTCTACGCAAGGAGATCATTGGGATTAAACAAGCAAAAAGAGAAGCTTTGCATACTTATTGGGAAAGATTCAAGAAGTTGTGTGCTCGTTGCCCACAACATGGCATCTCTGAACATCAACTACTTCAATACTTCTGTGAAGGGTTGGCACCATTAGAGAGACGTTTGATAAATGCCTCTAGTGGGGGAGCCTTACTTGATAAAACACCAACCCAAATCAGAGAATTGATAACTTCCATAGCTGAAGATACCAAACATTCCTCACAAGAAGATGGATGGTATGATGATGTACCACGGGCGGTTAAAGAAGTGAGCACTCCTCACATTGAAAGCCAACTTGCTGAATTGACTAAAGCTGTAATGCAACTCACAAAAGGTAAGGAAGCTGAGAAAAAACCTCGAGCGTGTGGAATATGCTTACAATTTGGACACCCCACGGATATGTGTCCCACACTTCAAGAAGATGTTGAAGAGGCACAAGCGATAGGAGGTTATGCGGGGCAGAATTCAAGGTCATATGAACAACCCAGAAATAATCAAAATTGGGGACAACCACCTAATCTTGGTTATCCACAAAGACCCCCACAATTCCATCAAAGACCTCCATTTCAGATGCAAAACAATCAACAAAACTTTCAGCCTCGACAACAACAACAAGCAGGGAACTCAGGGATGTCTTTGGAAGATATTGTCAAGAATCTAGCAACCAACACACACACGTTCCAGCAGGAAACAAAGGCTAGCATCAAGAACTTGGAGCAATAAATAACTCAATGGCAAACTCGGTGAGCAAGATGGAATCCCAAGGTAAGCTACCCGCACAAACCGAAACAAATCCCAAGCATAATGCTTGTTCAATTACCTTGAGGAGTGGGAAAAGCTATGATGGTCCTGAAATTAAAGAGGAGGAAGAAGAGATCGTGGTTGAGAAGAAAGATGTGGAAAAGAAGGACAAACCAAAATCTGATGAAGTTAAGGCAAAGTACACACCTCCACCTCCATTCCCTTCAAGACTGAAAGGTACACAAAAACAAAGGGAAGAACAAGAGATTATGGAAACATTCCGTAAGGTAGAGGTAAACATACCATTACTTGATGCTATAAAACAAGTTCCAAGATATGCTAAATTTTTAAAAGAACTTTGCACATCTAAGAAAAAGCTTAAAGGTAATGAAACAGTTAAGGTAGGTGAAAATATTTCTGCAGTTTTACAAAAAAGATTACCACCAAAGTGTAAGGATCCGGGTGTCTTTACGGTTCCTTGCAAATTGGGGAATCTTAGCATACCTCGAGCCATGCTCGACCTTGGAGCCTCCATTAACGTCCTACCATATTCTATTTTCAAAACACTTAATGTAGGAGCGTTAAAGAGGACCGGGGTAGTCATTCAATTGGCCGATCGTTCCATAGTATACCCAAAAGGTGTACTAGAGGATGTATTAGTCCAAGTGAATGAGTTGGTATTTCCGGCTGATTTTATGTTTTAGACATGTAAGATGATGATATCTCGAATTCAAGTTCCATTTTGTTAGGAAGACCATTTTTGAAAACTGCAAAGACAAAAATTGATGTTTATAGTGGCACTCTTTCAATGGAATTTGATGGTGAGGTTATCCATTTTAATATATATGATGCCATGCGATATCCAAGTGATGTTTCTTCTTTGAATTGGTTAGATGTTATTGAACCTTTAACTGATGATTGTTTTGAGTTATCTAACCATGATGTTCTAGCATTGGTGTTAAATAGAAGCATTGATGAAGTAACAGCAAAAGAGCTTACTGAAAAGTTCAAGCTTGGGGAAGAGTTGATGGAAGTAGTAACATTCATGGAGGAACAAAAGAAATCAAGGTATGAACCACAAAAGATGCAACTGCCAATTACTAATCAAAAGCTTCTTCCGTCTATTTTGCAGGCACCCGAGCTCGAACTGAAAACCCTCCCTAATCATCTAAAGTATGCATACCTTGGAGAGAAAGAGACTTTGCCGGTGATCATATCTAATAAGCTGACAAGTGAGGAAGAAGAGGAGTTGGTCAACACACTCAAGCAATATAAGGAAGCAATTGGGTGGACCATAGCTGACATAAAAGGTTTGAGCCCATCACTTTGCATGCACAAGATCCTCATGGAGGAGGATTACAAGCCAACGAGAGAAGCGCAAAGAAGATTGAACCCTCCAATGATGGAGGTTGTGAAGAAGGAGATCCTAAAGTTGCTAAATGCGGGTATGATCTACCCTATTTCCGATAGCAAATGGGTAAGCCCCGTGCAAGTTGTGCCTAAGAAAACAGGTATAACTGTGACTGAAAACGAACAAGGTGAATTGGTCCCCACTCGTGTCCAAAACGGGTGGAGGGTGTGTATTGACTATAGAAGGCTAAACGCCTCAACTCGAAAGGACCACTTTCCATTGCCGTTTATAGATCAAATGTTGGAAAGACTAGCAGGTAAGTCTCATTATTGTTGCCTAGATGGGTATTCTGGTTTTCATCAAATACCCGTTGCACCGGAGGACCAAGAGAAAACAACGTTTACGTGTCCTTTTGGCACGTTTGCATACCGGCGGATGCCCTTTGGGCTTTGCAATGCGCCCGCCACGTTCCAAAGGTGTATGGTAAGCATATTTTCTGATTATGTTGAAGAGATAATTGAAGTATTTATGGACGATTTCACCGTATATGGAAATTCTTTTAAAGAATGTTTGGAAAACTTGACTAAGATCTTAAAAAGATGCATTGAGACTAATCTTGTTTTAAATTATGAGAAATGTCATTTCATGGTTGATCAAGGTCTTATTTTAGGTCATGTTGTCTCTTCAAAAGGTTTAGAGGTTGATAAAGCAAAAATTGATGTTATTAGATCTTTACCTTACCCTAATAGTGTGCGCGAAGTGCGTTCTTTTCTTGGTCATGCAGGATTTTACCGAAGATTTATCAAGGATTTTTCTAAGATAACAAGACCAATGTGTGAGCTTCTACAAAAAGATGTAGAATTTGTGTTTTCCGAAGCATGCAAGCAAGCCTTTGATACCTTGAAGAAGTCATTGGTTAGTGCACCGATAATCCAACCGCCGGATTGGAGTTTACCATTCGAGATCATGTGTGATGCAAGCAATCATGCCGTAGGAGCGGTATTGGGTCAAAGGAAGGATCGAGTGCCACATGTGATCTATTATGCTTCAAGAACTTTAGACCATGCTCAAAGCAACTACTCAACCACGGAAAAAGAGCTTTTAGCTATTGTTTTGCTTTAGAGAAATTTAGACAATATTTATTGGGTACTAAAGTAATTGTATATTCTGATCATGCAGCTTTGAGGTACCTCATGACTAAAAAGGATGCCAAGCCAAGACTTATCAGATGGGTGCTCTTACTTCAAGAATTCGACTTGGAAATCAGAGACAAAAGTGGAAAGGAAAACCTTGTGGCGGATCACCTAAGTAGGATCATAAACAATGAGGAACCAATGCCCTTAAATGACTCATTCCCGGACGAACATCTATTTGCTGCTCAAATCACCACTCCTTGGTATGCCGATATTGTAAACTACAAAGTGGCAAATACTTTTCCCTTCGATCTCTCCCGTGCTCAAAAGGATAAGATAAAAAGGGAAGCAAGAAGATATGTTTGGGATGAACCGTACCTTTGGAAGTATTGCGCCGATCAAGTGATAAGAAGATGCGTCGACATGAGTGAGGTACCTTCTATTCTAGAATTTTGTCACTCACAAGCTTGTGGAGGGCACTTTGGTCCAAAACGGACAGCACATAAGGTACTCGATTCTGGTTTTTATTGGCCAAGCATATTTCTTGATTCATATATGTTTTGCAAATCTTGTGAACGATGCCAGAAAACAGGTAGTTTAAAAGCTAAAGATCAAATGCCCCTCACCCCCATTCATGTATGTGAAATCTTTGATGTATGGGGCATTGATTTTATAGGTCCCTTCCCATCATCGTTTGGTAACATTTACATATTGTTAGCCGTGGATTACGTATCTAAATGGGTAGAGGCAAAAGCCACAAGGACTAACGATGCTAAGGTTGTTTCAGGTTTTGTGAAAGCTAATATATTTAGCAGGTTTGGCGTGCCAAGGGCATTCATAAGTGATAGAGGATCACACTTTTGCAACAAAACGATCGAAGCACTTTTCAAGAAATATGGCGTTACACATCGGGTGTCAACGGCTTACCATCCACAAACAAATGGTCAAGCCGAGATTTCTAACCGGGAGATAAAGTCGATACTTGAGAAGACGGTTAACCCAAATCGTAAAGATTGGAGCTTGCGTTTGGACGATGCATTGTGGGCATATCGCACTGCCTACAAAACACCCATAGGTATGTCACCTTTTCGTCTTGTATATGGAAAGGCTTGTCATCTTCCAGTTGAATTAGAGCATAAGGCCTTTTGGGCCATTAAGCAATTCAATATGATGATCGACGAAGCCGGGGTTTACCGTAAGTTACAAATTCAAGAGTTGGAGGAAATTCGTAACGATGCTTTTGAGAACTCTAGAATTTACAAAGACAAAACCAAAGCATATCATGATAAGGTAAACTCGCGGAAATCTTTCAGCGTAGGTCAAAAGGTTTTGTTATTCTCATCAAAGCTCAAGTTATTTCCTGGAAAATTACGATCCCGCTGGGTCGGACCATTTTTGATTACTAATGTTTTTGCTCATGGTGCAGTGGAAATTACAAGTGAGAAAACAGGGAAAACGTTCAAAGTGAACGGGCATAGGCTAAAATTGTTTTATGAAGGATTCCAAAAAGAAAAAGGTGATTTGATGGGATTGGGGGATCCAAATTACGAGAATTAAAAGAAAAAAAAAAAAGGATTACGTCTAGCCAAAGACGTTAAAGAAAGGCGCTATGCGGGAGGCAACCCGTATTTCGTTTGTTTTATTTTTTTTTCTCTTTTCCTTTTTATAAAAAAAAATTAAAATTGAAGGGGGTAGTGTCAAATGTTCTCAAACAACAAGTTAAAAACGACCACGTCAAAAATATTTGACAAAATTTAATAAAAAACAGACGTGTCAGAATTTTGTTTAACTTAGAAATTCCAGAACGTTAACACGGCCGCGTTAGCCCTAACACGACCGTGTCAAGCTGCTGTCTAATTTAAACAAGAAAGAAATAGGGGAACTCCATGACCAAGGGGCCATGCTACGCCTCATGTATGTTCATCAGCAGGAAATGGGTCGCGCGATCTCTGCCTTACACGAGCTCCACGTTGGACAACCTCCCCGTCCACCCAGTCCACCACCTCAATAAGTTTCATCCTACTCTCTACTCCAAGCCTCGAGGACGATGCTGAATTAAAAGCTTGGGGAGAGGTAATTTTCATTTTTTTAGTCATTCGATTACGTACTGCATTTAGGATTGCACTGCATTTAGTTTATCATTGTCATGCTAGTATTAGGACTGCATATAGTTAATCATAGGTTAGGTTTGCAAAAAAAAAA
Organism: Flaveria linearis; assembly: GCA_024085815.1. Taxonomy (NCBI): domain Eukaryota; kingdom Viridiplantae; phylum Streptophyta; class Magnoliopsida; order Asterales; family Asteraceae; genus Flaveria; species Flaveria linearis. The sequence goes on from CM044003.1 coordinate 99,127,367, forward strand.
AAAAAAAAAAAAAAAAAAAAAAAAAAAAAAACAAAAAAAAAAAAAAAAAAAAAAAAAGGATAACACCTCCGTAGCCTTGGGAAAGAGTTAGGGGAATAACATGAAAAATGATATTACCTTTTATTATGCCAATCGTAGGTTGCGTGCACAAATAGATTTATGGTAATAAATAGACAAGATGTGCTCCGTTATGCTAGTGCCCTTTGTTCTCGGGTTTACAAAGATAAACACTTAACAGCCATGTGTGCCTAATGTCAATCTGATCACATAAGGAGACTGAGACCTAGCAAAAATAGGTTGAGAGCCGAGTCCAAATAAATAAATAAAAAAAAAAAAAAAAAAAAAAAAAAAAAAAAAAAAAAAAAAAAAAAAAAAAAAAGGAACGGAGAGAAATAGTCCTGATGAATAAGCCGCAATAATGGCAAGGCAAAAAAAAATATATATATATTTGCGATCTCGTGTGGTGAAAAATTGACCACGTGCCCTCTATAGTCCTTGAGGTTAGGAAGGTTTCCACCGTGTGAAGAAAGGCGTTGGCACTAAAATGAGTAATTTAATACGGCTTAATTGATATGAAACGATAAATCCGGAACATAAGGGTTAGAGGACCATGACTTGCAAATTGGGCACATTTGTTTATAAAAGAATTCTTGAAAATCCAATTTGTCCACGACAACTGAAAATTAGCATAATAAGATGATTTCATACTCTTACTTCTTGCACGAGGCTAAGGTTGGTGTTGTCAAATTCCTAATTATATAACTATGAGTTCTCTTTTCACTCTTCGGGTTGTTTCTAGTCTTGACTTCCTTGAGGACAAGGAAAGGTTTAAGCTTGGGGAGATTTTGTTAGTTATATTTTTAGTCATTAATTATAGTAATTTTAGGTTGCATTATTGTATATATTCTGCATTAATTGCATGCATTTTTTATAAAATAGAAGTTTTAGTAGGATGGAATCTATTCTTGTATATTTTTGGTTTTTATAGAATAATTAAATGGCTGGAAAAAGGAGGATAAAGATTGAAACTTTAAAACCAAAAAAAGTGGAGAGTTAGTTGGAGGAGGAAGAGAACTTTAAAGATAAAAGGAAGAGGTAGCTTGGAAAAAAAGGGGAGAAAACCATCGACCAAAGGAAAGAAAAGAAAGAAAAAAGGAATCTTGGTGGAGGCTTGGAAGCGAGGAGCTGCAGAAAAGGATCTTCTTTTCCTACTTTTGAAGATCAATTAATTATTGTTGAGGTTTTATTTTCGTAAGTTTTTGTTTTCATTAACCTAGCCACCATGTCCGGCTAGGGCACTTTTTAGTTCCAACATTAAGGTTTGATTTCTATGTTTTGGTTTGAACTTATGTGAAACGGTTATGAGACGTTTTTATTTTAATGGTTTGTTTGCGTGATTCTTGATCTTAAACCCGGATCCAATCCGGTATATATTAGATTGTTAATAAACCTGATCAACTTATTAATTTTCTAATAAAGTTCTTCAATTTTTAAAACCCTAATCAAGTTTTAATTTTTGATACAAGGAACAAATAATGTTTGGGTTTGTCTATGAGTCCAACTTCATTATAGGGTCATTCAATCTAATTAAGCATTCCGAACGGCGTGAGTGTTTAATTATAATTGATACTTCTATCATTGCAACCCGCACGCTAAGATCCGAACGGCGTGAGCTTAGAGTAGCGGGTTGGCTCTAATCAACGAACTGCGATTGATTAGACATCAGATAAAGTGGATATCCGAACGGCGTGATGTCTAGTATCAATACAAATTATTAATTAAAAACAGTCATTGCACCGTAATCGTTAATGATCGTAAGCCAAATCAAATCAAGAAATTACCTTAGTGTTGGAATTAGTTTTCGTATTTGAATTAATTTCACCATTTAATTAACGTCTTTATTAATACCTTTTCAAAATAAAAAAAATACAAAAAAATGTCAACTTTCGTTTTTCTAGCAGAACCTTAACACGGCCGCGTGGAGTTTCCTTTACAGTTTGACACGGCCGTGTCAGCTTGCTGGAACTTTTCATACTTTTGCTATTTACTTTTAGTTTTAGTTTTTAATTAAAACCCCCCTCTTCTTTAATCCATATCGATCAAAGTAACTGTGCTAAAACATTTTTTGTATAAAATAATTGACACGTATCCCTGAGGACACGAACCCTACTTACGCTCATACTATTCTTAGTGTGTGTTCGATAGGTTCACATTTTCATCATTTATTTGCTGGATTCGACACCCAACAAAAGGGCTTTCACCAACAATATGGGAAAGACTACTTCGATACCATTAGCCCCGTCACTAAACCTGTCACAATTCGCATTGTTCTTTCAATTTCCCTATCTCATAAATGGTCCATACGCCAACTAGACGTCAATAATGCTTTTCTATATGGAACACTTCATGAGGAGATTTATATGAAACAACCACCGGGCTTTGAAAACTCGGAATTCCCAAACCATATTTGCAAACTTTGGAAGTCACTTTATGGACTCAAACAGGCCCCCAGAGCTTGGTACACCGAACTTACCTCCTTTCTTCTTTCCTTTGGTTCAAAAGGTCGCTTTCTGATGCATCTCTTTATCTATCAACGGCCTTCCATCACTTGTTACCTTCTCGTCTATGTAGATGATCTTGTCCTTACGGGCAACAACCCACGTTTTCTTGATCAGTTCGTCCATGCTTTGGGATCAAAATTCTCCATTAAGGACCTTGGCCTATTACACCACATTTTGGGCATTGAAGTCATTCACACCCCCACTAGTATGTTTCTGTCCCAGCATCACCACATCACTGACACTCTAACCAAGTACAAAATGAAGGGTTCCAAGGATGTTCACACTCCCCTTGGTTCATCCGATTCTCTCTCCCCAAATGACTCCTCTCCATCAGTAGACCCAACTCCCTACCGTCAACTAGTTGGCTCGCTCCAATATCTTGCCTTTACTCGTCCTGATATTTCCTTCACTGTCAACAAACTTTCCCAATTTATGCACAACCCTAAACAAATCCATTGGAAGTCTCTTAAAAGGGTTCTTCGTTATCTAAAAGGTACTGTTCATCATGGGTTATTTTTGCGGCGTGATACTTCACTTGACATTCGTGCCTTTTCAGACTCAGATTGGGGTGGCATCAACGACGAGGACCGATCTACCACGGCCTATCTAATATATCTTGGCTCCAACATTATCTCGTGGCGGTCCTCTCGCCAAAAGTCAGTTTCTCGCTCTTCAACTGAAGCGGAATACAAAGCTATAGCCAATGCAGCCGCTGAGGTGTCTTGGGTCAGAAATCTTCTCAAAGAGCTAGGTATTCAACTAGTTAAACCACCTCAACTACTATGTGATAACACGGGGCTACTTACTTATGTGCTAACCCAGTCTACCATTCTCGTATGAAACATATTGGGACTACCACTTTGTTCGAGAACAGGTAAATGCAAGTCAGCTTTGTGTTCTCCATGTCAGCTCCAAGGACCAACTAATTGATGCTCTTACTAAACCGCTGCCTCGTCCTTCCTTTATCAACATTCGGTCCAAGATTGGTGTCTCCGATGGAGCCTCCATCTTGCGGGGACGTATTAAAGATCATACTTAAAAATACTTTATTTATCTATTTAGTAATTTAAATATACTCTAGAATATTCTTAACCCAAGTGCTAGTCAAAGGGCTGTCGCCGCTATTGGTCCAAGTCGCTGCTATTGGTCCAAGTCGCCGCTATTGGTCCAAGTCGCCACTAAAAGTGTCGCCGCTATTGCTCAGGTTTCTTGTAGTGACTTCTCCTTATTATCTGCTGTATTTGTATATATATACAAGTTAATGGAATGCATCAATCAACCTTTTCAATCATTCAAATCCCATTACTCTATAACATAAAGGCACTGTTTATTCCTATACAGCACACAACTTGACAACCAGCAAGCTCTAATACCTCCAGTACTTCACACTCAAAAACAACTTAAGGCTAGGCATGATCAATATACGTGATTAAGAATAAACATTGAAACATATATATAGTGATGCAATGAAAGACAGCAGCCTTTAATATTTTACTCTTATTTCTTAGCATTTGGATTACATTTGTATGTTTAGTCAAGGATGGATATAGAATCTATATATATAGTGTATCAATTTTAGTTCAGACCATGTGTTCAAGACGTAAAAAACAACCTTCTACACAAAATGTAGAACGCAAGTACTCCCTGTGCAAAGTAGAAACTTAGTCTAGTGATGCGTATAATTCATCGGCATGTAGAATTGACTAGCCGTAAAACAACAAAACTTAGCATATATGCAAACAATGCCGATGATCCGAATAATCTATCGATGACACGTACTCTTTAATTATATCTCAAGCCACTGCTAAAAAAGTCTAGATCGAATCTGATAAATCACATATGATAAACATAAACCCTAAAACGACAACAAAAGTTGGCAGATAAGCAAACAATGACGACGATCGGAAGAACCCTTACTGTTTCATCTCGCCATTGCTGACAAAACGTAAAGAATCAGACAAATTATCACATCTAACAAACCCTAAAACAACAAAAGTTAGTAGAAATGTATACAATGAAGATGATCGGATCGAAGAACCCTTACTGTTTATCTGACCATCGTTAACAAACTCAACGTTGCTAGAAGCATTCTCCAAAACTTGAAAATCATCGTTAAGAACATCGAGAATACTTGTGTGTTTTCTCTTCCGATTACCAGATCCATCGTCATGGGCCATTGTTGCTGTGGTGTGGGCGATAATAACGAGGATTTTGCTTTGATTCTACTTGACTTGAAGTTCCGTTTTATTAGGGAAATGATATTTATGCTTCATTTGTTCAAAGTTTAAATGTGAAATGGTTGTACACTATGTTATAAAACTTGCACGTTAAAGTGAGTGAAGTTAATTACGACGGTTTTGTTGAAGCCTATTGCTAAGTGTGGATGATCTGTCTTATCGACAAAGATTTGGAATAAACGGTTGTTTCTTTGAGAAATAAAACTTATATTTAAACAGATAAGAGGCGTACGGACATGACTTTAAAGATAATTTCTACGTATATGTTTATATCGTTGAGTTGTTTGAAGAATTTTTAGTTTCATATAGAGTGGTCAAAGAGGACAACAGTACACGCTTTGCACATAAGTTGGAAATAATTGAGTGGATAGAAGATCATTTTTTAAGAAAATAATATTCTTATCCGACACCCCAACTAACCAAATCCCATTTTTAATTATTTTTGATAAAAAAATTATTTTTAAAAAACCAATTTTAGAATATTACGTAAAAATAGTTTAATTTTTTAGAGAAAAAATCTTTTAAAAAACTATTTCTATAGAAATAATATTATAAAAAATCTTTTTTTTAATTTATTAAAAAACTAATTATAATGTACAAATAAAATAGTATTATTATTATTAGTAATTAGTAATTAATATAGTTATTTAATAGGAGAGAGAAGCGGGAAAAATTTGATGAAAATGAATGTGGTGCTGACACGTGCCACCAACATTTACCTTTTTATTAGAGTAAATATATATATATATATATATATATATATATATATATATATATATATAGGGTTATGATCTTTTCAGAACTTATAAAGATCGTAAGAACCGTGAGAACTAATATTAGCCATTGATCTATGTAATTTTAATTTGATATTTAATTTATAAAAAGGGTAAAAAGTATTTTAGTTTAACTTCTTAATTAATTTTCCCAATAACCACTCATACATTCTCTCTATTAAATCTTGATTTCTACCATTATTATCAATGTTTTCAGAACCGGATCGGACGTCGAACCGGACGCCTTACTGGTTTGGTGGTCGGACCGGTCGGACCGGATGGACCGGATTTAACTATATTTTAATTATATTTATATATGTAATTAAATATAAGTATTTTATATATGATTTATACATATATTTTATAGTTATATATAAAACTTAACTATATTTGTATATCCTACGTACTAATTTATGGTTAACACCCCGTTTTTACCCACTAAAATCAAAAAAAAAAATCAGAAAACCGGTCGGATCCGGTCCGGTTCGCCGGTCCAACCGCCGTTCGGTTCGGACCGGTCGGTTCAAATGGCCAAAAACGAATCACCCCTGACCGGACCGGACCAGCCACCGATTCGCGGTCGAACCGGTCGGACCGGCCGGTCCGATCCGGTCCTAACAACACTGATTATTATCTCTCTATTACTTTCTCCATGAATATGTCTGCAACTTTAATTCCCCAACCCAAAAATCAAAATTTATAAGCATACTTATCTCTCTAATTTGGCAATTCCCACGAGAGATTTGTTTGGTAATTTTATACGTTCTCTCATTCTCTTCCATTTCTGTATGAAATAATGTCGACGACAACAAGAGGTTTAAAACGATAACAATGAGCTTCGATCGGCTTAAATTTTATCATCATTGTTTTCGTTTGGTCAACTTTTCCAAAACAAATAACATCAAAGAGATTTGAAAAACCATAACGGAACATGAAGTTTTAATGGTCTGAGTTGGTTATTCATCAATTGTATTATGCTTTTAGCTCAAACAGGAGGGCGGGCCTTGGCGCAGCGGTAAAAGCTGTTCCTAAGGGACCGAAGGTCTCAGGTTCGATCCGTGGAAACGGCCTCCCCACAAAATGTGGGGGAAAGACCGTGTACATCTCCCTTAAACAGGACGGACCCTCCCTGGACCCTGCGAAAACGCGGAAGCTCTTTGCAGCACCAGGTACGCCCTTTTAGCTCAAACATCTCTTCCTCCGACAATAAAAAGAGATAAACCTCACTAATTTTAACTATAGTTAAAAAGTAATGGTGTATTGTTGCCTTTGATTATATATCATTTATAGTTGTGATGTGTTTGTATTCAGTATCTTTGTGTGTATAACTATGTATTAGTGTGTGTATATGTGATATGTTCATCGTAAATTATTCATGGTATGTATCTTTGCCTATTGAATCTATGCTAGATATAAATGTGAGTTACAATGGTTTGTAAATATTTAAAACTACTGCTTATTTGTTTCAATATTATGTTTTCAAATTTTCTTTCTTAAACCTTGAAATGATCCCACATAGTTGGAGCTTGTGTTCATTGTTATGTCAATTTATAAAATGCGAATCGATGACAGGTTCAAGTTAGGCCTAATTGTTAATGTATAACATGGTCTAAGCATAATTTTATATTGTAAATCTTCAATCTCTAAAAGCAGACATTTACTCTTGCTATTATGTTTAACATCTTGAAAATAATGCACGTTGAATTTCTCTTCTTTTATACCGAGTGGCAGTACGTCCAGCTATGTTATATGGAACAGACTGCTGGGCCATAAAAAAATCGCACGAGAAACAAATAGAGATAGCGGAAATGCGAATGCTGAGGTGGATGTGTGGTCACACAAGACTGGATCGGATAAGAAACGAAGTGTTTCGACAGAAGCTACAAGTGGCTAGTATCGCAGATAAAATACGAGAGGGAAGATTAAGATGGTTTGGGCATGTTAAGAGGAGACTGTGACAACCCGAAAATTTTTCGTGATTTAATATAAAGTTTATGTGATTTACAAATTAGTTTTTGTATTTTTATTAATATTTAATAATAGTATTAATAATAATAATAATAATAATAATAATAATAATGATATTATTAAAAATAATAATGTTAATAATGATAATAATAATAATAATGAAAATATAACAATTTACAAAAATTTATTAAAAGTGATTTAATAAGTCCAGGGACTGGTTTGTAATTTTTGAAACTTGTTTAAAACTTTTATACATGAAATAATAAACATATCAAACCACAGGGACCATTCTTGTAAATTTGTTTTAAATCCCAACCCACCGCCCGTCGACCCTTCTCGCCGCCGGCCACCTCTCCGGCCAACTCCGGCGAGTCCACAACACCCCAACAAACGCGGTTTTTACCTAATTAAAGCTACCGACACATTATAGTGGGAGTTTCGAACTCGTGGGCACTTAAAATGGATAATGGTGTCGGTTTGGTGTAGTTTCCACTCGACCGAATTATTTCGGCCGACCACCACTACCAAACGCACTAATCATCACAATAATTCAATTATAATAGTTCAATCGATTGACTATAAGAATACTAAGCTACTATCACCTTGAATTGCATCTGAAATCATACAAACAACTCGATTTAATCCTCATTTCTCTCTCGACCTGCAAGTCAATCGAGAGTTACCTTCCGAGCAACAAAAGCAGAAATTGACAGAAGGTTTTTGATCGTGTACACCACAAGGAACTTCCTGTGAAATTAATTTGATTAAAATCAACAATTCCACATCAATCTGATTCGAACCTTGGTCGAAGCTGTTCTACATCTGTTCTTATCATTCAAACAACCAAAACAGGTAATTGAACCTATCATCAAACTCGATTCATCATGGGGAACAAAAGCCCCATGATTATGATCATTAACAGTTCGAATTTGGGATCAATTTGGATCAAAACCGGTTCTAGGGCTCGGTTGGTTTAGGGGAGTTGGAATAAAATGGTTTAAAAGTAATTGGGAACCAAAATAACCGCGGCCTTGTGCCTTTGGTTCACTGGTTTAGGCTTGGGTGTGTGTGTTTGTGGTCGCGGGTTCGAACCCGGCCACCAACACTTATTTTTTTAAGCCCTTTTTGACCATTTAAAAATACAGAAAAATAACTAAAAATTATAAAAACGATTTTTATAAACTTTGTTAATTTTATAAGTTAACTAAATATATTCTGGAAAATTATTTCACTAAAAACCTTATTATTTATTTATTTATTTACTTATTTATTTATTTATAAAATTGTTGCAAAGGTTATAAATTGTTATTTTTATAAAAATGGATTCTAAATAATGATTTAAATCATCAAATTATTAATAGACATTATATTATTAGTTATGGATTAATTATGATAAAATAAACACAAATTAGATTTTATAAATTTAAATATATATAAAATTTTATAAAAATTAAACTTACATAGTTAAATAATGTTTATACATAATATAAATATGGATAACATAATTAATAATTAGATAATTTATATTGAATATAAATCTATTATGTTATAATTATTAATTATTTAATAATTCGATAAATTATATTATGTTTATCATGTTATTATTTATTATTTATATGTCCAATTAAAATAATATTATCATAAGAATATAATGTTTAGATGATTTGTTTTTATTTATAAATCTAGCTATTAGATTTTATAAATTATAAAATATTAAAGTATTCTAGTTGTGTTTTAAACATGATAATCATAAATTAGATTTTATATATTAAATTATAAAATCTTACAAAAATTAAATATAAACTTACATGTTTAAATAATATCTATAATATAATGATATGTTAAAATCGTTATTAAATTAATTAAAATTTATAAAATATATCTTTAGTTATTAATGAATTAACAAAGATAATAAAATGATTTAACTATATGTTTATAACAAATCCCCGAGAACCAAACCTTAGATCAATTGAACGCCAGGTTCAAGATCTAACTTATTTAGGTTATGGATTTGTATTTGTTTGCTTATGTGAATTATAATTCCTAAACAGGAATTTACTAGGTTGTCAACACCACACACAAGGACTGAGGTGAGTTCATAACTATTCCCCTTTTTAATCATTTAAATATTTTGGGGCTGGAATACATGTTGTAATTAAATTTACAAATTATTTTTGTGTATTATGTTAAATAATAATTGGATCACATTTATGATTACATATGGTTATTATGAAATCCTTCTGTGTAAACTGGGCTATAAACAAGGCAGGGATCTTTTGGATAGTACTATCGGGGAGTGACTAACCCCCACAAAGGTTTGGACATGTGGTCCTTATCAGATGCACAAAGATCTCGCTGTCATTCGGGATGACGATTCTGTGGGAAGGCAGATTGTTGCGCTATATAAGTTTTGCCATTATAGTTCCACTTACCACCCATATGAGGATAAATGTAAAGAGAGGATTCGCGCCCTCTGATTTAAATTATTAAAATTGGCATAATACACACATAAAAAGGAAAAGGGAAAAATTAAACTATGATACATGGACAAATCCTATGTGAAGGATTTGTTGGACTTGTACATAGAAATAATAAACTAAGTGACATGGACAAATTCAATGTGATGGATTTGTTGGGCTTGTACTTAGTGGGTATGTGGGATAGCGGGTTCACCTTATTAAAAAGGGTTCCGACAGGCTATTCATATACCGGTGAGTAAATTAAACTCACACTTTGACAATAAACCCTTCTTTGAATGATAATGGATGATTTATCAAATATGTTTTACTTACCTATGAACTCACCAACCCTGTGTTGACACTTGTTTTACATGTATTCTCAGGTATCTATTAGGAGCTTTTGGACGAGCACGTAGGATCATATAAGAGCTCCAGATACATATTGGTTATTAACAAGACATGATTAGAAGTATTGTTAAGAAACAATCTATATATTTATTTCCGCTGCGTATAATATCTAATGCTCTGATTAATAATGGAATGGTTATCTAAAACTTATCATATAGATAACTGCATCTCATGTGTAACTACTGTGTTCGATCCTGTTTGCTCACCCCTCCGTGATAGATTCCAGACCCGGAATTTGAGGGTGTGACAGATTGGTATCAGAGCCATTGGTTATAGTGAGTTAGGAATTGCATCTAGCCTATAGCCACACACAATAGTTGCACAAAGTAAATTGCCTTAGTTAGAGATTGACTAAGATTAAGAAGTTATATGCCTTATGTGATTCCTCTTATACCTTGACTCCTATCAATACACACACGAATCTTAAAACATATTCTAAGGCATTGTGTGCCTAATTCAAATGATTTCAAACTCCAAAACCTCGATTGTTATTAATGGTTTCAAAGTCTCGTCAAAGTCTGTGTCATACAACTTGAACACATGTAATGCTGGAAGAGCGTGATGCCTGTATCTCGGGGTGTTCTGTCTAGGCAAGGTATTCGCATATATCCAAATCAACCGATGGACCTGTTTACCTTACCTGGGAACCCTTAGGATGAGTATCTGCTTATAGGTACGCATGTCTTCAACAAAGTTGTGATTGACTCAATACTTTGATTAGTCAACGTACTCGCTTTGATTCACAAATCAAACGAATACACTCGGAACATCTCATTGACGTATTTTCCCGAATAATACATACATATTAAGTACTTCTATCATTAATGACCACTATACTCGACAAGATATGTTAACCCAATAGGAGGAACCGGGGTGATCATGCAAAACAACTTACCATTACGGGTGCACACGTAATTGTAATTTGTCGTGCATGCTAAGTCCGGTGAATCTGGTCGGGTGGTAACATTGTAGTCCGTATAAGTCATTATTCCTACACGTTGAGCAAGAAAGCCTCGGTTCTCATAGAACATATTTCCATGAAAATTCTTAATGATCTCACAGAATGGCTTCTCGTCAAATCCGTTCACGGTCTAGAAACTCTAGTCGCAAGATTGTTGCTATTGTAGCACGTGAAGTTACTATGGTCAATATACAAGCCTTTAAGACATATGAATCAAATTACCTTGACGTGTTCCATTTGGTAATCTAGGTTACGCTTGTCCTAACCTAAAGCGAGATTTGTTTCCCTTAGTACTCGTGCCTTGCCGAATTTAATCGAAAAACCAGTTTTCTTAAATTCACATCTGTCCTACAGTAATCGTCCATACTTTGAATATTCGATATATATCAAAGTGTGAATTCTCACCAAACAATTTTATGATAGATGGACGCACCAGCAGGCAGAGGCAGAGGTAGAGGACGCGCTAGAAGGACTGTCCCAATAGGGATGACTCCTGAAGAAATACAAGCCTTGGTCAATCAAGGTGTTGCTGCAGTCCTAGCCACTCAGGCTGCTCAGAATGGTCATCATTACTCGTATAAAAAGTTCCTAGACTGCAAGCCTGATATCTTCACTGGGGCAGAAGGGGCCATTGGGCTCATAAGGTGGTTTGAAAAATGTGAATCCATCTTCGCCATATCTGAATGTCCCGATGAGAGTAGGACCAAATATGCCTCCGGAGCCTTGAGTGGAGCTGCACTCTCGTTCTGGAAAACTGAAGTTTCAAGACTTACTCTCCCCCTAGCCAATGCTATGGCTTGGGAGGAATTCAAACAACTGATGATGGAGGAATTCTGCCCGAGGGAAGAAGTGCAAAGGTTTGAAACCGAGTGCTGGAACCACAAAATGGTGGGATCTGAAATTGAAAAGTATACCACCGAAAATCATGAGTACGCAACCTTGTGTCCACATATGATGGAGCCTGCTCATAGAAGAATTGAAGGCTATATTCGTGGACTATCTCCCGTCATTCAGTCTTTGGTCACTTCCTCTAACCCAACTTCAATCCAACAGGCCATTAGGATAGCTCATAAGCTAACTAACGAGGCTGTGACTCAAGGGAAGTTGCCACCGAGGGTCAACAGTAAGGGTGCTACTGCTGAAAGCTCAGGAAAGAGAAAATTTGAAGATTCTAAAGAAGGTGAGAATCAAGGTGCAAACAAGAAGCAAAACCAGGAGAAGCAACATGACAATCAGGGCATTCCGCCTAGATGTCAGAAGTGTAGCAAACGTCACCATGGCAAGTGTACTGCAATCATCTGTTACAAATGCAACAGGAGGGGGCACACTGCTCCTGAATGTAGAACACAGACTCAAGATCAAGGACATCAGCAGAATAATGGTGAGAGAGGGGTTACGTGCTACAGATGCGGAGAAAAGGGCCATGTTGCCAGGAATTGCACTGGGGAAAAGAAGGATACAGCCAAGGGTAGAGTCTTCATGATTGGCAAAGGCATTTGAAAGTGGAACGTGTTTAAGAATATTACCAGTACATCTAAATTTTCGGGACGAAAATTCCTCTAACAGGGGGATAATGTGACAACCCGAAAATTTTTTGTGATTTAATATAAAGTTTATGTGATTTACAAATTAGTTTTTGTATTTTTATTAATATTTAATAATAGTATTAATAATAATAATAATAATAATAATAATAATAATAATGATATTATTAAAATAATAATGTTAATAATGATAATAATAATAATAATGAAAATATAACAATTTACAAAAATTTATTAAAAGTGATTTAATAAGTCCAGGGACTGGTTTGTAATTTTTGAAACTTGTTTAAAACTTTTATACATGAAATAATAAACATATCAAACCACAGGGACCATTCTTGTAAATTTGTTTTAAATCCCAACCCACCGCCCGTCGACCCTTCTCGCCGCCGGCCACCTCTCCGGCCAACTCCGGCGAGTCCACAACACCCCAACAAACGCGGTTTTTACCTAATTAAAGCTACCGACACATTATAGTGGGAGTTTCGAACTCGTGGGCACTTAAAAATTGGATAATGGTGTCGGTTTGGTGTAGTTTCCACTCGACCGAATTATTTCGGCCGACCACCACTACCAAACGCACTAATCATCACAATAATTCAATTATAATAGTTCAATCGATTGACTATAAGAATACTAAGCTACTATCACCTTGAATTGCATCTGAAATCATACAAACAACTCGATTTAATCCTCATTTCTCTCTCGACCTGCAAGTCAATCGAGAGTTACCTTCCGAGCAACAAAAGCAGAAATTGACAGAAGGTTTTTGATCGTGTACACCACAAGGAACTTCCTGTGAAATTAATTTGATTAAAATCAACAATTCCACATCAATCTGATTCGAACCTTGGTCGAAGCTGTTCTACATCTGTTCTTATCATTCAAACAACCAAAACAGGTAATTGAACCTATCATCAAACTCGATTCATCATGGGGAACAAAAGCCCTATGATTATGATCATTAACAGTTCGAATTTGGGATCAATTTGGATCAAAACCGGTTCTAGGGCTCGGTTGGTTTAGGGGAGTTGGAATAAAATGGTTTAAAAGTAATTGGGAACCAAAATAACCGCGGCCTTGTGCCTTTGGTTCACTGGTTTAGGCTTGGGTGTGTGTGTTTGTGGTCGCGGGTTCGAACCCGGCCACCAACACTTATTTTTTTAAGCCCTTTTTGACCATTTAAAAATACAGAAAATAACTAAAAATTATAAAAACGATTTTTATAAACTTTGTTAATTTTATAAGTTATCTAAATATATTCTGGAAAATTATTTCACTAAAAACCTTATTATTTATTTATTTATTTACTTATTTATTTATTTATAAAATTGTTGCAAAGGTTATAAATTGTTATTTTTATAAAAATGGATTCTAAATAATGATTTAAATCATCAAATTATTAATAGACATTATATTATTAGTTATGGATTAATTATGATAAAATAAACACAAATTAGATTTTATAAATTTAAATATTTATAAAATTTTATAAAAATTAAACTTACATAGTTAAATAATGTTTATACATAATATAAATATGGATAACATAATTAATAATTAGATAATTTATATTGAATATAAATCTATTATGTTATAATTATTAATTATTTAATAATTCGATAAATTATATTATGTTTATCATGTTATTATTTATTATTTATATGTCCAATTAAAATAATATTATCATAAGAATATAATGTTTAGATGATTTGTTTTTATTTATAAATCTAGCTATTAGATTTTATAAATTATAAAATATTAAAGTATTCTAGTTGTGTTTTAAACATGATAATCATAAATTAGATTTTATATATTAAATTATAAAATCTTACAAAAATTAAATATAAACTTACATGTTTAAATAATATCTATAATATAATGATATGTTAAAATCGTTATTAAATTAATTAAAATTTATAAAATATATCTTTAGTTATTAATGAATTAACAAAGATAATAAAATGATTTAACTATATGTTTATAACAAATCCCCGAGAACCAAACCTTAGATCAATTGAACGCCAGGTTCAAGATCTAACTTATTTAGGTTATGGATTTGTATTTGTTTGCTTATGTGAATTATAATTCCTAAACAGGAATTTACTAGGTTGTCAACACCACACACAAGGACTGAGGTGAGTTCATAACTATTCCCCTTTTTAATCATTTAAATATTTTGGGGCTGGAATACATGTTGTAATTAAATTTACAAATTATTTTGTGTATTATGTTAAATAATAATTGGATCACATTTATGATTACATATGGTTATTATGAAATCCTTCTGTGTAAACTGGGCTATAAACAAGGCAGGGATCTTTTGGATAGTACTATCGGGGAGTGACTAACCCCCACAAAGGTTTGGACATGTGGTCCTTATCAGATGCACAAAGATCTCGCTGTCATTCGGGATGACGATTCTGTGGGAAGGCAGATTGTTGCGCTATATAAGTTTTGCCATTATAGTTCCACTTACCACCCATATGAGGATAAATGTAAAGAGAGGATTCGCGCCCTCTGATTTAAATTATTAAAATTGGCATAATACACACATAAAAAGGAAAAGGGAAAAATTAAACTATGATACATGGACAAATCCTATGTGAAGGATTTGTTGGACTTGTACATAGAAATAATAAACTAAGTGACATGGACAAATTCAATGTGATGGATTTGTTGGGCTTGTACTTAGTGGTATGTGGGATAGCGGGTTCACCTTATTAAAAAGGGTTCCGACAGGCTATTCATATACCGGTGAGTAAATTAAACTCACACTTTGACAATAAACCCTTCTTTGAATGATAATGGATGATTTATCAAATATGTTTTACTTACCTATGAACTCACCAACCCTGTGTTGACACTTGTTTTACATGTATTCTCAGGTATCTATTAGGAGCTTTTGGACGAGCACGTAGGATCATATAAGAGCTCCAGATACATATTGGTTATTAACAAGACATGATTAGAAGTATTGTTAAGAAACAATCTATATATTTATTTCCGCTGCGTATAATATCTAATGCTCTGATTAATAATGGAATGGTTATCTAAAACTTATCATATAGATAACTGCATCTCATGTGTAACTACTGTGTTCGATCCTGTTTGCTCACCCCTCCGTGATAGATTCCAGACCCGGAATTTGAGGGTGTGACAGAGACCAATGGCGGCACCAGTTAGAGCAGTAGAGAACATCATCTTAGAGGGTAGGAGAAGTAGAGGAAGACCTAGATTGACTTGGGATGAGGTAATTAGGCGAGATATGATACACTTGCACCTCTCTGAGCACATGATCGAGGATAGGAGTGAGTGGAGGCGTAGAACTAAAATTAAGGACTTTTAGCTCGACCAATAGGCAGGAAGGGTATTTGAAGTCTGGTTGCGGGGCCTGATGTCTAAGTAGTCCATATCTGCCGTTTACCGGTGATTATTCCTGCTCCTATGATATATGTATGCTATGTGTCGTATGATTTATTGTATACTGTATGCTATGTGTCGTATGATTTACTTGAAGGATGTATTGCAATCGGTATGGCTTTTTGTATACTATGTGCTGTAGGATTTATTGTATGTTGTATGCTATGTGTGGTAGGATTTCTTGTATAAGGTATGCCATGTGTCTTGTTTTCAGTATGGCTTTTGCTATCGAGCCGGGGGTCTCTTTGGAAGCGGTCTCTCTACCTAACAAGATAGAGGAAAGACTCGCCTACACCTACCCTCCCCAGACCCTGCTCTTGAGTGGGATATACTGGGTTTGTTTGTTTGTTTGTTTGTTTGTTTAAAATAGACCTATAGAATGTAAATCTTGCTATTTCAAGTATTAGATGTTAAACTGTAATATTATGTTCTTGTAGGATGAATGAATTCAGCATAGGGACCAGCTAAAAAAGCAAGTTAGGTTTAGTATGTTGTTGACTTTGTTTCTTGGTTGGTCTTTAATATTTTTCACACAAGGCACGTCATGCAATATTTTGTTATATTTAATCAAATTATTAACTTTTTCACTAGAATTAGTGATTCTTGCTTTTAGCCATTTCTAAGAACCATAATTGAATAATTTTAGTCCATGAAAATTTACCAAATCTATTGAAATAGAATGTGCTTAATACATTATAGTAAACAACTCGAGTCACAATTCCTTCATTTAGATTATGTTACACATACGTAAATAGTCAATTTACAAACTAATGTGGAACTAGCTCACTTATTAAATTTTTTGTCTTTTATAGGAGAAGACTTAGGTTCAAACTCAGCCATGATGTATATTAATTTGGTGTAATTTAATAGCTGCAATATAGTAGATTTGTCATTAAAATAAAAATAATCAATTTACATATACTTAAAATAATATATACACATATATAAATAGCCAACTATATATATGTAGAACATGTAACTATGAAGAAGGGATCATTATTTCAGGTTAAGTTTGTTATTAGTTTAGTTATTACAAAACAATATTTTGATTTTAAATTTATTTATTATTTAACAATCCTATACGAACGTTAATATTAAAGTTGTTTAGATTCATTGAAAAATGTAAAATTTTAATATTAAAGTAATTACTTTAATTTTACAAGTGTTACATACAATGGTCTACGAATTGCAATATTGATTACTACACAACATATTTTACAATGCATTGAATACTAAATGCGGATGTTACCATGTTTCTTATTAGTATGTACTATAAAGGATCTATTTTTTTACACAAACTGACAATAAATACTAAATATAGGTTTACATATATGTAAGTTTATATAAATACTTTACATGTATGTAGATCAAATATTAATTATAATAAACTTCTAAGAAATTGTAGGTGCATTTCTAGTTCTTAAACTTTAAAAAACTTATCCTTTAGTTTCATAAATTCTTTTGATGGATATTATAAACATTAATCTGCTTTAATCCAAAACATCATAATCTTATATACATTATCATTTTTTGATAGTTAAAATGACTTAATAAATTAAAATAAATTTTACAAGCACCTAATAAAAAAGAAAATTAGATACCCAAACGATCATAATAACGACTTCAAACAAAAAGCTTCATCATCTTACAAATTCGTACGTCCCATTTTTTAAATCAATTCACATGCCTCATTAAAAACACTCCGAACTAAATTGGATTATTACTTTGTTGACCAACTCACTTCCCTATTTAAATGGCCATGCTTTGATTTCTTCACATTTTCTATGCTGAACTAATTCTATATAGTGTACAAATTAATATGTGCTTCTATGAAAAGTCGAAAACAATCAGTTTGCAGTTTGACTTTTACTTATATATGTATAACAGCTAATATTGATATAGCAAATAGAAGAATGATTTTTAGCGTGTGGCACTCATAATATTTACATACATGCATATCACTTTAACATACATATAGCAAACAAAACAATAATTTTTAGTTTCTAATTTTTAGTATCTTAACTTTATGATAATAGTTGACTTGTAAAGATATTATAAAATTATTTATTACATGTAACTAAATCAATAATAGATTAGTAGATTGCACAAGCTCGTACTTCTTAGACAACTAAATTGCTAACAAAATTTAAATTTATTTTATAGAATTTTGTACAATCATGATTCAAAATCCATTCATCATTAATTTCGTCACATTAAAAGAACAGTTTAACATATGTAAATTTTAAACTTTTACATAAACGTAAAACATATTTTTCATTGCAAGATTGTTTATTTTTTGAATATATTAATTGTCACACCCTCAAAATCCACTAACGGAGTTTTACCGTCAGGCGTGTGACATAACCAGGATCTCAGATAAGCATCAGTTACACCAAACGACTCGATAATTACAAAACAGATAGATTGCTTAATAATAATGAAACAATCCAATTATATTTAAGTATTGCGGAAGCGTAAACAAGATAACTTTTAACAATAGTTTTGGAACACGTAAACACGCGTCCAATCTAGTTTATACAAAATAAATGAAGATTTAATCTTGAAAACAGTTTGTAATGAATGCTGGATGACATGCGATAGATGTTGTGCTCCTACTCGTGCCACATCAATGTCCTGAGAGAAAACATACAAAATCTCAGTACAAGACTGGTGAATTCACAGGTTTATCAGAAAACAGTAAGTATCAGTAATGAAATCCCCGGATTGTGTAATCCGATAAGTATCAGTAATGAAATCCCCGGATTATGTAATCCGATAAGTATGAAATTCCCGGATTATGTAATCCGATAAGTATGTAATTCCCGGATTATGTAATCCGATAAGTATCAGTAATGAAATCCCCAGATTTTGTAATCCGATAAGTATGAAATTCCTGGATTATGTAATCCGATAAGTATGTAATTCCTAGATTATGTAATCCGATAAGTATCAGTAATGAAATCCCAGGATTATGTAATCCGATAAGTATGAAATTCTCGGATTATGTAATCCGATAAGTATGTAATTCTCGGATTATGTAATTAAAGCATATAATGGGTAGCTAGTCCATAATGATCACTATGTGTATGAAGTCGCGGTCGAGTTGACATGTAATCAAATAATAAAACAGGCCCGGATGTGTATCACACACCACAACACTTGTAATTAGGCTAATCGTTCACCCGTTTGACGAACGTTGTGCTAGCACGACTAGCCCGGGTGGGGTATGTCAATCCCAGTAGTACTACTAACAATTACCTCGCTAAGTCCATATTAACTGTCCGTTGGGCAAGTATAACACCATAGTATCAAGTATATGCAGTATTACAAAAATCTAATGTAATGTAAAGTTTATGAAAACAGTATGTTTCTCTCCCCCAAAAGAGTATATAAGTAAAAGTGGGGCTGTAAACTCACCTTGAATTGTTATTATGAAATGAACGAGACTTCAAAGAATAAGGCAATGCACGATCAAACACGATCAATACCTATTATTAATTCTAATTAAGTCTTTAATATGCATTCAACGCGAATAGATATATTTGGTTAGATTTGGGTTGGTTCGGGTTGAACGCACACGATTAGATATATATATTCTTTGTAATCCTTTGAAATAAATATTGTTTAACATTGATTACGATTACACATAATCCGATAATAACTTATTAATTAGAGTATAAAAATATAATCTACAATTACGTTCGTAAATAATTGTGAAATTATAATATATATAATTTCTATGATTTTACACGATTATTCTTTAATTAAACACGATCTAGTACCCATTTTTATAAAAATATTTATTGTTTATAAATATTATTTTATAAAGATTATTAAGGTTTTTAAGTAAAATAAATTGACAGAAATATTTATGTAACCTTCAAAATAAGAAAAGTTTGTAAAAATTATTTTTATAATTTTTAAGAATTTTTATATATTTTTCAGAAGCCTAAAAAGCTTTTAAAAAAATAGTTAAGGGTCCCGGGTTCGAACCCGGGACCTCAAACTCACAATCCCACATACCAACCAGTGAACCAAAGGGCCGAGGCTGCGATAAACCTCGGTTCCATTTCCTTTTAAACAGCCTTCCCCGGTTTCCCCCAAATCCGTATAACCCTAGATCAAATCGATCAATTGACCCCCAATTCGCAGTTAATAATCAAATTAAGGTTAGGGCTTTTATTCCCTATGTAAAAACGAGTGTATGGGTAGGTTTAATTACCTGTGTTGTTTTGATTTGATGATAGATACAGTTAAGAACAAGTCGCGGCAGAGGAGATTTTGGTTCGAGATGAAATTCTTGACAATAATCAAATTCGTTGCACAGAGAGCTTCAAATGAAGTTTATGATCGAAAGCCCTCTTAAAATTTCTGATTATAATGACTAGAAGGTGGTGTTCAACTGAGTTGCAGGTCGCGAAAGAGGGAGAGAATCGAATTCTATGTTTGTATGTGTTTCAGACACAATTACAAGTTGTCTTCGATTTATTCCGAGTAAAGTTCGTTCTGATTGAATCAATTAGATTAAAGTGGGGTTTGAGTGGGTGAATTTACCGTTGAACGGTCGGGAATAAAGTGATTTCGATGTTGGGAGCTTTGGATACGAATCTTTCAATGGTTAAACGCGTTTTAAGGTGCTTTGGGTTCGAATCTTGTATGCGAACCGATTGGGTGCATTTTTAGCTGTTAAAATCGGATTTTTAAGTGATTTGGTGGTTGCCGGCGAGTCGCCGGACTTTGGCCGGGATTCTGGCCGGAATTACGGGATGGGCGGGGGGTTGGGTTTTAAAATTTTAAAATTACAGATTCGGTCCCTGTGGTTTAAATTTTATCATTTCATGTTAGAAAGTTTCATTTAAAGTTTCGGAATTGGCAAAAATACCCCTTGAACTTTATTATTATTATTAATATTAATATTATTATTATTGTTATCATTATTATTAGTATTATTATTATTGTTATTATTATTATTATTATTATTATTATTATTATTATTATTATTATTACCAAATATAATAAAATGGAAAAACTTAGGTTGTCACATTATCCCCTGTTGAAGGAATTTTCGTCCCGAAAATTAGAACACTCGGGTTAACAAACAAGTATACGAAAAATTTGGTTAAACCTATAAATAGACTATGAAAATACATGAGGACAGTTAATACACACCGTGAGTTAACGAGCTTAATGCTAATTGACGTAATTGTTAGTGACAGATGTCACACACCATCACATTCACCACATGATCTTCAACAAGAAGAATCTTAGGTTTCCTTTCTGATTTGGAAATATCTTGAATGTTTCTAGCACTTTTGTTCATCAGAAAGTGACCATGAAACCATAGATGGATCATAGTGATTCTCTTTTTCTTTCTTGATGCAGCTTGCGTTTTCATTTTCTGAGGTAGACTTTGAAGAGTTGATGTCATCATCTGATGACTCGTTGTCAGTCATATTATCAAATCCATCTGTATCATCTGAGCTATCACACGCATGTGACACTTTATGAGGTAGAACAAATGTGAAAGTAGACCCACAATGTTCTTTGCTTGATATTGTGAGATGTCACAGTATCCCTCAGTTGAGAGAATTTCATCCTGAAATTCAGTTGGAGTTAGGTTCTGAAGTTGTATCCACGAACAAGTGCGGATATTTAGACTTCATCTGATCCTCCCGTTCCCACGTAAACTCTGGTCCCCGTTTGGAGTTCCATCTTACGCGCACAATGGGAATTTTGCTACGCTTTAGTGTCTTGACTTCTCGATCCATGATCTCCACTGGTTCTTCGATGAAATGTAATTGATCATCTATCTTTAGTTCCTCTAAAGGCACGATCAATGATTCATCAGATAGACATTTCCTCAGATTGGATACGTGAAACACATCATGTATCCCCCTGTGTTCTTCAGGTAAATTCAACTGATAGGCTACTGGGCCAATCCGTTTGACAATCTCAAATGGCCCCACGTATCTTGGGCTTAACTTCCCATGCTTTCCAAAGCGTATTACACCCTTCCAGGGTGAGACCTTCAGTAGTACTTTGTCACCAACCTGAAACTCCAATGGCTTCCGACGCTTGTCGGCGTAACTCTTTTGTCAATCACGTGCTGCCGCCATACGGTTACGAATTTGCACGATCTTCTCAGTCGTTTCGTGCACAAGTTCAGGTCCTGTAAGTTGGCTTTCTCCTACTTCTGCCCAACAGATAGGTGATCGGCACTTACGTCCATACAATGCCTCAAATGGGGCTGCCTTGATCGAGGTGTGATAACTGTTATTATAGGAGAACTCAACCAATGGTAGATGAGTTTCCCAGCTGCTGCCAAAATCGATCACACAGGCACGCAACATGTCTTCCAGTGTTTGGATTGTACGCTCACTTTGACCATCGGTCTGTGGGTGATATGCAGTACTCATATCCAGTCGCGTTCCTAATGACCGTTGTAATGATTGCCAGAAGTGAGAAGTGAACCGAGCATCACGGTCAGAAATGATAGATATCGGTACACCATGCCGAGAGACTATTTCCCTTAAATAGATACGGGTAAGCTTCTCCATTCGATCAGTCTCTCGGATTGCCAGAAAGTGTGCGGATTTCGTTAAACGATCTACCATAACCCAAATGGTATCGCATCCGCTGGGAGTCCTAGGTAACTTCGTGATGAAGTCCATGGAGATCTGCTCCCATTTCCACACTGGAATTTTCGGTTGTTGGAGTAATCCAGATGGTCTCTGGTATTCTACCTTAACCTTGGAATAAGTTAGGCATTTGCTTACGTATGTGGCTACCTCCGCTTTCATTCTCGGCCACCAGTAAAATTCTTTCAGGTCCTGATACATCTTGTCTGAACCTGGATGGATCGAATAACGTGACTTATGAGCTTCATCCATTATCAGCTCTCGTAAATTCCCGTGCTGGGGTACCCAGATCCGTTTCATAAAATAACGGATTCCATCAGCTTTAATCTCCAACTGATTCTCCATTCCTCGCATGGATTCTGCTTTCAGGTTCTCCCTTTTCAAAGCCTCAGATTGAGCAGCTTTGATTTGTACTGGCAGGTCAGAGTGGATTGTCATTTTCAATGCGTGAACCCGACGAGGCTTTAGAGTTTCCTTGCGACTCAGGGCATCGGCTACTACATTAGCCTTACCCGGATGGTACTTGATCGCACAGTCATAATCATTGAGTAACTCTAACCATCATCGTTGCCGCATATTCAATTCCTTCTGGTCAAATATGTGCTGGAGGCTCTTATGGTCTGTATAGATCGTGCACCTGGTTCCATATAGGTAGTGCCTCCAGATCTTCAAGGCAAACACTACAGCTCCCAGTTCCAGATCATGAGTTGTGTAGCTCCTCTCATACACCTTGAGCTGTCTGGATGCATAAGCTATGACTTTGTCGCGTTGCATCAGTACACATCCCAAACCTTGGATGGATGCATCACAGTAAACAACAAAGTCATCAGTCCCTTCTGGTAAGGCTAGGATTGGTGCGCTGCAGAGTTAATCTTTAAGCGCTTGGAACGCTGTTTCCTCTTTGCTGCCCCACTTGTATATTACTCCCTTACGAGTTAGGGCAGTCAAAGGTTGCGCCAATTTCGAAAATCCTTCGATGAATCTCCGGTAATAGCCTGCCAACCCAAGGAATTGTCGCACCTCAGTAGGAGTCTTTGGTGCCGGCCAATTCTTGATTGCTTCAATCTTTGCGGGATCAACATGGATACCCTTTTCGTTTACCACATGCCCAAGGAATTGCACTTCACGCATCCAGAAGTCGCATTTTGAGAACTTTGCGTAAAGTTGTTCGTTCCTCAGCAATTCCAGCATGGTTCTCAAATGTTCCTCATGATCTTCCTTATTACCGGAGTAGATCAGTATGTCATCGATGAATACAATGACAAACTTATCTAAATAAGGCTTGCAGACGTGATTCATGAGGTCCATGAAAACTGTTGGGGCATTGGTCAATCCGAACGGCATTACAGCAAACTCGTAGTGTCCATAGCGAGTCCGGAACGCCATCTTCGGAATATCCTCCTCTCGAACTCTTAACTGATGATAACCGGATCTCAAGTCGATCTTGGAATAGTAGCTAGATCCTTGCAATTGATCGAACAAGTCGTCAATGCGTGGAAGTGGATACCTATTCTTGATCGTCACCTTGTTCATGTGCGGTAGTCAATGCACATCCTGAAGGTTCCATCTTTCTTCTTCACGAAAAGCACTGGAGCTCCCTAGGGAGAAGAGCTGGGACGTATGAATCCCTTGTCTAACAATTCTTGCAATTGCTTAGACAGTTCCTGTAGTTCGTTTGGTGCCAAAAGGTACGGCGCCCGAGCGATCGGAGTTGCTCCAGGTGCTAATTCAATCTGAAATTCTACCTGTCTGTGTGGAGGAAGACCAGGTAGTTCTTCGGGAAATACTTCAGGAAAATCCCTCACGACTGGAATGTCTCCGACACGCTTTTCATTTGTCTTTGTCTCAGTAACAAGTGCCAACAAGGCAATGTGTCCTTTCCTGAGACATTTCTGAGCCTTCAAATATGATATAATGCCGACCACCGCACCCTCCTTATCACCTTCCACTGTAAGAATTTCATCGTCCGAAATGGGTAACTTGACCTGCTTCTCCTTGCAAATGATCTCAGCACGGTTCTTGGATAGCCAATCCATTCCGACTACTACGTTGAAGCTACCGAGTAGGACTGGAATAAGGTCTATGTGGAAAGTGTGACCAGACAAACCTAGTTGACATTTCCTATATACTTGAGTTGCCGTTATTGTCCTACCATCAGCTATTTCTATGGCATATTCAGAACTCAAGTTAGTAGGTACCATTCCTAGTGTTTTACTAAACTTGGTGGACACATAACTCCTATCAGCACCAGAGTCAAATAGAATAGAGGCATAACATCCATTAATAGTGAATCTACCAGACACTACAGTAGGGTCATTTCGAGTCTCACCTGAACCCATGATGAAGGCTCCTCCTCTGCCACCGCCACCACCATTGTTATTGTCTTTAGGCTTCTCAGCAGCACCATTGTTACCGTTTCTTTTCAGTTTCGGACATTCCCTCTTAAAATGTCCGGGTTGACCACATTCAAAACACACAGTCTGATTGTGGTTCTGCTGCTGTTGAGGTGCCTTTCCCGAGAGGTTCACCCTGCAATACTTGGCAACATGACCAAACTTCCCGCACCTCTCACAAGTGTTCCTTGTGCACTGCCCAGTATGATGGAGCTGACATTTGTTGCACTTTGGAAGGTTTCCCTGATAGCCGCCCGAATGAGAAGATGGGATGGATTAAACTTCTTGTGCTAAGGTTGATAAGTGTAGGATGAAGATTGCTTTCCGCTGGCAGATGGTTCCCATTTCCTCTTGTTATTGTGGAAACCAGATGCAGCACCATGCGGGGGCAGTTTACCCTGCGCGACAGCCTGGTCAGTCAACTTGTGGGCCAGTTGGACAGCCTCCTGTATGGTAGCTGGTCTTGCAGTGGTGACCATGCTCTGTATTTCTAGAACTAGCCCATCAATGTACCTCTCAACCCGTTTGTAAGTCGGGTTAATCATAGTAGGGCACGGAGTAGCCAACTCGTGAGAACGAGTTGTGTAGGCTTCGATTTCAGAACCTACCATCTTCAGGTTCCAAAATTTGGTTTCTAGTTTTTGTACTTCATCTCGTGAACAGTACTCCTCTTGCAGCAGGTTCTTGAATTCTTCCCACGTCGTGGCGTTTGCGGCTTCAACGCCCAACATCTGAACTTGTGTGTTCCACCAGCTCAGAGCAGCACCATCCAGTGTGCCAGCAGCATATTTTACTCTATTCCCAGCAGGGCAGTTGTAGATTTTGAACACCGACTCTAGCTTTTCGAACCAACGGAGCAGTCCCACCGCTCCCTCCGTTCCATTGAACGGGTTAGGCTTGCAGTCCATAAAGGACTTGTAGGTGCAAGTCGGTTGTCCAATAGGGTTCTGCTGTGGAGGGTGTTGGTTTGCCAACACTGCGGTAATACTATGATTGATTATTGCTGCCAATTCTGCAGGCATTATTGAGATGTTACCTCTCCCGCGTCCACGTCCTCTTCCAGACATTCTATAATTTACCAAATATCAAAGGCTATCAGTCATATGAAAATAGACCTTTTGTCTTGAAGGAAGAGAAATTCAAGGACTTAAAGAAATAGACAAACTAGAGAATCAGTCCGAATCCATTGGATTAACACAAATGTCATGGTTTGAAGTTCGTCCAAATTCAAGGTAAGGGTGAGCATTCCTACAAGTAGAACTGATAGATAGTTTCCACATTAGTGGTTATATTCTATGAAGACCGAGTCTTTCTTGCTCAAGGTGTAGGAATGATGACTTATACTGACTACAATGTTACCACCCGACCAGATTCACCGGACTTAGCATGCACGACAAATTATAATTACGTGTGCACCCGTAATGGTAATTTGCTTTGCATGATCACCCCTGGTTCCTCCTATCAGGTTAAGATATCTTGTCAAGTACAGTGGTCATCAACGATAGAAGTACCTAATAGGTAAGTATTATATCGGGGTCGATCAATTCAAGCATACGAAAAGATCAGTAAGGTTCAGGAATCGTTGACACGTCAAGGTAATTTGACCCTTTTGCCTTTAGAGACTTGTGTCTTGACCATAGTTTATCACTCATCCCAGAAATCCCCAGGTAAGCATAACTGGTCTCACAATGAGATTTATGTGATATGCTTGCCTTAGCCCGAGGGCCTTTTGCCAGGAAATCCAGAATACATGTGTCTATGTGTCACACAAATCATTAAGAACATTTAGGCGATGTCAAATACACACAAACTCTCCCATGACTCACAACAACTCGGAGCCACCATCCCGGTAGCCATATGCTCACAGGGATATGTTAAAGCAAAAATTCTCAGGAAACCAATTTAGTAGGCATAGCTTAGTAATCTATGTGTGTGTAACTAATGCAAATCCAGCTATAGTCTAAAATGCAATGCAAATGAGATGCAAGGTTCATTTTAGTTCGCTATAACTAATGCTCTGATACCAATCTGTCACACCCTCAAAATCCACTAACGGGGTTTTACCGTCAGGCGTGTGACATAACCAGGATCTCAGATAAGCATCAGTTACACCAAACGACTTGATAATTACAAAACAGATAGATTGCTTAATAATAATGAAACAATCCAATTCTATTTAAGTATTGCGGAAGCGTAAACAAGATAACTTTTAACAATAGTTTTGGAACACGTAAACACGCGTCCAATCCAGTTTATACAAAATAAATGAAGATTTAATCTTGAAAACAGTTTGTGATGAATGCTGGATGACATGCGGTAGATGCTGTGCTCCTAAACGTGCCACATCAATGTCCTGAGAGAAAACATGCAAAATCTCAGTACAAGACTAGTGAGTTCACAGGTTTATCAGAAAACAGTAAGTATCAGTAATGAAATCCCCGGATTGTGTAATCCGATAAGTATCAGTAATGAAATCCCCGGATTATGTAATCCGATAAGTATGAAATTCCCGGATTATGTAATCCGATAAGTATGTAATTCCTGGATTATGTAATCCGATAAGTATCAATAATGAAATCCCCGGATTTTGTAATCTGATAAGTATGAAATTCCCGGATTATGTAATCCGATAAGTATGTAATTCCCGGATTATGTAATCCGATAAGTATCAGTAATGAAATCCCCGGATTATGTAATCCGATAAGTATGAAATTCCCGGATTATGTAATCCGATAAGTATGTAATTCCCAGATTATGTAATTAAAGCATATAATGGGTAGCTAGTCCATAATGATCACTATGTGTATGAAGTCGCGGCCGAGCTGACATGTAATCAAATAATAAAACAGGCCTGGATGTGGATCACACACCACAACACTTGTAATTAGGCTAACCGTTCACCCGTTTGACGAACGTTGTGCTAGCGCGACTAGCCCGGGTGGGGTATGTCAATCCCAGTAGTACTACTAACAATTACCTCACTAAGTCCATATTAACGGTCCGTTGGGCAAGTATACCACCATAGTATCAAGCATATGCAGTGTTACAAAAATCTAATGTAATGTAAAGTTTATGAAAACAGCATGTTTCTCTCCCCCAAAAGAGTATATAAGTAAAAGTGAGGCTGTAAACTCACCTTGAATTGTTGTTATGAAATGAACGAGACTTCAAAGAATAAGGCAATGCACGATCAAACACGATCAATACCTATTATTAATTGTAATTAAGTCTTTAATATGCATTCAACACGAATAGATATATTTGGTTAGATTTGGGTTGGTTCGGGTTGGACGCACACGATTAGATATATATATTCTTTGTAATCCTTTGAAATAAATATTGTTTAACATTGATTACGATTACACATAATCCGATAATAACTTATTAATTAGAGAATAAAAATATAATCTACAATTACGTTCGTAAATAATTGTGAAATTATATATATATATTTCTATGATTTTCCACGATTATTCTTTAATTAAACACGATATAGTACCCATTTTTATAAAAATAATTATTGTTTATAAATATTATTTTATAAAGATTATTAAGGTTTTTAAGTAAAATAAATTGATAGAAATATTTATGTAACCTTCAAAATAAGAAAAGTTTGTAATAAGAATTTTTATATATTTTTTAGAAGCCTAAAAGCTTTTAAAAAAATAGTTAAGGGTCCCCAGGTTCAAACCCGGGACCTCAAACTCGCAATCCCACATACCAACCAGTGAACCAAAGGGCCGAGGCCGCGATAAACCTCGGTTCCATTTCCTTTTAAACAGCCTTCCCCGGTTTCCCCCAAATCCGTATAACCCTAGATCGAAATCGATCAAATTGAACCCCAATTCACAGTTAATAATCAAATTAAGGTTAGGGCTTTTATTCCCTATGTAAAAACGAGTGTATGGGTAGGTTTAATTACCTGTGTTGTTTTGATTTGATGATAGATACAGTTAAGAACAAGTCGCGGCTGAGGAGATTTTGGTTCGAGATGAAATTCTTGACAATAATCAAATTCGTTGCACAGAGAGCTTTAAATGAAGTTTATGATCGAAAGCCCTCTTAAAATTTCTGACTATAACGACCAGAAGGTGGTGTTCAACTAAGTTGCGGGTCGCGAAAGAGGGAGAGAATCGAATTCTATGTTTGTATGTGTTTCAGACATAATTACAAGTTGTCTTCGATTTATTCCGAGTAAAGTTCGTTCTGATTGAATCAATTAGATTAAAGTGGGGTTTGAGTGGGTGAATTTACCGTTGAACGGTCGGGAATAAAGTGATTTCGATGTTGGGAGCTTTGGATACGAATCTTTCAATGGTTAAACGCGTTTTAAGGTGCTTTGGGTTCGAATCTTGTATGCGAACCGATTGGGTGCATTTTTAGCTGTTAAAATCGGATTTTTAAGTGATTTGGTGGTTGCCGGCGAGTCACCGGACTTTGGCCGGGATTCTGGCCGGAATTACGGGATGGGCGGGGGTTGGGTTTTAAAATTTAAAATTACAGATTCGGTCCCTGTGGTTTAAATTTTATCATTTCATGTTAGAAAGTTTCATTTAAAGTTCGGAATTGGCAAAAATACCCCTTGAACTTTATTATTATTAATATTAATATTATTATTATTGTTATCATTATTATTAGTATTATTATTATTGTTATTATTATTATTATTATTATTATCAAATATAATAAAATGGAAAAACTCGGGTTGTCACATTAATTTACATTTACCATGCCCTTGTAACCATAAACAAAGTTCTAACATGAAGCAATGAACAACCTTTAACTTTTATGTTCTTTTAGAAAATAAAAATGTATGTATGGAGGTAAAAACACACACTGTAGCACCAAATGATGGATTACCAAAAATCATTATCGCCTAATGCTAAAAGATGGATAACATGTAAATATTATTATCTTTGATCCACTCATAATTATTTATTGACTTTTGCTTCGTTCTTTTTTTAAACTTTTAATCGTCCTCCGTAAAACCTGTAACCTCTTTGGCGATGGAATTCTCTTGAACTAAAAACATAAATTAGTTGATTGTAACTAATTAAGTAGCTATGTACGGTATCCAAATCTTTAGCATGTTTCCAAAGTAAAACTATATGATTTTACTGATCTACCCTTTGGGTTTTAAATTAAAAATTATTTGATATGATATTTACATCATTACTCTTTTTAATCTCAACCATTGATTAGTATAATGATCAATGGTTATTAAGAGTTCTACAAGTTTTCGCTTTAAAACAAGTTCTGTAAAGAACCTACATATATATATATATATATATATATATATATATATATATATATATATATATATGCATATATATATATATATATGCATATATATATGCATAAATATGCATATATATATATATGCATATATATATATATATATGCATATATATATGCATAAATATGCATATATATATATATGCATATATATATGCATATATATATGCATATATATATATGCATATATATATATATATGCATATATATATATATGCATATATATATATGCATATATATATGCATATATATATATATGCTTATATATATGCATATATATATGCATATATATGCATATATATATATATATATATACATATATATGCATAGGGTAAGGTTCCTTTGTTAACCTTGTTTATTGTGATAACCCGTTAACTCTAATGTAGCGAACACTTACATCAGTGTAACTAACTTTTACACCGCGTTACACCACTGATGTAACGATTTTTCCTCAATTTTTAAAATTTCCCTCCATTTTTAAAAAACTCCATCCTTTTTTTAAAACTTTTTTAACTTTTTTGTATAATGTTATTTTTTAAACAAGTTACATCATTAAATATATCTTTTTAATATCTTTAATTTGAGTATAGTCTTGCTATATTTTTTAAATTTTTTTTAACGTTCGTTTTGGATTACTAGTTTTACCACTGTAACTCTAAGTTACAATAGTGACGTGGCTTGTTGTGGACCACTAGTTGGGTTAATGGGTTATCGCAATAAATAAGGGTTAACATTTGATCCTTCCGTATATGAATATATATATGCATATACATATATATATGCATATATATATGCATATATATATATATGCATATATAGGTTAGAGCCCATGTATTACATGGGTGGAATAAATAGAACATAGTAAAATCATTTATTTTATAAATATTTTATTTTCTAAATTTTATTATCCATTGGTGAAATAAAATAAAATGAATATTTAAAAGTTATAACACATGATGTAATCCTTAGTTCTTAAATGATAGTTTAAAACTGGTGTAGTTTATGCAGGCTTGCAGCTAAAACAAACATTACTAGACAAGATCATAAAGAACTACATCAAAAGAAACATGATATTATCTTTTTTTAATTCTAAAGAATCATAACTTAAGATATGAGGGTCTAATCTTATACCTTAATTGATCATTTTATAAAAGATGAACAGTTGATTCCTTGTGGGTGTTGTAGAAAGCAACGGTAGGGCCATCCATTAGGATCTTTTTGTTAAAAGTCAATACTTGACAAAACGGAGAGTAACCTTCCTTACAAGAGATTTTGTTTTTCATATCAGCAATAGTATTAGTGGGTTGAACTTCCAGAGTAATGGTCTTTCCCATATGAATCTTAATGAATATTTGCATGGCTCCCTTTGATATACTCAGAAGTGTGAGTGTGGATTCCCTCTTGATGTTATAGTCCAAAAAGGTATCATTGTTATGGAGAATCATATCTTTGAAGATCAACTCTTGCTCTTCATGAGGAATATTTACCTTATGAATATGTACGTTATCCAGGATGTTGGATTTTATGATGTTTATGGTGACTAAGGGATCGACATCCAAAGTGAAAGTTATTCCCGCAAGGGTCTTGATAAATATCTGCATTCCCTTGATAAGTGTCTTAATATGATTGTGGATTCCATTTTGATGTTATAGTCAGCAAGGGTATGGATGTTTTGAAGAACTATTCCATTGAAGATCAACTCCTGCTCGTCATAAGAGATTTGGACCTTATATTGGATCTTTGTTTTGATGCTGCCGATGGTGTGCCAAGGTTTGACTTCCTCAGTAATGGTCTCTCCGGTGAGCGTCCTGATGAATATATTCATAAATTTCCTTGATTTACGTATTAATGTGAGCGTCGATTTACTCTTGATATGGAAGTCAAAAAAGGTGCCATCTTCCACTAGAACCTTTTTGTTAATGATCAACACCTGCTCATCAACAGAGGTACCTTCCTTAAGACTGATATGAGCTTTCAAAGAGGCAATGGTATCTGTGGGCTTGACATTAAGATGATAGATTATTCTTCCTTCGAGGTTCTTGATCAATATATCCATGACCAACGCTTTACGCACAAGTGTTAGGTTGGAAAATTCCTTGCCTTGCACATTGGCAAAAGTATTAATGTCATGGATTAAAGATATAATTATGGATTAAAGGCATCATATATGTGATAAAGAATAAAAATGAAGCATGTAGTTATGGATTAAAGATATAATTAGTGGATCAAATCTAGTTCAGATCGACCCCGGGTTCAAGTCGTGAATAACAATTCACCTCTTACACAAATTAGTGTAGGATAGACGTACTCCTTAAATCTTACGTAAAGCAGAAGCGAAGTCAAGAATCAAGTAATTTTTTTATGGATCCTAGCTAGCCTTATAATTAGTTTATCGACATGCATAATTAGCTAGCCTTATAACAACAAAACTTAGCAGATATGCAAACAATGACGATGATCCGAATAATCTCTCGATGATACGTACTCTTTATATATCAGACCACGGCTAAAAAGTCAAGATCGAATCTGATAAATCAGATATAATAAACATAAACCCTAAAACGACAGGAAAAGTTAGCAGATAAGCATTAATTAGATATAATAAACATAAACCCTAAACGACAGGAAAAGTTAGCAGATAAGCATTAATTAAGCAAACAATGACAACGATCAGAAGAACCCTTACTGTTTATCTGACCATCGTTAACAACATCAACATTGCTAGAAGCATTCTCAAAAACTTGAAAATCATCGTTTAGAACATCGGGAACACTTGTGTGTTTTCTCTTCCGATTACCAGATCCATCGTCATCGGCCATTGTTGCTGTGGTGTGGGCGATAGTTACGAGGATTTTGCTTTGATTCTACTTGACTTGAAGTTCCGTTTGATTAGGGAAATGATATTTATGCTTCATTTCATCAAAGTTTACATGTAACAATGGTTGTACATTTTGCTGTAAGACTTGCACCCTATAGTGAGCAAAATTACTAGGGTTTTGTTGAAGCCTATGCTTGTACGATTGGGAGTGTGGTTGGGGATCTCTCGACAAAAGATTTGGAATAAACTATTGTTTTTCTAATAACTTTATTTAAAAAAACGGTGCGAGAAATTAAACTTACTTTTAAAAGGATAAGTGGTGTACGGAGATGACTTTTAAGAATAATATTTTTACTTATTTGTGGTGTTAAGTCATTTGAAGATTGTTTGGTTTTTATAGATCGAGTGGTCAAAGGGGACAACACAAAGGATAAGTGGTGTACGGAGATGACTTTTAAGAATAATATTTTTACTTATTTGTGGTGTTAAGTCGTTTGAAGATTGTTTGGTTTTTATAGATCGAGTGGTCAAAGGGGACAACACAGTTTTCGCATAGAGTGGTCGGAAATAATTGAGTCACTGATCAGATAAAAGACCCTCTTAGAAAAATAATAATCTTTTGAGCGACTTCATCTATCCAAATCCCATTTTTGAAGGATGTATTACGAGAAAAAATTAAAAATAATCACAAAACCTTTCTGGTTGGAGATGACAATATTATTAGAATAAACATCGAAAAACTAACAAGTACTACAATAAAACTAACAAATAATCGGTAATTAATATACAATAATAACCAGAATACATCAAATAAAATTAATACTTTATATTTTATCATATAAACTAACTATTTTTTATAATTAATAATTATATTTAATAATATAATTAAAACTAACATAATAATATAAAACTAGGTTAATTGTGTGATGGAAAAGTTTGGGGGGGGGGGGACCCGCCCTTGGCAAGGGCGGATTCTCAAACATCGAGATACGGATATGACATCACACTCTGCACACACTCACTGCACACACACACACTCACTGCACACACTCACATGCGATGATTAAAGAACCCGCCCATAGCAGGGGCGGGTACCCTTAAAATAAAAAAAAAGGTAGAGATTTTCCCCTCTTGTCATTAATCTCTCTTAAAATATACCATTTTTATAAAAAAAATCCTAAAATGGAAGGATGGGATAGAATGGCGTGGAAAGCTGTAGGGTTTGGGGCGCATTTTAGCCACATTGTATAATATTAAATTGGTGAGAGCTGAGATGACAGGAAATAAGACCGACGAGAACCAAAGAATGATTACGTACTCTTATCTTACGAGTAGTAATGATTTTGATGATAGGAAAATATAGAAAGTTGAAGTCTAAATTTGTTATTATAAATAAATCATCTTTGGATTAGAACGATTAAACTATCATTTATAAAATCTAAGGTGGTTAATATTTGAAAATTTTGAAAAATACTTTGATTTATTTATACAAATAATACCATAATTAAGGTGTTTTGAGTGTATATATTCTAGGTAACACACTAGTAAAAATATATAAGAATTTAGTTCACACATTTTAAATCTATTGCGTTCCAATTAACAAGAAAGTTAAGTTGAAAGAAAATGCTTAATAATTTTATTAGTATAAAATCGTGTTAGAGCCAATGCCAATGCATTAGTGAATCAAGATAACGTTATACAGGGCCGGACCCGAGAGTACTCAAAAAAATTTAGGCTTTGGGCTAGTAGAAAAAAAAATAAACCCATATCATACAAAGTTAATAACACGTATGTAAAAAACATATAATACGACAATAATTGTCATACTAATAAATAAAAATATTGTAGCAAAGTAACTTAATTTACTTATTTAAGCGAATCATGAGACTCTCCTAGTGTTTTTGAAATGAGTATAGATTGGATAAATAGTAGTGAATTAAACTAATTAAAATGTTAATGGACCCTAAGTTTTAATAGGTCAAAATAGTTAAATTATGTTTGAGTTTGTTAATTAGTTTGTTAATAATCTATAGTTTTTTTTAAAATATATATATACATACATACATATGTATGTATGTATGTATGAGAGGATTAATATCGGATCCCTAACTAGTTGTACATATGTATGAGAGGATTAATATCGGATCCCTAACTAGTTTGCTAATAGCCTATAACTGTTCTATGACACCAAACCTTCAAGATTGAACCATGAGCGCTCGCGCATCTCGCCTCCCCTC
Source organism: Flaveria linearis (assembly GCA_024085815.1). Lineage (NCBI taxonomy): Eukaryota > Viridiplantae > Streptophyta > Magnoliopsida > Asterales > Asteraceae > Flaveria > Flaveria linearis. Next base: position 99,163,082 of record CM044003.1, read on the forward strand.
TAGGCCGCCCATGACAGTATATGTCGAGATCACGAGGTAACATTATATAATTATCTATCCATGTAACAAAAAATATGTCCACTCGATGAGTGGAAGAGAGTAAAGACTAAGGAATTTTAATAGTAAAAATATAAACCAAATCTATCTATACTATATAATAAAATATTATTTTTAAATACACGTGTTAAATTTTGATAAAGCTTAAATTTTTGTTTCTGTATTTCTCTTCTATTAATGAATGATAATTTTAAATAAGTCAACTAAATATACAAAATATAAATCTTATTATTTTAATAAATTATTAAAACATATTAAATCATAATATTTCAATCATATTTTATCTTAAAATAATTTTATAATTTTTTATTGTTATTATTTATTAGAGTTAAATTTAATTTTGTTCTCTAAAGTTTTATAAAAATAACCAGTTTTTTTATAAAATATTAAAAACATCAATTTTCCTCTATAAGTTTTATAAGTTGTTTTAATTTCAAATCAAAAATTTCATAAGTTGTTTCAACTTCAATACAAAAGTTTATTATTTGTTTCAACTTGAATCTAAAATATTAAAACTTTTTTATTAAAACTAAAACATATAATAAAATTTTTGGATTGAAAATTATGTATTTAAACTTTTGGATAAAAATAGTTACTTTTTTTAAATCTTAAGAATTAAAATTATAATTATAATTTCTTAAATTTTTATTTTTATTATAGAGTTATTTATAATTTCTTAAGTTTTTATTATTTATTATTTAATTAATAACTAATGTCATGGAACGTACAAAACAAAAATAAAGCATAATAATCTAATATGTTACATTTTTCTACCCATGCAATACATGGGCTTTTATCCTAGTGAAATCATAAACGTATCATTTTAGACGGTCGATAACCATAAGCAAATAGTAACGTATGCTTATAAAAACATATCACATTAAACAATATTAAAAACACTTGATGAGTGGAAGAGAGTAAAGATTAAGGAATTAATCTAAATAGTACAAATATTAATCAATCAAATAAAATTAAAAACATATCACATTAAACAATATTTAACCATAAGAAAATAGTAACATATGCTTATAATTCTATAAGTTTATTGATATGATTTATAATTGGTAGAGGGTTATATGTCCGCTGTCATAGACATGCATGCCGAATGCCCGAGTAGGAGGAGATATATGGACGAAAACTTCGGTAGTTACTAGTATTCAGTGTATTATGTCATTCAAACTATAAACATAACTCCATATATAATTAAACATTTAGTTACATTATTATACATTGAAATGATATATATACCTTATGTATCTTATCTAAAGCATTACTAAATTAAGAGGTTTTTTTATAGATTTGGTAACATGTCACGTAATAAGGAATATACGATTGAACCAATTGATAATTGGGCGTATGCATAGGAATAGATATGGTAAATTTAGTAGGATACGTAGGAGTCGTATATAATAAATGTAATAACATAGTAATCATATATAATGAAAACGGTTTAAAAAAATGAACATGAGCTTTTGCCTAGTTTGCTGAGAAGCTAATCGAGTCGTTTTAAATAAAATACTAAAGTTATTTCTGATTGTAAAATTTATGGTCTATTTAATTAATTGATTTGTGTTCTATGAACACCAAAGAAGTTATTTTGCGTTGCATGGTGCATTAGAGCAAGGCGACTATTTTTAAGTGATGGCGCATATTTGATGACTGACATGACACATTTTAATTGAAACACTTTGACATAAAAGTATGAATTTTCTACACTAGTGACGCACGCGTACGCATTTCATGCGTATGCGGTTTACAAACTGGATATGTGACACGATTTCATTAGATGAAATCATTTGAAGAAAAATTATCAAAGACTAATTTTACTTTTTTGTTAATTTAGCATAGTATATGGCGGGTTAATCTTCTCAAGAACTAATAGCCTAGCTAGGCGGTTAATTAGGGATGGATTTAGTTTGGTATTTTATATGTTTATTTGATTTTTTAAGTTGAGTTATGATTATAAGTCTTTATTTAGTAATAAATAAGGTTTATGTGTCTAGGTTTATTTGTACTTTCTTTTTATTAAGAAATAAAGAGTCAGCCATATTGTTTTGATCAACACCTATGTTATCTCTTGTTTGGAATTTGAGTATTATACAATTAATCATTGATTTTTATCAACATGGGAGAAAAAAAGTCGATTCATCTGTCGTAAAGTAAAACTAATATTTTTGATTGATCATTTTCTAACACCGGGAGTGGGGGAGTTAGAGTAGTAATCATGCCCAAGTAAATCTTAAAAACAAACTACTAGGTATGCTAAGTCCAATACCTAACTTAGTAAGTTTAAAATAACTAGTGACTATGATATGTATAACAAGATGAATCTAAGTCCAAGCATATAGTACTAAATTAAGGCTCTATTTGATTCATATAATCTCGTGAAATTGAAATTAGAATGGAAAAACTTTGCATCTAAAATTGTGTTTTGTTAAGATTTGAATTGGAAAATATCCCGTAAAATTCCATCACTCAAAGGAATTAAACATTCTCCCCATATGTGATGAAAATTAAAAATTGTCAATGGAACGTGTAAGCATTACAAAATTATCCTCGTCTTCAACCTTGTGTTCATGTGAAATCCGTCCTTCAATTCAGCAAATAAAGTAATTTCATTTAAAAACCAAAAATTATATTTAATCATAATCCAAAACAAACAATAATATCACCTCAAAAATCAAATTAAAAACAATCAAAAACCGAAGTTAGGAACAATGATTCGCTTTGTCTGCCCTATCTGGCCTCTTCAATTGTTTTTTGCCCATATCAAAAAATAATGACAACAGCAGTCTCCATATTTGGAACATAATCAAACGATAAATTTAACAGTCGATTGGAACAACATAAGCCAAATCAAAATCAAAACAAAACCCATATGCTCAAGAAGAAACTACTCGTAATGCATCAAGACCCCCAACAACGTATATATCGACGACGAAAAATTCAAATCCCATATGCGATGAAGAAACCAGATGCCATGAGAAATAAAAAATAAATAAAAAAACAGTAAAATTAAAACTGAACAAAAAGAAAAGTAAACAAACAAACAAACAAACATACTCAGTGTATCCCGCTGAAAAGCAGGGTCTGGGAGGGGTATGTGGCATGTTACTCGTAAAATTTAGACCTAAACGTAAAACGAAAATTTTGCAAAAGATGAAAATTACAGGTTCAAAGTTGAAAGTGTTGGGTTAAATTGTAAAAAATATAATAGAATGGGGGTTAAAAGTAAAAAAATTAAGATTAAAAAAACCAAGTAGGGTACCAATGTCACATCATGAACAGCAACTACGGGCACCGGAAAATCCCATATAAACAATAAAAAAAAAAAAAACTGAACGAAAAGAAAACGTATATGTAAAAACGTCAGACCACACAAGTTAAACGTAAAACATAGAAAACAATAAATAAGTCGATCTTGGACCTGCACAGTGACGGAGCCGTTAACTGGAAAAAACAGACGCAAAAACGTAAAATAATAGTAATCGTGTACGTCGTGATAATGAGGGTACCCTATGACATGCGACCAAACATATATGTGATACAATTTTACAACGGGATACGACTAAGAATACTAATACCCTTCACGTTGTTATCACTCTCTATTTTCTTACCATAGAGTGTGTTTGCCCCAAGAGAAGACACTCATTGGAAGCGGATTCTCATTCCTAAAAAATAGAGGTAAGATTTGTCACTATCTAATCCCTTCCAAATCATGTTTCTAGTGGGTTATACTAGGTATGTTGTTGTTGTTATGAACATAAATAAAGTGTCATCAATTTAGACACATTTTAATGAATTCACTTAGATTTTATTACCATTATTTGTATATAAATCAATTTTATTTTAATAATAATGTAACTTAATGACACTAGATAAAGTGCAGAATGAGAACATCAATTAAAAATTTGAAACCTTTTATAAATTGATCAGGTTATAATTTATTTTTCACCAAGTAAACAGTGTTGCGCCAACATGTACATATATCTAATGTTTTAAAGGAAAATATATATAGTTACACCAAAATACCAGATTTGATACCAACATGTACATAAATCTAATGTTTCGAAGGAAGATATATATATCCAAAATACCAGATTTGATGTTTGAATTAAATATGATTTTAATTCAAAGGTGTAACCGACCAAAGAAAAGGTCATAATGAAACATAAACATTTCCAAATTGATAAATCGACAAGATAAACCGACAGCCCAAGGTTAAGTACAATTGCAGTCCTTAGTTCTTAATGATAGTTTAAAACTGGTGTAGTGTATTAGGCTTCCACCTGATACAAACACTTGCAGACAAGAATACAAAGAGAGCTCAAAAGAAGCAAGATATTGTCTTTTTGTAATACTATAGGATCATAATTAAGAAATGAGGGTCTAACTTTATACCTTAATTCATCGTCTTATATAAAGATCAACAGTTGATTCCTTGTGGATATTGTTGAAAGCAACGGTAGTGCCATCCTTTAGAATCTTCTTGTTAAAGGTCAATACCTGACACGACGGGGAGCAATCAGTTTCCTTTCGAGAGATATTATCTTTCAAATCAGCGATGGTGTGTGAGGGTTTAACTTCTAGAGTAATGGTCTTTCCTGGGTGGATCCCCGGGTTCATCCCCGGGTGGATTTTGATGAATATTTGCATGACTCCCGTTGATACACCCACAAGTGTGAGTGTGGATTCCCTCTTGATGTCATAGTCAACAAGGGTATCAATGTTGTTGAGAACCATATCATTGAAGATCAACTCCTGCTCATAATAAGGAAACTCTACCTTATGAATATGCATGTTATCCTGGATCTTGCGTTTTACGATGCTTATGGTGTTTAAGGGTTTGACATCCAAAGTGAAAGTTGTGCCCGTGAGGGTCTTGATAAATATCTGCATGAATCCCATTGATAAACGCCTTAATGTGATAGTAGACTCCGTTTTGATGTTATAGTCAGCAAGGGTACAGAGGTTATGGAGGACCGTTTCATTGAAGATCAACTCCTGCTCATCATAAGAAACATGAACCTTATCCTGGATATTTGCTTTGATGTTGCCGATGGTGTTCCAAGGTTTGACTTCCTCAGTAATGATCTCTCCAGTGAGCGTCTTGATGAATATATTCATAATTCCCCTAGATTTATGTATTAATGTGAGGGTCGATTTATCCTTTATATGGAAGTCAAAAAGGGTGCCATCGTTCCCTAGAACCATTTTGTTGAAGATCAACACCTGATCCTCAACAGATGTACCTTTCTTCATCTTGATCTGAGCTTTCACAGAAGCAATGGTGTCTGTGGGCTTGACAATAAGATAATACATAATCCTTCCTTCGAGGTTCTTGATCAATATATCCATGAACAATTTACGCACAAGTGTGAGGGCGCAGGAGTCTTGGACGCGCAAGTTGGCAAGAATATTCATGTCCTCAAGAACCACTCCCTTGAAGAACAGTTCCTGCTCGTCAAAAGGAATACATTCATGAGTCTGGATCTTGAGTTTGATGCTACCAATGGTGTCCGAGTTTTTGACTTTTAAATATTTGACCTGTCCTGCGGGGGTCGTGACATATAGCATGCGTGCAGATGCATCTACAGAACATTACACATGTATTTGAAGTCAAATAATAATTTACTTCTTTAACACAAAAACTAACGTATCTAACACCACATATTTTTCAAATGCCATTCCTCTATTGCACACATAATTTCACAAACAACAGAAGCTTAAAACATCATTATATGTCAAGATTCAAGAAATAATTAAACAATGATGCGATTAAAAAAACACAATGGATTGCCATATTTCTTAGTGTTTGATTATGTTAGCAACATGTTACTAGTAAAAAGGAATGGACATTTAAAAATTCTTAAAGCTAATATATGTTTACTTATTAGTGATTCGCGAAGATTGATTTAGAATCAATCATAACAGGAATAGTACCAAGGTTTCCTCCTGAACAAGATTTGGAATTAAACCCAAGAATCTAACAAATCACATATAATTAGCCCTGAAATAACAATTAAACTTAGCAGATATAAGCAAACAATGAAACATAAAGGCACTGTTTAATATTCTTATACAGCACACAACTTACCAACCAGCAAGCTTTAATTAATCCCTCTACTTCACACACAAAAACAACTTAAAGGCATCAATATTTGTGATTAAGAATAAAAAATGAAACATATAGTGATGGCAATGAAAAACAGCAGGCTTTAATTACTCTTATTTCTATCATTTGGATTACATTTATATGTTTAGTTAATTAACCATCATTGCAGGATAAAACTACATACATAAGATCGCCCCAGACCTGCGTAAAGCGCGAGCTAAGTCAACCACACCAGATACACGTACACATAATTTCATGCAGAACGGATTAGCCCTAAAACACCAAACTTAGCAGATCCACACGCAAACAATGAAGATGATCAGAACAATCGATCGATACAGTTTATCGAGAACATGACTTGTGTGCACATAATTGCTAAAGATCGACGTGAAGAATCTGATAAATCACATATATATAATAAACCCTAAAACAACAAAACTTTGCAGATACACAAACAATAACGATGATCGGAAGAACCGAGCGATACTCATTTCTAAAAAGTGAAGAATCAGACAAATTATCACATCTAACAAACCCTAGAACAACCAAAGTTAGTAGAAATCATGTATACAATGACGATGATCGGAAGAATCCTTACTGTTTGTCTGACCATCTTTAACAAGCTCAACGTTGCTAGACCCAATCTCCGCAACTTGAAAGTCATCGTTGAGAACATCGAGAACATGACTTGTGTGTTTTCTCTTATGGTTAACTGACACTGACCTTTCGTCTCCATCATCGTTAAGTGGAGCTTTGCCCTTGTCGGCCATTGTTGCTCTGGTCATGTGGGCGATAATTACGAGGATTTTGCTTTGATTCTACTTGACTTGAAGTTCCGTTTGTTAAGGGGAATGGTATTTATGCTTCATTTCATCAAAGTTTAAATGTGATAATGGTTGTACATTTTGCTATAAAACTTGCACGCTTTAGTGAGCAAAGTTACGAGGGTTTGGTGAAAGACTGAAGTCTAAGCTTGGTCCCTTGGATGATTGGGAGTGTAGTTAGAGATCTCTCAAATCTACAAAGATTTGGATAAACGGTCGTTTTTTTAATAACTTTATTTGAAAGAAAAACCGGTGTGAGAAATAATTAAAAAAATTTTGGAAGGTGATGACGGAGGGTAGGATTTTCGATCTGATGCATACCGCCTTACATACTGGAAGGTATGCTCCGAACTATGACGAAAGATGTAGGGAAACGCATTATAAATAACTAAGAAGTAAATGTATTCTCGTATACGGATAATAAAGTACAAGTGTATGCATAGATTTGGTCGGGGTCAGTCTTCGTACACAACAAAGAATAAACAGAAGGTACGGATTGTACCTTACGTCTGACGCTAGCTGTAAAGCCGCAAAACCAAACTATAAAGTACATTCTCATTTATTACAGGTTTTTAATGCTAATCAACTGGTATGATTATCTCCCGGGTCCTAATGGGGACACCGCATGGGTTTTTGGGGGTGGTCCGGTTCAAACGGTCACGGTTAGGTCTTGCGGTCACATTTTGGAACCTAACCGTGACCGCATGGACTTGCTGTCACGGTTTGGAGTGTTTGTCCCCGTGACAGCATGGTCTTGCTTTCACGGTTCAGGGGTGGTAGTCCCCGTGACCTCCTGACAACAAAACGACAAAATGATAAAATGGGCTGTTAAAGTTGAAAAGCGGTCACCAAACCGTCACGTGGAGGCCAAACCGTGACGGTTTGTGCCCCAGAATTTCACCTTATATACATTTCACCTTCGAACAATCGGTATATCCATTTCCAAACTAAAAATTCGCAATTTCATAATCCACACTCGAGATTTTTCAGCCTTCGTCATTCCAAAAACGCGTTAATTCAAAACAATGTCGGGTTCGGGAGATCATTATCAAAAGCCGAAGCTTCCAGATTTGAATGTCGTGACCTCGGTGATTCGCTCTTGGGCTCGCAATCTCAAGCTTTTTCTTCTTCACTTACCCCGATATCGACGCTGGTAAACTCTCTGAACTCCGTGCGCGCAATGTTAGTGGTGAAAAACTCGCTCGGGTTGCAGTTCGCCTCGGGCTTTACACCACCGGACCATGGTGCAAGATCCTAGTGCCACAACCCTACCTCTCCCCCCAACCATCCTTGTCACACTACTTCTACTAAATGCGTCTCGAAATCTCAACGCCGCTTCAGGTGTTGTAAAGTTAACAAACGCGAACCCAGCGTTAGTTCGCCGACTACAAAACAACAACAAATTAAAAGTAATAAAGTATCTGGATTCTAGCACGACTAACATCCGCAATCTTTTTGCTTTGAAACAAATCCCAATGTTTTCCTTTAACCGACGTATGAAACTTCCAAGCTGCTTCAGATTTTGTAAAGTTCACAAACGCATATCCGGCATTCAAACCATGCATGTACGTATATATCAACGTCAAAACTTAGCTTACAGTGAGTACGTTAATAAAACTCCAATCGAACGATTTTTCCCGCCTTTTCATTCTCAAGTTTACAGTGATAAAATTACGGAAATAAAAATAAATGTTTAATCCTGGCCCATCTGGCGCGGGCGGGTCTGGTCAGGGCAGCGATCCGGGGATGATGGATTAGATAGATATTTTGTTTGTATTTTATTTCTTTTTGTATGAAAAAACTCGTTGTATATATATATATATGTGCAGTTTCAGTTATGATGATTTGTATATTTGGTTGTGTTTGTTTGGCTGTGTTTCTTTGTTTGTTTGCTTTATATTTGCAATGTTGATAATGTTAACTGTATATGTTTGATAACAACTGATTTTTACGATTAGGTTAACCATGTGATAAAATAACAACCAACTTGTTTAAAATTACTTGTAATATGACCATGAATTGCAGCAGATTAGGTTAACCATGTGATAATGTTAATTGTATCTGCGCTGCGTTTTGTCTCCACAAAGATTAAAGTCAACGCGTTCTGAATCAAGATTAAAGATAACAGATTACAAAGACTAATTAAGCAGATTAGAAAAAAAAAGATGAACTGAATCGCACGTTTGTTAATGATTAAAACCATAAAATAGTGTTTGTTAATGATTTTAAAAGTATATAAACCTGAGGATAAATCGGTGCACCACCATATGCAACAGCAACTTTCACACCAGTTTCATAGCAGAATTTCTTAGCTTCTTCAAATATCTAACGAAATAATACAGATCATAAGAACAATAGTTATATTATATATTCACGAAAAGATAGAAATGATGTGACGGTGAAACTAGTAATCGATAATCAATCATCATTTGTACAGACTAATAAAAATAAATGTTTAACGCTAAAGGAAGATACACGAAATCAAACTCCGATCGAACGGTGTTTCCCGCCTTTTCATTCTCAAGTTTACAGTGATAAAATTACGGAAATAAAAATAAATGTTTAATGCTTAAGGAAGATACACGAAATCAAACTCCGATCGAATAATAATAATAAATGTTTAGTAGTAGTAATAATATTAGTAGTAGTAGTAATAGTAATAAATAATAATAATAATAATAATAATAATAATAATTATTATTATTATTATTATTATTATTAATAATAATAATAATAATAATAATATATAACAATAATAATAATAATAATAATAATAATAATAATAATAATAATAATAATAATAATATAAACAGCTGAAGGATTGCTCATCAGTAGTTTTGTAAACAAAGTGTCACGGTTTGATCAATACGTGACAGTTAGGGTTTCTCAACCGTCACGGTTAGGGCTAACCGTGACCTTTTGGGGTATTGCTCATCAGTAGTTATTTAAACAGCTGAAGGATTGCTCATCAGTAGTTTTGTAAACAAAGTGTCACAGTTAGCTCTTGCGGTCACATTTTGCACCTAACCATGACCGCATGGGCTTGCTGTCACGGTTTGGGGTGTTTGTCCCCGTGACCGCATGGTCTTGCTGTCAAGGTTCGGGGTGGTAGTCCCCGTGACCTCCTGACAACAAAACGACAAAATGACAAAATGGGTTGTTAAAGTTGGTCACCATACCGTCACGTGGAGGCCAAACCGTGACCTCTAGGGTACACGGTCTCAGTTTAAGGTACGACGTAGACGTGATTTTGACGAAAGGTCGGGATTCCCGGCACAAACCGTCACGTGGAGGCCAAACCGTGACGGTTTGTGCCCCAGAATTTCACCTTAAATACATTTCAGCTTTGAACAATCGGCATCCAAACTAAAAATTCGCAATTTCATAATCCACACTCGAGATTTTTCAGCCTTCGTCATTCCAAAAACGCGTAAATTCGAAAACAATGTCGGGTTCGGGAGATCATTATCAAAAGCCGAAGCTTCCATATTTGAATGAGGTGCCACATATCGAAGATTCGAACTAGGTTAAACTAGTATATGTTTTATTATAACTTATTATTTGAAATATCTAACCATTATCTTTTTTAGGAATATTACGTATACGGGAGTCACCCTCCGTGGGGGGAGGAGGAAACCAACCCGTCGAACACATTAGCTCAAGAGGCGTACAACTTTTTATTTGGACCGACAGGTTACGGTGAAGGGTACAGATATCCCCTTGCAATTCTTACGGGCATGCCCCGAACACGTACAACTCACAAACAGAGCTGGATTACGGACATCCCCCGTACCAGTCAGAACTAGAAATTACACATGTGTCGGATACTTTTAATGGGAATAACACAGATGAGAGTGACGGTTCGGTTCACCTCAAAGAAAACCATGGGGACACCGCGGAGCATGATGAGGATGAGGATCGGATAAGAAAGGCTACGGTTTCTTATAAAACCAATCAAGTACGAAGAGTTTTTTTTCTTTTGTTTATTTTATTTTTTATTTGTTTTATATATTGTTTTTTTATATCTAGCTTTATCATTTTTTCAGTATTTTGATTCTCGTGAGGACTTGGAGAAGTGGGCTAAAACGAGAGGACGCGAGCATGGGTGCGTCATTGTGGTGGGTCGGTCACGAGAAAAGGATGTGGAACTAATATGCAATCGTAGTGGTGAACCTAAATTCACTGGCACAAGTAGACGTACTGGGAGCATAAAGAAAGGATGTCCCTTTAAACTCGTAGGGAAGTACGTAGGAAAGAGTGACAGTTGGATGTTAGAGGTGAGAAACGAGACGCACAACCACGATCCTGTTGTGTACGAGGAGGGCCACGCGTATCTTAGAAAGATGACCGCCGAAGAAATTGATCTTGTCGAGAAATTACACAGGCAGCACGTGCGGCCACGACATATCCATTCAGCCGTAAGGGAGCAGTTTCCCCACAGCGTCTGTGTTGTTCAAGACATATACAATCTGACGTCAAAGTTTAGGGCTGAGGGGAGAGAAGGCATCACACCAATGCAGGAACTTGAAAACCTGCTACAATCTAAAGAGTTCGTGTATGAAACACGAACGAATGCAACTATTAAGGCGGTGGAAGATGTTTTCTTTTGTCATCCTACTTCGTATAAAATGTGGCGCGCATTCCCGCACGTGATGTTGATAGACACGACGTACAAGACCAACATGTACAACATTCCGTTTGTTCAGCTTATTGGCGTTACGTCAACGTCGAAGTCGTTTTGTATCGCGCATGCATTTATATCAAGAGAACGGCAAGACAACTTCACATGGGTACTGGAGCAGATCAGAGATATGCTCGATGGGTGTGTGGAGCCCCGTGTTATTGTCACAGACAGGGACCTGGCCCTGATGAGTGCGTGTGACATAGTGTTCCCGAGTGCTACTAAAAACCTATGCAGGTGGCACGTTCGGGAGAATATCAAAAGACGGTGGAATATCCTTTTCAAAACCGACATGTGGAAGGATTTTTCATACTGGTGGAAGATCTTGTGTTCGTCTCCCACAAAGGCAATGTACAATTACAATTGCAGGAAGATGGAAGAAAAGTTAAATGAAGATGGTAAAAGTGGTAAGAATTTCATATTTATTTTTACTCTAACAATTTATTTGTTCATTTTCTAAAATTTGTTATTTTCTTTCAGAGGTATGGGAATATATTTGGAATAATTGGTTGGTGTCGTACAAAGAGAAAATTGTTACTTGTTGGATGTACGACCGCCTTAACTTTGGTGAATTTACAACTAATCGGGTTGAGGGCCAACATGCCAACTTCAAGAGTTACCTCACAGGGACCAACAATACGTTGCACACACTTGTCGGATATGTTTGTGACCTTGTGCGCGGCCAGGAGATTGAAATTTGTAGAACATTCGAGGTGTCCCGTGTGAAAATTAAAAAGACCATCGACTGTCATTATTCTCAAAGTTGCATTATAAAGTATCAACTTTTTGCCTTAGCCTCCTTGAATCAGAGTTGACGAAAATGGAAATGATTTAGGAGTCTGGGGGTTCATGTGGACACCAGTTGTTCACGTCCATGGGCTTGCCATGTGCTTGTCGTTTAGAGATACACGTCCGAGAAGGTTATATTTTTCTTAATACATTTTTTTACTGTTTTCACACGATTGTATATTTTTTACTAATAATTTAACCTTTAAATCCAGTCACAAGTATTCCACTCGATGCGGTAGATCCACACTGGAGGAAGCTTGATTTTGAGCCAGCGTACGTGGCGCCGCCTGAACCCGACTACGATGTGAAATTTGATGACTTGAAACAAAAGGTTATGTCGTCTCCTAATCCTCAAGTAAAGAAAAAATTGTTTAACAAAGTATTTGACTCTTTGTTTAAGAGTAAGTCAAAACTTAAAGAACCTGAGGTGCGTCATGACCGACGTGGTCGTCCAAATATTAAGGAGCAACAAAGAAGAGCGGACTCCAATACATCACAGTATGAGGCTGCTAGACACAGCTCCTATACTTCCTCGCAACAAACTATGCCTGACCCGGCGAGGCATAGATCATATACCCCTCAGTTTAAAATGCCCAATGACCGTTCTAATAAGGCAAACGCTGCTTCAAATGTACCGATTACGGGAGCTGCCCTAGGGTTTCCTTTAATATTGAAACCAAAGGACGTGATAAAAGTTATGAGGTTTAAGGATCAGCTGCCCAATGGATTCACCGGTACGTTTCGACTATAAAAGATGTGCGGCCTGATGGTAACTGTGGTTTTCGGGCGATCGCGGTGGCTTTAGGGAGAAAGCAAAATGAATGGGAATGGGTTAGGCGTCAAATGTTGTCGGAGATGGACAGAAACATGAGGTATTGGCGGAGCAATTCGAACCGTGAGATGCCTGGCTATTATGATTCTGTTCGTAATAGCTTAAATTGGTTTGGCACGACTAAACCCGCACCCGATACCCATTGGCTAACTTTTCCGGCCCATGGACTCGTAATTGCGGAAACATTCAACTGTATTGTGCATCTTATTTCTTCATTTGGCAGCCAGACATGGTTCCCGCTGAGAACAGCCCCAGAGCCATTATTCACCTATCCAGTTGTCGCACTTGCTCATATTAACGGAGCCCACTTTATTTGCATACAATTGGAAGGGGATTACCCGATGCCCAGTGTGAGCTATCATTGGCCGAGATATGCATATCAAGAAGCACTAGAATGGCAAAATATGTATGAGGGTCGTTTAAATAATTACGTTAGAATAATGGATCGTCATAGAGGCACCAATATCTCCTGTAAGATATCATTATCCGATACTTCATCATATTAATGAATATCCCTTTATTTGATGATGATGATGATGATGATGATGATGATGATGATGATGATGATGATGATGATAATAATAGTAATAATAATAATAGTAGTAATATTAATAATATTAGTAGTAGTAATAGTAATAATAATAATAATAATAATAATAATAATAATAATAATAATAAATAATAATAATAATAATAATAATAGTAATAATAATAATAATAATAATAATAATAGTAAAATAATAATAATAATAATAGTAATAATTGTTGATACATATGTCCCTAGATTCTGAGCTGAATGTAATATCTTTTTAATGTCTTGATCATATGTAATTGATGTTTATTAATGAAATACATTTGCCTGGTTATGTTATAATGTTTATATATTTCATTAATGGGTTGTGTAATAATTAATTATATAGGTTTGTGGTTGTTTGAATTGATATGAATAATGTTGTAATGATTAACACATTCAAACTCAACATGATGAAGTTATCATGCGAATGGGCCATGCCAATGGACCATACGCATGAATAACTTCATGCGAATGGCTCAGTCATACGACTGAACCATGAGACTGGATCAGTCGGAAGACTGAAGCATGAGATTGAACCAGTCGTACGATTGAAGTCTCAGTCGTGCGTATGGATCAACCGCATAGCTCAATCGCACGACTGAACCATGCGAATGGTTCAGTCGCCCGAATGAGAAACCCTTACCTATAAATACCACCTAGTTCGTGGAAAAACGGGACACTTTGAATACAAGAAACCCTAATCGCCCCAGAACGTGCTGTTCGACCATTCCAACTTCATAGAGCGTTTCAGGTCATTCCGAGTCAATTCATAACGTTTTCTAATCGTTAGGATTGATCCTGATTTCGTTCTCACTGATTGGATCGCCAATCAAATAGGATTCCGCACTATTTGATCTGGTACAACTAAGAATCAGTTAGTACTCCGTACGTACACGGTCCTAACAAGTGGTATCAGAGCTTTGGCTCTTGATTCTTCGTTGATTCAATCGTTTTTTGTGAAAAAGTCTACGTTTTTACGCAAAAGGATCCATTCTTTTGGCTAAAATTGAGTCTTTACGTGTGCATGTTCTGAAAAATTCAGTATTTTTCGAGTTCCAGCCGTCTAGGGTGCAAATATCTGCGTTCTAGGTTAAAAGTGTTCAAAATCGCGTTTACAGCAGACCCAGTCGCACGATTATCTCAATCGTACGACTGAACTCTTTCGCACAGGTCTGTCGCACGGTTGAGTCAGTCGCCACTCCAGTCGCCCGGTTGAATCAGTCGCTGTGTCAATCGCTCGACTGAGTCAATCGCCCAATTCAGTCGCACATCTGCGTCGATCGGTCTGCTCAGTCGTCTAAGTCACTCAGTCGGCCGATTCAATAGTTCGTCTGAGTTCAATCGGATACAGCCCAATCGCATCAGCAGTTTAATTCTCAAGTTAAATTAATTCAAGGATGGACTCAGAAAATTATGCCATGTCAGCTGGAAAGGATTCGAGAATTCAGAACTTGTTGTTACTGGAGAATGAGATAGGGAACCATAACAAGCCACCTAAACTATTGACAATAGAGGATTTTCCACAATGGAGACAACGTTTTGAGATCTATCTTAATGGAGTAGATACTAACTTATGGAACTCTATTGAGGTTGGCTATAAAATACCCGTGGGGGCTGATGGTGTTCCTTTGACTTTGAGTGGACTCACCGATACACAGAAGGTTGCTTATAATGCAGAGAAGAAGGCCTGTGCTATTTTGACTCAGTCCATTCCCAAACCTATTTTTCATCAATACTCAGAACACAAACAAAGTAAAAAACTGATGGAAGTTCTTGAAAAGAGGTATGATGGAAATTCAAACTTAAAGGCACTGAAAGGTAAAGCGTTGAAGAAGGAGTTTGATAATTTCTCGGCAATAGGGAATGAAAGCTTGGATGAAATCATCGATCGGTTTTACCATCTGATGAGTGAACTTCACACTCATGGTGTTAAGACTTCAATGGAAGATAAAGTTTTAAGCTTGGCAGATGGTCTACCTGCAAAGTGGGATTCGTTCATTTCTACTCTGCGATACAACTCAGTTTTAGAAACTTTGGATATCAATGACTTTATTCTAAAACTGAGAGAGGAGGAAGTGCGACAAAAATACAAGGCTAAGAAGGGTTCTTATGCTCAAGACCCCTCTCTCTACAATGTTCCTTCTACTTCCACCCCTGCTGCAAAGTCTTCTGGTGCACCTCTGCAAACAGCCTTCGTGTCCAATGCATCTTCAATTGCTGAACAAGGTTCATCATCTGCAAATGAGTCTCTTGGTACATCTAGAGCTAGTCAAAGCCCTATTGTTACTCAGTCTGCAAAGTTGACAATAGAAAATCTGGGAAAGGTAACAGTGGAGGTTGCTAAAGAGCACATGGATCTTCTGGCTGCTGTTGTGCATTCTTATGATGGTTGGTGGCGGGCAAGATTGGTAATTGCCACCTTGCTGATGAAGATTATGAGCAAGTAGATGAAATAAGTTGGAAAGAATGGACATCATGTGGGCTCTTGCAAGCGCTGTCCGAAGAGCCAAGAAATTTGTGAAGAAAACAGGCAGAATCTCGTGGCTACTAAAGATACAACTTTGGTTTTGACAAGTCTAAAGTCATGTGCTTCAATTGTGGAGAGAAGGGCCACTTTAAAAGGGAGTGTTCAAAGCCTAAGAAGACTGGGAACGGGAATCCATTTTCCTCGTTCAACAGGCAAGATAGAGACAAGAAACCAGCGTCCACGGGAAGTGATTCTAAAGCTATGGTAGCACAAGGAGATGAAGGACAAGACTGGTCCTTTCGATTCGTATCTGATGAAGCTAACATTGCATCCGTGGAAGACTTGAACGAAGATTCTGCAAGTGAAGGGGAAAGCTCAGCTGAAGTTGATACTGCTGATGTGGAAGAAACGTTTGATGTTGTTGATGAAATTGTCCAGAATGAGTTGAATTCAGAATCTGAAGCTCAATCTACGTCTCAGAATGCTTTCATGGCTGGCACTTCGACATCCACACAGGTAAAATCTAAAGATGAACTATTTGATGAACATGTTTGTGTCGAATGTGATAAATTTAGAGAAAGCATTGATCTAAAATTTGCTAGGTTGTTAGAACACAATGATAACTTAGTAAATGACTTAAAACTGTGCTCAGAAGCTAATCGCATATTAAAACAAAATGAGAGCAGTTACAAAGAGAAGTTAGTTGCATTGCAAAAGCAACTAAAGGAAACTGAAGTTGTTGTCTTTAACCAAGAAAATGACATTAAATACTACTTAAAGACCATTGAAGAGACTAAAAAGGACAAAGCGGTCTTACAGGTAGAAAATGAGTCGTTACAACAAAAACTACATAGTCTAGCGAGTTCTTCGCACATTTTGAAAAACTTGGTTAAAGAACGCAACAATGGGGAAGGATTGGGTTACAAGGTAGTTCCACCACCACATGAAATCCTTTTGAACACAAAACAACGTCCAATTAATAACAATCAAATTAAGGATCATGTGGTGACAACTCCTTTGGTTAGTGATCCTGACACAGCAGTTAAATCTGCTTCTCCAAATGATGATCAGAAAACTTCAACATCAAGCAAGGTCAATGTTGAAATACGAGTGGAACCAAATGTTCAAACAACTCTTGGTTCGGAATCAAAGTCAAATATTACACAAACCAAGATATCTAAATCCACTCAAGTTAAACCAGTTAAAATGATAATATTAAGCCTCAAAGACAAATTAATCCAAATATTAAACAAGTTAAATTTGTTAAAGAGGGTAAATATTCAAAGACTGAGACCAAAAGACCCATTCCTGAGGTTTATTCACCGCCCCATAAGAGATCTCCTAGTCCTGATGAATGGAGATCCTGCTATACTTGTGGTCAGCGAGGTCATATTTCAACTAATTATCCACGCTATCAGACACCAAGAATTAAAGTTGAGCTAAACGACAAAGTCAAAGTAGATTCAAAACAGCGTTCTAAGACCCCGGTTAGATCGAAAACACCCATTAGGCATAAAACACCTTCTAAGTCGTTTTCGTCCCCACCACGTCAAAGGCACAACAGACCAGTCCCTGACAGGTCTGTAACTCCAGCAAAAAAAACTGTTTCTGAATCTAAACTACATGCTCAAACTGTTAATCAATCTAAAGTTTATCATAAACAATCCTTTCACAGGGATGGTTTATGGAAAGCCAAGACATCGGGTGAGTCTGAAAGCCAGGACAATCTGAAAGTTGAGATTCCACCCACTGATAAAGGACAGTGGGTCGAATTCATGATGGTTGATTCCTCTGGGAAACCCAAGCCAGTCAAGGCTTAGGTCCCCCTCCTTAACTGATTGTTTTCAATTATGTGCAGGTTGTCCGCTACAGTGCTTCAACAAATACATGGATTGTGGATAGCGGAGCTTCCAGGCACATGACAGGAAACAAGTCTCTTCTTTTTAATGTCAAACAAATTAAAGGGGACATGTTTCCTTTGCTGGGAACAAAGGAGGATACATTACTGCTCAAGGCGAAGTAGGTAATGAGAAGGTAAAGTTTGATAAAGTAAATTTTGTTCAATAACTGGAAAACAATTTACTTTCAGTGTCTCAGATATGTGACAAGGGCTTCAAAGTTATGTTTGACAATCGAAATTGTTACATATTGAAAAAGGAGATGGAAATTCCAGAGAAGCAGGTTTTGATGTCTGCATCCAGGTACAATGATATATATGTCTTGGATATGTCTAATGCTTCTACCTCTGAATCTACAGCTCAATGTTTTCTCTCAAAAGCGACAGAGAAGGATTCCATCTCATGGCATAGAAGGATGGGACACATAAATCAAAGGAAGATGAATCATCTGATTCACAACAACCTTGTTGAGGGAGTTACTGTAAAGAACTTCCAACTTCCTGATTTTGTGTCTCTTGCAAGCAGGGAAAGTAGACTAGGAAATCTCATAAGACCAAGCACGTCAACACAATTGAGATGCCTTTGGAGATGCTACACATGGATCTCTTTGGTCCAGTCAACACAAAGAGTATAGCAGGAGACTGGTACTGCTTTGTAGTCACTGATGACTACTCAAGATTCACCTGGGTGATGTTTCTGAAAGCTAAATCAGAAACGTTTGAATCATTCAAGGTGCTCGTCACAACTTTGGAGTCACTCTACAAGCTGAAGGTGAGAAAAATACGTTCTGACAATGGCACGAAGCTCTGAATCTACAGCTCAATGTTTTCTCTCAAAAGCGACAGAGAAGGATTCCATCTCATGGCATAGAAGGATGGGACACATAAATCAAAGGAAGATGAATCATCTGATTCACAACAACCTTGTTGAGGGAGTTACTGTAAAGAACTTCCAACTTCCTGATTTTTGTGTCTCTTGCAAGCAGGGAAAGCAGACTAGGAAATCTCATAAGACCAAGCACGTCAACACAATTGAGATGCCTTTGGAGATGCTACACATGGATCTCTTTGGTCCAGTCAACACAAAGAGTATAGCAGGAGACTGGTACTGCTTTGTAGTCACTGATGACTACTCAAGATTCACCTGGGTGATGTTTCTGAAAGCTAAATCAGAAACGTTTGAATCATTCAAGGTGCTCGTCACAACTTTGGAGTCACTCTACAAGCTGAAGGTGAGAAAAATACGTTCTGACAATGGCACGGAGTTCAAAAATCAGTGGATGGATGCTTTCTGCAAGGAAAAGGGAATTGTTCATCAGTTCACCTCCGCATACACACCACAGATGAATGGAGTTGCAGAACGAAAGAATCGGAGCTTAATTGAGACTGCGCGAACCATGTTAGCTGATTCAAAGCTCCCAGTTCAGTTCTGGAATGAGGCGGTTGCAAATGCCTGCTACACACTTAATCGTGTGTTAGTAGTCAAAAGGCATGGCAAGACATGTTACGAGCTACTTCAGAAGAGAAAGCCAAATTTGGAGTATCTGGAACCATTTTGTAAGGCCCCGCTCACCGGCGCCTCACTGTTGGTCATCATTACTCGTAAAACATTCATTTAATACATGATCATAACATACGCAGCGGAATTAATAAAATATACATTCTCATTTCATCATAAAAGCTGTTACATCATTGTCTTGATTACAAAATACAAGCTTTCCTTTACATTGCTTAACTATACTATGATTGCTGCTGATGCATATTCCTCAGCAATCATAGGGTCATACAGCGACCTCTACCGAAATAAGAAAATATATTTTTCTTCATAAAGAAGATATTAAATTCAAAAATATATAAGGAGATTCCTTGAGTAATCTCGTTGATTCAGATCCTCAAGAAATCTCATAATGGCAGGCAACGTGACTTGTTACGTGCGTTATGGGCCCGCAACACGTGACGTTGCAGCATTATAAAATGGAGAATGCCCTCCCAAAAGAGCTGAGTAGCCGCCTCGTGCCATCCTCAGCAACACTACCTGCGAACTGGAAACACATAAAAGTCAGCGTTGCTGAGTGAGTTCTAGTTTTATAATAAAACATACTTTCATTCTCATTAACTGCTCTTTCATACATGTGTTCACACATCATACGTACACGTAGATAATATTATTATTATCCCATCATTCATTACTTACTTTCATTCGTGTACACTTCATCATTCTCTTTACTTTCATACATTCATACTTCACGTACTTTTGTACGTGCTTTACTTTCATTCTTACATTCACTACTTACGTTCGAACATTTATTACATTCATTCATACTTTTGTTACTTTCGTTCGAACGTTCATTACATTCGGTGACATGTACAATACCCCACTTTCATCATACATACTACTGGTGCTGGACCTGTGGTGGTTAGCCACGAACGTTGTGCACAAAGCTGATCCAGTCACCTGGGGTAGATACATGCACCACTTAACTTTCACTTCACTACTAACATACGTTAGCCGAGTCTCTTGCAGTGCGCGACTGCTCACCTCAGTGACAATCTTATGATTGCCTGCTAACCGAGTCTCTTGCAACACGAAGTTGCTCACCTCATTGTCAATCTCATGATTGACCCGATGTACATCCTTCGGGGTAGCTAACCCGTACACCGTTGAGCTAACACCTGCCAGGGGTGTGCACCTCCTTCATTTTGCTTGCAAGTCTTTCTTACTCTCTTTCATTAATGCATGCATTCATTCATCATGTTCCTTCTTTCATTATCTTTCACTTTACGTTTTTAATACATTCGTTTCTTTCGTTCATTCGTTCACGTAAAGTTATTAAAGATAAAACACATATACATAAGGAACATACATACTTACATATCATCAGTATTCACCATTTATCATGGCAACATCATACTATCATACATACATCATACTAGCATACATACATCATGCATACACTTCTACATTCACTCACATCAGCCCTGTCCGGGCGACTGAACTACCACCAGTCGCATGTCCTCCATGCGACTGGGACATGCGATTGGGCTATCATGCGAATGGGTACTCATACGTGCGATTGAACTTCCTTCCGTACGACTAGACACTATGCGACTGGGCTATATGCGACTAACTCTTAACCGTACGACTCAACTACTCTGCGATTGAACTCATGCGACTGAAACTCTCAGTCGCATCAACTATAGTGCGATTGAGGCTCAGTCGGGCGTCTGAGCCTCAGTCGGGCGATTGGACATCGACTCACACTCATTCGGCCGAATGGCCCTTCAGTCGCATAACCCTAACTGGGCTGCGACTGGAGTTCATCATGAACAGTAGCCGCGAACCAACGCCCCCAAACTCATCTTTAACCCATTTATAGCCCAAATCTACCCTCCCAAGTCTCAGGGATTCATACTAGGACATCATACAAACATATACAAGTCCTACTTCTCACTATAAACGCATTACTCAAAATTACCCAAATGGGTCAAACTTACACTTTTACAAAACTAGGGTTTATATGTGATTCCAGCCCCAAAATCAGTTAAAAACATGTAAATGAGGGGTCCTAGAACTCACATTACAGGTAGAAGTAGATGAACTTCGACTTTGGCTATCTTCTCGACGGATCTTGAACTCGGGCAGCACTTTCCCTCTCTTCTCTTCTGTTCTCGGTCGCTCACTCTCTCTCCCCGACTGAAAAATGGGAGGAGAATGGAGCTGCTCCCCTTTTATACCCACATCTCAGTCGCATCTGGTCCAGGGGCGACTGGACCTTCAGTCACATCAACACCATGCGATTGGACCCCAATCGCACATGTTCCATTCGGCTCATACTTCATTCGGGCGATTGAACTCCAATCGTGCGGTTGAGCTCCAATCGGCCGAATAGCCATGCGGTTGAACTTCAATCGCATAAATCACAGGCGACTGAAGCTCAGTCGCATCACATGCTGAGAAGTCAAACTTCTGGGTGTTACAAGTAAGTGGTGCATGTATCTACCCCAGGTGACTGGATCAGCTTTGTGCACAACGTTCGTGGCTAACCACCACAGGTCCAGCACCAGTAGTATGTATGATGAAAGTGGGGTATTGTACATGTCACCGAATGTAATGAACGTTCGAACGAAAGTAACAAAAGTATGAATGAATGTAATGAATGTTCGAACGTAAGTAGTGAATGTAAGAATGAAAGTAAAGCACGTACAAAAGTACGTGAAGTATGTATGTATGAAAGTAAAGAGAATGATGAAGTGTACACGAATGAAAGTAAGTAATGAATGATGGGATAATAATAATATTATCTACGTGTACGTATGATGTGTGAACACATGTATGAAAGAGCAGTTAATAAGAATGAAAGTATGTTTTATTATAAAACTAGAACTCACTCAGCAACGCTGACTTTTATGTGTTTTCCAGTTCGCAGGTAGTGTTGCTGAGGATGGCACGAGGCGGCTACTCAGCTCTTTTGGGAGGGCATTCTCCATTTTATAATGCTGCAACGTCACGTGTTGCGGGCCCATAACGCACGTAACAAGTCACGTTGCCTGCCATTATGAGATTTCTTGAGGATCTGAATCAACGAGATTACTCAAGGAATCTCCTTATATATTTTTGAATTTAATATCTTCTTTATGAAGAAAAATATATTTTCTTATTTCGGTAGAGGTCGCTGTATGACCCTATGATTGCTGAGGAATATGCATCAGCAGCAATCATAGTATAGTTAAGCAATGTAAAGGAAAGCTTGTATTTTGTAATCAAGACAATGATGTAACAGCTTTTATGATGAAATGAGAATGTATATTTTATTAATTCCGCTGCGTATGTTATGATCATGTATTAAATGAATGTTTTACGAGTAATGATGACCAACAGTGAGGCGCCCGGTGAGCGGGGCCTTACAAGTTGGTATCAGAGCAAAAGTTTAAGTAAAATGGGTAAATTTTCATAATAAACCTAAACTTAAACTGAGAATGGGACAGGGAAAATAAGAATGCCATCTGAGTAGTCGCGTGCCATCAGGTATTTTCTTAAAGATTAACTGGTATTATGTGCGCTTGTTATGTGAATGACGTGTACTGTTAGACTGAGATACTAATGTAGTCAGGATAGGTGATGCTCGGGGTACGAAGAGTAGAGTAAGTGGCTAATCACAACTGGCCACTGTAATTAGGGACTTACTATACTTAACATAAACTGAGCTATTTCCTTGAATGACCATGTTGGTGTTTTAATCTTTCAGTGTGATAGAAGATGGTCGGTGATAGATCATCTGATGCTTCCCGTGATGGCGAACGTGGTGATGAGCCGCGAATCACGCGAGGAAGACTTAGAAAAGAGAAAGTAGTTCGTGAGGAGAACGAGATTCCTCACCAGGAAGAAACGGACGAAAGCGCCAAGTTGAGAGCCTCGGTAAAAGAGGCAGTGATTGAAGAAGTGCACCAGGTTATGCAGACGATTTTACCGACTGTAATGACCGAAGCGATAAAGGCAGTAAGAGAGGAGGATAGACGAGGGAGGAGACGGTCCTCCGGTAGACAGCAACAGACAGAGGCAGAAACGGTATTGTCTGATGACGAGGAGGAAGAGGAGGAAGAACAGGTTAGGGGGACAGCCCGGGGTTGTGATTACGGGAAATTTATGAGATGCAAGCCTCCGACTTTTGATGGTTCGGGTA
This sequence comes from Flaveria linearis, assembly GCA_024085815.1. Taxonomy (NCBI): domain Eukaryota; kingdom Viridiplantae; phylum Streptophyta; class Magnoliopsida; order Asterales; family Asteraceae; genus Flaveria; species Flaveria linearis. Next base: position 99,186,999 of record CM044003.1, read on the forward strand.
CGGCTGTTGATGCTCACCAATGGGTGAGAGAGATGGAGGCGGTCCTTGATATCAGTGACTGCCAGGAGGATAAGAAGGTAAAGTTTGCTACCCACTCGTTTACGGGGACGGCATTGTGCTGGTGGGACAATATTGTCCAGGCCGAGGGTAGCAGGACCATTGGGAAGATGAAGTGGTCTGAATTGAAGAGAATGGTGATCGAGGAGTTTAGTCCTCGTCGAGAAATGGACAGAGTTGAGAGAGAGTTCCTGCAGTTGGAAGCGGGAACGATGACCCACCAACAATACACGACCAAGTTCAACGATATGGCACGGTTGGTGCCAGAGCAAGTGACGCCGGTGTCTCGCAAGATTAACCGGTATATTCAGGGGTTGCCAGCCGAAATTCGTTGGCACTTGATTTCCGCCCGACCAAGTACTTTCAGGTCGGCGGTGGATTTAGCTGGGAGGTTGTACGATGAACGGGCTGCGATGATGAAATCTGAGGACAGTAAGAAGGGAAGTGATGAGAGGAAGTGGCAGGGAAAGAGGTTTGGTCGGGGTGATACTTCGACAAGTAGTAAGAAGGCACGGGTTGATGACGCCGTGTGGTCGTGACAAGTGCAGGATCGAGAAAGTGTGGGAAGTGTGGGCGAGAGCACGGTGGTGAGTGCAGATGGGGGCTGAATGTATGTTTCAAGTGTGGAAAGTCCGGACATATGGCCAAGGAGTGTAAAGCGATGAGGTGCTATAACTGTGGGGAAAGTGGTCATATGAATAAGACTGCAAGAAGCCGAGATCTGAGGGTTCCGGCGTGAAGAAGACAGGGGGTGAAGGGTCGAAAGCGAGCGCCAGAGCATTCACGATGACGCAGGAAGAGGCGAGGACGGACCCTGATGTAGTGTCCGGTACGTTTCTGGTGAACCAAACTTTAGCCTCTGTATTATTTGATTCGGGTGCCAGCAGGAGTTTTATTTCTGCTGCATTTTGTGCCAAATTGCCCGTTAGTAGTAGGCGTGTGGATGTGCCGTTTGATGTAGAGACTACGATAGGTAAAACCACCAGGATTTCAGAGGTAATTGAGGGTTGCGATGTAGAACTGGAGGGTCACAAATTCCCAGTTAAACCCTTTGCAATGACGTTAGGTGGTTTCGATTTGGTGCTTGGGATGGATTGGTTGGCAGATTTCGAGGCGAACATTGTGTGTCGCAAGAAGATGATCAGTTTGACAGCGCCTGATGGTAGTCCAGTGACAGTTTATGGGGATCGGGTTACTACGATTCCGAAAGTGATCTCAATGGCAGTGGCGGGGAAATGTATGAGGCGTGGATGTAACGCCTATTTATGTTATGTGAAAGATGTAGAGAAGCCAGCACCACGACTGTCCGATGTTCCGGTTGTGTGTGAGTTCCCAGACGTGTTCCCGGAAGACTTATCGGGATTGCCACCTGACAGAGAGATCGAGTTCCAGATTGATTTAGTACCAGGCGCCCAACCTGTTGCCAAGGCACCATACCGATTGGCCCCGACAGAGATGAAAGAGTTGATGGAGCAGTTACAAGAGCTACTGGATAAGGGGTTTATTAGACCGAGTATCTCACCTTGGGGTGCTCCAGTCCTGTTTGTAAAGAAGAAGGACGGTAGCATGAGGATGTGCATCGACTACCGTGAGTTGAATAAGCTGACAGTGAAGAACAGATACCCCTTGCCGAGGATCGATGACTTGTTTGACCAACTTCAGGGTGCTAGTTGGTTTTCACGTATAGATCTTCGATCAGGTTACCATCAACTGAAGGTGAAGGAACAGGATATCCCTAAAACAGCTTTTCGTACGCGCTACGGTCATTATGAGTTTCTTGTCATGTCTTTCGGTTTGACCAACGCGCCAGCTGCTTTTATGGACCTGATGAATAGGGTGTGCCGGCCGATGTTGGATAAATCAGTGATTGTATTCATTGATGATATCCTGATTTATTCAAAGAGTGAGACTGAGCATGCCGGTCACATTCGCGAAGTTCTGGAGACGCTAAGAAGGGAGAAGTTGTATGCTAAATTCTCCAAGTGCGCATTCTGGTTGCGTGAAGTTCAATTCTTGGGTCATGTAGTAAATCCGGACGGGATTATGGTCGATCCGGCGAAAGTGGAAGCAGTTATGCAATGGAAATCTCCGAAGACGCCGTCCGAGATCCGTAGTTTCTTGGGTTTGGCGGGTTACTACCGAAGGTTTATCCAAGACTTTTCCAAAATTGCTTCTCCACTGACAAAGTTGACCCGGAAGGATGTGAAATTTGTATGGGGTCAAGCTCAAGAGAAGGCGTTTGAAGAACTGAAGACGAGATTGACCCAAGCTCCAGTTTTGGCACTGCCCGATGGGAGTGAAGACTTGGTAGTTTATTCTGATGCCTCCTACTCGGGGTTGGGATGTGTATTGATGCAGAGGGGAAAGGTGATAGCCTATGCATCCCGACAGCTGAAAGTTCATGAGGTTAATTATCTCACTCATGACTTGGAGTTAGCAGCTGTGGTTTTCGCGTTGAAGATCTGGCGGCACTATTTATACGGGACGAAGTGCACCATCTTCACAGACCACAAAAGCTTGAAGTACTTCTTCGAGCAGAAAGATCTGAATATGAGGCAGAGACGGTGGTTGGAACTAATAAAAGACTACGATTGTGAAATCCATTACCACCCGGGCAAAGCTAACGTGGTGGCTGATGCCCTTAGCCGAAAAGAGAGGCCCGAGCCGATTCGGGTGAAAGCGTACCAACTAATCATGACCTCAGACATGATGAAACAAGTCAGAGAGTTCCAGGATGAAGCATTGAAAGATGAACATCTTAACTCTGAACGAATGAGAGGACTGGTAGCGGAGCTAGTAGAAAACACGACGGGCGTTAAAACCCGGTTTGGGCGTATGTGGATTCCTCGTCTCGGGGATCTACGAATGAAGATTATGGATGAAGCTCATAAGTCTCGATACTCCATTCATCCCGGCGCCACCAAGATGTACCAAGACATGAAGAAAGATTATTGGTGGCCGGGTATGAAACGTGATGTGGTTGAGTATGTGAGTAAATGCCTCACGTGTTTGCAAGTGAAGGCGGAGCACCAGAAGCCGTATGGAAGATCCAACCGTTGGACATACCGGAATGGAAGTGGGAACACATCACCATGGATTTTATCACCAAGCTGCCACGTACCCCGAAAGGGTATGATACAATCTGGGTGATTGTGGACCGATTGACGAAGAGTGCTCACTTTTTACCGATGCGGGAGACATATTCGTCCGAGAAGTTGGCTGATCTTTTCATCAAAGAGATTGTGACTCGTCATGTGTACCGGTGTCGATTGTATCTGACCGCGACACCCGGTTTACATCCAAATTCTGGAAGAAATTCCACGATGCCATGGGAACGAGGTTGCATATTAGCACGGCTTATCATCCTCAAACTGATGGTCAGTCGGAAAGGACCATTCAGACCTTGGAGGATATGCTTCGGGCATGTGTTATTGACTTCGGTGGAAGTTGGGATGACCATCTACCGTTAGCTGAGTTCTCATACAACAACAGTTATCATGCCAGTATCGGCATGCCACCCTATGAGATGCTATACGGTAGGAGATGCAGGACACCCGTCTGTTGGGGTGATATTGGTCAGAAAGAATTGGGAAGCGTCGAAGTGGTAGAGGTTATGACGAGAAGCTCGAAAGAATTAAACTTACATGAAGGCGGCCAAAGACCGACAAAATCGTATGCCGACAAACGACGCAGACCGATTGAGTTCCAAGTGGGAGATCGTGTGATGCTGAAGGTCTCACCTTGGAAAGGGATCATCCGATTCCGGAAGCGGGGTAAGTTGAGTCCGCGATATATAGGCCCTTTCCGAATCATTGCTCGAGTAGGAGAGGTGGCCTATAGGTTAGATCTACCAGACGAACTAAGTGGAATCCACCCGACTTTCCACGTGTCCCATCTGAGGAAGTGTTTGGCGGACGAAGACATGGTCGTTCCACTGGATGATATCGAAGTAGATGAAAAGCTCAATTATGTAGAGCAACCAGTGGCGATCATAGATCGAAAAGAGAAGAGGTTGAGAAATAAAGCGGTTCCCCTTGTGCGTGTACAGTGGCGACACAGGAAGGGATCCGAGTCGACGTGGGAAACTGAAGAAGAAATGAGGCAGCATTACCCACGATTGTTCGAAGAATGACAGGTTTCGGGGACGAAACCTAAAATAAGGGGGGTGGACTTATAACACCCGGAAGTTTGACTTCTCAGCATGTGATGCGACTGAGCTTCAGTCGCCTGTGATTTATGCGATTGAAGTTCAACCGCATGGCTATTCGGCCGATGGAGCTCAACCGCACGATTGGAGTTCAATCGCCCGAATGAAGTATGAGCCGAATGGAACATGTGCGATTGGGGTCCAATCGCATGGTGTTGATGCGACTGAAGGTCCAGTCGCCCCTGGACCAGATGCGACTGAGATGTGGGTATAAAAGGGGAGCAGCTCCATTCTCCTCCCATTTTTCAGTCGGGGAGAGAGAGTGAGCGACCGAGAACAGAAGAGAAGAGAGGGAAAGTGCTGCCCGAGTTCAAGATCCGTCGAGAAGATAGCCAAAGTCGAAGTTCATCTACTTCTACCTGTAATGTGAGTTCTAGGACCCCTCATTTACATGTTTTTAACTGATTTTGGGGCTGGAATCACATATAAACCCTAGTTTTGTAAAAGTGTAAGTTTGACCCATTTGGGTAAATTTTGAGTAATGCGTTTATAGTGAGAAGTAGGACTTGTATATGTTTGTATGATGTCCTAGTATGAATCCCTGAGACTTGGGAGGGTAGATTTGGGCTATAAATGGGTTAAAGATAAGTTGGGGCGTTGGTTCGCGGCTGCTGTTCATGATGAACTCCAGTCGCAGCCCAGTTAGGGTTATGCGACTGAAGGGCCATTCGGCCGAATGAGTGTGAGTCGATGTCCAATCGCCCGACTGAGGCTCAGACGCCCGACTGAGCCTCAATCGCACTATAGTTGATGCGACTGAGAGTTTCAGTCGCATGAGTTCAATCGCAGAGTAGTTGAGTCGTACGGTTAAGAGTTAGTCGCATATAGCCCAGTCGCATAGTGTCTAGTCATACGGAAGGAAGTTCAATCGCACGTATGAGTACCCATTCGCATGATAGCCCAATCGCATGTCCCAGTCGCATGGAGGACATGCGACTGGTGGTAGTTCAGTCGCCCGGACAGGGCTGATGTGAGTGAATGTAGAAGTGTATGCATGATGTATGTATGCTAGTATGATGTATGTATGATAGTATGATGTTGCCATGATAAATGGTGAATACTGATGATATGTAAGTATGTATGTTCCTTATGTATATGTGTTTTTATCTTTAATAACTTTACGTGAACGAATGAACGAAAGAAACGAATGTATTAAAAACGTAAAGTGAAAGATAATGAAAGAAGGAACATGATGAATGAATGCATGCATTAATGAAAGAGAGTAAGAAAGACTTGCAAGCAAAATGAAGGAGGTGCACACCCCTGGCAGGTGTTAGCTCAACGGTGTACGGGTTAGCTACCCCGAAGGATGTACATCGGGTCAATCATTGAGATTGACAATGAGGTGAGCAACTTCGTGTTGCAAGAGACTCGGTTAGCAGGCAATCATAAGATTGTCACTGAGGTGAGCAGTCGCGCACTGCAAGAGACTCGGCTAACGTATGTTAGTAGTGAAGTGAAAGTTAAGTGGTGCATGTATCTACCCCAGGTGACTGGATCAGCTTTGTGCACAACGTTCGTGGCTAACCACCACAGGTCCAGCACCAGTAGTATGTATGATGAAAGTGGGGTATTGTACATGTCACCGAATGTAATGAACGTTCGAACGAAAGTAACAAAAGTATGAATGAATGTAATGAATGTTCGAACGTAAGTAGTGAATGTAAGAATGAAAGTAAAGCACGTACAAAAGTACGTGAAGTATGTATGTATGAAAGTAAAGAGAATGATGAAGTGTACACGAATGAAAGTAAGTAATGAATGATGGATAATAATAATATTATCTACGTGTACGTATGATGTGTGAACACATGTATGAAAGAGCAGTTAATGAGAATGAAAGTATGTTTATTATAAAACTAGAACTCACTCAGCAACGCTGACTTTTATGTGTTTTCCAGTTCGCAGGTAGTGTTGCTGAGGATGGCACGAGGCGGCTACTCAGCTCTTTTGGGAGGGCATTCTCCATTTTATAATGCTGCAACGTCACATGTTGCGGGCCCATAACGCACGTAACAAGTCACGTTGCCTGCCATTATGAGATTTCTTGAGGATCTGAATCAACGAGATTACTCAAGGAATCTCCTTTATATATTTTTGAATTTAATATCTTCTTTATGAAGAAAAATATATTTTCTTATTTCGGTAGAGGTCGCTGTATGACCCTATGATTGCTGAGGATATGCATCAGCAGCAATCATAGTATAGTTAAGCAATGTAAGGAAAGCTTGTATTTTGTAATCAAGACAATGATGTAACAGCTTTTATGATGAAATGAGAATGTATATTTTATTAATTCCGCTGCGTATGTTATGATCATGTATTAAATGAATGTTTTACGAGTAATGATGACCAACAGTGAGGCGCCCGGTGAGCGGGGCCTTACAAAATGGTTCCAGATACTCCAAATTTGGCTTTCTCTTCTGAAGTAGCTCGTAACATGTCTTGCCATGCCTTTTGACTACTAACACACGATTAAGTGTGTAGCAGGCATTTGCAACCGCCTCATTCCAGAACTGAACTGGGAGCTTTGAATCAGCTAACATGGTTCGCGCAGTCTCAATTAAGCTCCGATTCTTTCGTTCTGCAACTCCATTCATCTGTGGTGTGTATGCGGAGGTGAACTGATGAACAATTCCCTTTTCCTTGCAGAAAGCATCCATCCACTGATTTTTGAACTCCGTGCCATTGTCAGAACGTATTTTTCTCACCTTCAGCTTGTAGAGTGACTCCAAAGTTGTGACGAGCACCTTGAATGATTCAAACGTTTCTGATTTAGCTTTCAGAAACATCACCCAGGTGAATCTTGAGTAGTCATCAGTGACTACAAAGCAGTACCAGTCTCCTGCTATACTCTTTGTGTTGACTGGACCAAAGAGATCCATGTGTAGCATCTCCAAAGGCATCTCATTGTGTTGACGTGCTTGGTCTTATGAGATTTCCGAGTCTGCTTTCCCTGCTTGCAAGAGACACAAAATCAGGAAGTTGGAAGTTCTTTACAGTAACTCCCTCAACAAGGTTGTTGTGAATCAGATGATTCATCTTCCTTTGATTTATGTGTCCCATCCTTCTATGCCATGAGATGGAATCCTGTCTCTGTCGCTTTTGAGAGAAAAGAGTGACTCCAAAGTTGAGCTTGTGATTCAAACGTTTCTGATTTAGCTTTCAGAGGTGAATCTTGAGTAGTCATCAGTGACTACAAAGCAGTACCAGTCTCCTGCTATACTCTTTGTGTTGACTGGACCAAAGAGATCCATGTATAGCATCTCCAAAGGCATCTCAATTGTGTTGACGTGCTTGGTCTTATGAGATTTCCTAGTCTGCTTTCCCTGCTTGCAAGAGACACAAAATCAGGAAGTTGGAAGTTCTTTACAGCCAATCAACACAGTGAGTCAACAACTGCTGAACCAGCTGCAGGAATCCGGACACTGAACCAGCAGTCACCAATCTGGGTTCTGAGGTTGTGGTTCCTACCACACCTGTGACCAGGATCAGTGTGAATCATCCCCCTCGTCTATCATAGGGGACATTCAATCCGGTGTGCAAACACGAAATCAGCTGTACTCTGCTGATTATGCGGCAGTCATGGAAAAGGGTTATGTCAATGACGGGGCTTTCTCATGTTTTGTTTCACAAATCGAGCCTAAATATGTCTGTGACGCCTGAAAGATGAGGCCTGGGTCAATGCCATGTAAGAAGAGCTACTCCAGTTCAAGAAACTTGGAGTCTGGACTCTAGTTGACAGGCCAAAGGAGTCAAGGTTATTGGTACCAAATGGGTACTAAAGTGCAAGAAGGATGACCAAGGTGTTGTTATCAGAAACAAGGCACGATTGGTTGTTCAAGGCTTCAGGCAAGTCGAAGGAATCGACTACAATGAAGTCTTTGCTCCCGTAGCTAGAATGGAAGCTATTCGTATCTTTCTAGCCTACGCCTCTTACATGAAGATCAAAGTATATCAACTAGATGTTAAGAGTGCATTCTTGCATGGGGAAATCCGTGAAGAAGTATATGTCAGTCAACCCGAAGGATTCGAAGATCCTTATCATCGGGACAGAGTCTACAAGTTAGACAAGGCTCTATATGGGCTACATCAGGCTCCTCGAGCTTGGTATGAAAAGCTCTCCACCCATCTGCTGAAGCATGGTTTTCGCAGGGGTGTGATTGACTGTACATTATTCATCAAAGAAAAGGATGGTGACTTGCTTATGGTGCAGATCTATGTGGATGACATTATCTTTGGATCTAGAAATGAAGCCTTGTGCAAATAGTTCGAATCTATGATGAAGGTAGAGTTTGAAATGAGTGCGATGGGAGAAATGAAGTTCTTCCTAGGATTACAGGTGGATCAAACACCAACGGCATTTTCTTACATCAGTCAAAGTATGTCGGCGATATTCTAAATCGCTTTGACATGGAAAATGCGTCTGCTGCCGGTACCCCTCTTGCCACAAATCATGATGTGGTCCCTGATGAGAATGGGGATTTGGTGGATGCCACTATGTATCGTGGGATGATCGGATCTCTCATGTATCTTACTGCCTCGCGTCCAGATATCATGTATGCAACATGTTTATGTTCTAGATATCAAGCAAAGCCAAAGGTGAATCACTTGATTGGGGTGAAAAGGATTTTTCGTTATCTGAAGGGTACTCCAACACTGGGATTGTGGTATCCTCATGATGATGACTTCGAGCTTACCGCATACAGCGATTCAGACTATGGTGGCTGCAAGATGAATTTTAAGTCTACATCAGCAGGGTGTCAGTTCTTTGGAAGACGGTTAGTCACGTGGCAATGCAAGAAGCAGACCTCGGTTGCTCTATCAACCTGTGAAGCTGAATATGTTGCTGCTGCAAGTTGCTGCTCTCAGATCATCTGGATTCAACACAAATGCGAGACTACGGTTTGAAATTTACTAACACTCCTATTTATGTTGATAATTCTGCTGCCATAGCTGTCACTAAAAATCCTGTTCAACACCCAAAAACAAACACATCGGGATTAAATATCATTTCATACGCAATTGCTATGAAAAACAATTAATTGATGTGATTAAAATTAACACGGATTTTCAGCGCGCTGACCTTTACACTAAACCGTTTGATAAACCAAGATTTCTATATCTGCTAGAGGTCAACGGCGTTAAAAAGAAAAGTGATGTCCTTACTGAAGAAGCAGATACATAGTCCGACTAGTGTCTAGAAGTTTATTTTCTCTTTCCTTCATTTTTATTTCTATTTTATTTTTAAATTCCCTTGTCGTATAAAAATCCAAAAAACACAAAAAGATTTTATGTTTTAGAATTTTAGGGGAGATTTATTTCAGTATGAATTTACTTAATTTATTTCAGTATGAATTTACTTAAAAAAAAAAAAAAAAAAAAAAGGGGGGGGGAGGTAAGTTAAGCTGAAAAGGCACAGACAAATAAACTGGAAATGCGACTCGATAAAACTGGAAAGTGATAGCACACAGGCATCGAGTTACTTGGAATATCAAATTGGTTCTCAGTTTCAATAATAAAAATCATAAATCAGAGAAGTCTAAGTCTAACAAAATGGGAATATGATAGAAGGTTTGACTGGTACTGTAATCACTTGGAGAAAGTAGATCTAGGGTTGTGTAAGTACACAATACGATGTGTCAGTAGATTCAACACAATAGACCATTAGACATCATAAGTGAACTGGCTTAAACTAAATTTATTCAACCAGTTGTGTGTTCTCATGGTATCCCTGGTCTGCACAATCAATCAATGTCCGATAAGGGGTGAGGAGCAAGCTAATGCCACAAATGTGAGCAAAGACCAGCAAAACAGAGCAAAAGATGACAAATGTCATTAAAAAATGTATATGCAAATATGCTGCTCTAAGAAGATAAATAGGTATTGCACCTCTCTGCTGTGCGATGGCACTGACCTGAGGATAAGCATAATCTATTCGTTTTAAGAATTCATTGTTGTTTGCGCCTCTCTGCTGTGCGATGGCACTGACCTGAGGCTTGGCATCTCTTTGAAATTTTAGAACAAAATCTTCTAAGTCCAAGACTGCTCAAAAATCTCCTGAGGACGATTGATTACCATATACCTGTGGAATATACAAATACGGTTTGACCTAATTCATCTAATTAATCGCTGATGTGTGTCAAACGTCTGTGTATGGATTTAAGTGGACAAACATACTGACAATCATCGTGGGTGCATCGCCTGATGTTCAAAATCAATAAAAGTTACATATTAGTTCAAACATGATTCCCAGTTAGTTCTTAGAAGTCTTCCATAAGTGAAAAACTGTGCAATTGCATCATGCAAAGTGTAATAAGCACTATATGTTCCAAGTGATGGTATATATGCCTGTCTGATTCCAAGAGAGTACATTCCGGATAAAATGTTAATGCTAATAAGCTATACAAGCCTGCCCCAACAAAAATCACAAAAATAGGTCTTTCTATTCATAGGTTAAGATTTGTTTAGTCTTAGTATAATGTGTCATGTCGGACTGTGTATACTGTTATCTGCTAAATGTCACTGATGGTACTTAAAGTTTATCTAAACTTATTGTTTCTGAAAGGGTAAAAGGATCACGTCTGAGGTGATCGGGTGGATAAATGGATCACGTCTGAGGTGATCGGGTGGATAAATGGATCACGTCTGAGGTGATCGGGTGGATAAATGGATCACGTCTGAGGTGATCGGGTGGTTAAATGGATCACGTCTGAGGTGATCGGGTGGTTAAATGGATCACGTCTGAGGTGATCAGGTGGTTAAATGGATCATGTCTGAGGTGATCAATTGCACATAATGTTTTATCAATTGGTAAATAAACTAATTGTTGGTTCATATCTTGACAAAAATGGCACAAGGATAGCCCAATCGCTCGACTGAATCTGATATGACCCAGTCGGACGAATGGGGTATACGATTGAATACAACCGTAAGATTGGACCATGCGAATGAACCCAATCGGCCGGTTGAATGTGCCCGACTAGGTCAAACGTGCGAATGAGGAGTGCGAATGAATCACATCGAACGATTGGAGGTGACCGACTGAAATTGCCGTTTGGATGAACTTCAATCGCCCGATTGGAGATGAACGATTGGGTAGATTGCACGACTGAGACTCAGTCGTCCGTCTATCCAAGACGACTAGACTCAGTCGGCCGACTAACCAAGGCGACTAGACTCAGTCGCCCGACTGGATTTTGCCCTAGTATAAAAACAGACCAAATCAGAATCAGTCGTTCACCCTCCCAAATCGCCCCCTCTATTCGCCCGACCTAAGGAACCGCTGTCAAAATTTCATTTGATCCATATTTGCTTTTGTTTTACGTGTTCTAACACTCATTGGTGATTATACAGGTACTACTCGAAGTATTTCATCGATAAAACTGATAAATGATGTCCAAAACCTCTCGAATTCAGACCAAACAGTAACCGAACACATGATGAACAAATAGGCTGTTCAAACTAGATTAAACGTTCAAATAAAAGTTAGAACATGATTTATCGGTAGTTTCCGAGTGTAATGAGCCTAACTTCGACGTTTAACTTCAAGTATAGCTCAAAACACGAATTTGAATGGACAAACTGTCGAGTATGCGACTGGACTCGCTGATGAACTCCAATCGCCCGACTGAGAAGACGATTAGTCTCAGTCGCCCGACTGAGTTGGACGAATGATTCAAACGCACGACTATGCTCATTCGCTTAACTTAGTCGCCCGTATGAATAAATTCACCTTTAAAGACTCATTCGTTCCACTCAGTCGCACGGCTATGTTCATTCGGTTGCTCAGTCGCCCGACTAACCAAAGTGGGAAACTCATTGATTTTGTTTACTCTCTTCTGCGTGTACTAACGTAAACTTATATTGTGTGACAGATGGCGAGTCGATGGGTTATGAGCACGAAGCACAACATTTGTGCTCATTTGGACTTGACCTCTAGGAATGCCGCTGACTTTTCTGGCATTATCATATTTCTGAGAAGATCGAGGATATACAGAGCAATCTCAGCACAGTGTACACCATACAGGTCGATGCAGCAGTCGTTTTGGGAACACGCTGTGGTCGACAGATCCAGGGAGCCCTATACTATTAGGAGCACTGTTCTTGGGCACGCTATAGAGATAACAGAGGAGGACTTAAGGACAGTCCTAGAGTTAGGAGATGATGGTGACTGTCCTATTCGTTTACATCCGATGACAGTCAGAGGGTGCTTCCTGAGGGCTAAGTATATTGGGGACATAAACTCAGGGATGCTCAACAAGAGCAATCTCTGCCCCCAGTTCAAATACCTAGCCCACGTCTTGCTAAGGTGTATTGCCTCACGAAAAGGAGGCTTCGACGAGCTCTCTGAGCAAATGCAAAATGTCTACGTTGCATTAGTGCTGAACCACCCGTTCAGCTTCTCCAGGATGATCTTCACTTACCTAGTGGAGAACATAGAAGTTAAGGGAAGAGAAGGCTTCTGCATGTATCCTCGCTTCTTGCAAATGATCTTTGACCAGAAGCTACCTATGTTACCAAAGCAGAAGGAGGATGCAGTTATGCTTGAGGTGATGGATGATACCACCTTAGGCAGGATGAAAGTATACCGGGGAAAGCAGGTCAAGCCCCCGGTAAGACGTTTGTTTGGGCATCTGGCCAGTGAGGAGTATGTGGCGCCAGCTAGGAGAAAGTGGCGTCACGAAGATAGTGATTCTGATGTAGAGCAGGTGGCTCTACCCTCCGATGACTCCGATGATGATGACAACGGAATGAATCAGGGAGGAGATGGTCAAGGAAGACCTGAGCCAGCTCCAATCCACCCTGACTTCATGCAGGAGGAGGAGGATTCAGATGAGGCTCCACTAACCCGGACTGTGGGAAGTCGGGTAGTGGCAACTGAGGAAGGTTTACGGGCGGTTGGTGGACGCTCAGGAGAGTCTGGGAGCTCTGTAGCAGACCCATCATACACCCCAGCCTCTCCCAGCTGCCAAGGGGGAGCCTCCGGGTCAAAGGGGAGTCGGAGAAAACATATGGCTCGCCCTCATGGGATGAAGACCAAGCGCAGGAGGATCACGCTTATCACTACCTCCTCTGCACCTACCACTTCCACCACACCTAGCCAAATCACCCAAACCACACAAACCACCCAATACACCTCATCCCAAACACCCCAAACAACTACCACCACCACTATACTCCACTTCATACTTCCATGTCTTTCCCCACTACCACCACTGTACAACCCACTACAGCCATCCCATCTCCTCCCATCTACACCACTGCCACCACTACAACCACCACTCACCAAACCGAACCCTCATTTACCTCTTCCAGCTCATTCATCCCACCAATTTCTGTAGTAGATCAGCTTGCTGCTCTCAATAGCATGGTGCTTCAGCTGTTAGCCTCTGATAAGGCTAAGACAGCTCAGATCCTTCAGCTGCAAGAACAAAGTTCTTCACAAGCAGCTGAGATTGAAAGATTGAGGGAGTTAACATCCTCACAAGCCCAAGTGATCACTTCACAGACCGATCAGATAACAGGCTTGTTAACACACGAGGCTGAAACGGATGAGAGGATGGGAAAGCTAGAGGCGGCTCATAAGACTCTTGTACTGAAACTGAAAGGTACTCAAAGTGAGCCCCTCAAGATTGGAGAAGGTGATGGTGATGATAATGACGATGATGATGAGGATGATGACGACGATGATGATGAGGATGATGACGACAATGATGATGAAGATGATGGTGATGGTGATGATGGTAGTGACGAAGAAAATGATGGTGATGATGAAGGAGAAGGAGGAGCAACTGCCGGAGATCAAACCGATAATGTTGCAGGCGAAAGGCGTACTAAACGCCGACATGATCAAGGATCCTCGTCGTCTGCTCCAACTGGAGAAACTCCTGAAATCCAAGATAAAAGTACTGTTTAGTTAGTCATGTTTATGTATTTAACAGACTTTTGTATTTCAAATTATATTACATTTATTTAATGATACATTTTTATATGGTATGTTAATGCATAATGTTGATTATTTACTAACAAGTATCGTGTTGCATGTTTAAATCAAGCAGATCCAAACTTCCAACGAGATGAATATGATGTTGAACCCCTACAGCAGGTCAAGAGTCAGTTAACAATGATTCTTGATCTGCAGGGTATCGTGAGAAGATCGGTTGAATATACCCTGAGGAGGGTGAGATTATTCATGGCTTCACAAAGGAGCAGTTAGCTGAGATATTCAAGCTTAACGCCGATGAGATTGTGAAAGATGCTCCTGAAGTCCATGTTGACAGTGATGAAGAGCTACACGATATAGATGAGATTGAGATTGAGGACATCACTGATCAACATTATCCAGCGTATACAGACACTGAAGGTCACGTTATTCCAAATTTGGATGACCACCTAGTTAGTGAGACATTTAATACTCTGGAAAAATGGAAGCAGAAAATGACAAACAAGAGGATACAGCCCGAGCTACTGAAGAAGAAGTCAAAGAAAGAAAAGCTGAGTGGGCTGCTTGTTTTGCAGAGCTTCATGCCCAGAGAGATGCTCCAAAGTTTGATGCCTACACCAAACTCTATAGAGTGAAGAAACATCAGAAGGTGTCTGGCAAGATCATATCTTGGGCGTATTTTGAAGATCTTAACGCATATGCAGTTAGAGGGAGAAAGGTATCGAGTACTTTAGATTCCCACACGATCTAAAGACTCTACCTGGTTTTGAGCTCAACCAACTGGCAAAGCTGAAGTTGTTGTATGCTGATCCGAGAAAAATGTCAGGTTGGTTTGAAGCTGCGTTAAAGAGAGAGTACCACACCCGGTGGGTGAACTTCAGGCCTCAGCAACCTACGAGGTACATTCGAAGGTCTGAAGTTGATCCACGAACCGGGAAGCCAAAGATTGTGTTGAAGTGGCGTCCTCCGCGTACCATGTCGAAGATCCCTTTAAGGGAAATGCCTCAGGACATCACTTCACATTTCAAATGGTGGTACTATGATTGGCGAACAGCTGAAGCAGTCATAGTGTTAAACAGAGATGGACAGATGGATGTCATCCGGGTATTTGACCCAATGTGGCTCACGAACTGTCAGCTAATGATG
>CM044003.1:99207354-99449407 GCA_024085815.1 Flaveria linearis
CGTCGTGCGATTGCCTGCTCATGTTCTTGATATGATTCAGGACACACGAGACAGGGTCGCGAGGCTGGAGGATACGACCGCGAGGCTGCATGATACGACCGCGAGGCTGCATGATACCACCGCGAGGCTGGAGGATACGACCGCGAGGCTGCATGATATGATGGACTGGGTCATCCAGCACATGGTCGCGGACTATACCGCCTCGGGTACGCCGTTGTTGTCACAGCCACCGAGGCGGTTAGACCATGACGGTGCTGGCCCATCTGGCGCGGGCGGGTCTGGTTAGGGCAGCGATCCGGGGATGATGGATTAGATAGATATTTTGTTTGTATTTTATTTCTTTTTGTATGTAAAAACTCGTTGTATATATATATATGTGCAGTTTCAGTTATGATGATTTGTATATTTGTTGTGTTTGTTTGGTTGTGTTTCTTTGTTTATTTGCTTTATATTTGCAATGTTGATAATGTTAATTGTATATGTTTGATAACAACTGATTTTTACGATTAGGTTAACCATGTGATAAAATAACAACCAACTTGTTTAAATTACTTGTAATATGACCATGAATTGCAGCAGATTAGGTTAACCATGTGATAATGTTAATTGTATCTGCGCTGCGTTTTGTCTCCACAAAGATTAAAGTCAACGCGTTCTGAATCAAGATTAAAGATAACAGATTACAAAGACTAATTAAGCAGATTAGAAAAAAAAATGAACTGAATCGCACGTTTGTTAATGATTAAAACCATAAAATAGTGTTTGTTAATGATCTTAAAATATATAAACCTGAGGATAAATCGGTGCACCATCATATGCAACAGCAACTTTCACACCAGTTTCATAGCAGAATTTCTTAGCTTCTTCAAATATCTAACGAAATAATACAGATCATAAGAACAATAGTTATATTATATATTCACGAAAAGATAGAAATGATGTGACGGTGAAACTAGTAATCGATAATCAATCAAACTCCGATCGAACGGTGTTTCCCGCCTTTTCATTCTCAAGTTTACAGTGATAAAATTACGAAAATAAAAATAAATGTTTAATGCTTAAGGAAGATACACGAAATCAAACTCCGATCGAACGGTGTTTCCCGCCTTTTCATTCTCAAGTTTACAGTGATAAAATTACGGAAATAAAAATAAATGTTTAATCTTTAAGGAAGATACACGAAATAAAATAAATATTTAATGCTTAAAAGAATAAAAATAAATAAAAGCAATATGTCACGGTTTGGCCGACCGTGACATATAGCCCCCCCTGCGCACAATCAATACCCCATAATTACATACCCAATCAATACCCCCATAATTACATACCCAATCATTGACCCCAGATCTAACTGTCACGGGTAGGGTAAACCGTGACAGCTAGATGTCACACCTGACCTAGCGGTCACGGGGAGACCTAACCGTGACAGCTTGGGTCGGTTTTCTCCAGGAAAGCACGGTGCGCCTAAAATTTCCGTATCTCCCAGATGTGAATAATTTAAATAGTTTGGAACATTAATGATACATTAAACTCTCTGATTCTAATACTACACAATGAATATACTGATCCTATTCTCACGCCTAGGCTTACTTGAAGACTTGTAAGGGCCTAACCCCCTTCTGTGGCGAGACTAGCGGTTGTTGACTCATGCAGAAGTATAGGTAGAAGGTTTGAAGCCATCAGATGTGGAGGCATTATGTGTCAACTGATATAGTACGAATCTAAGCATTAGAACAAGGGACCCTTTTCTTCGAAAGAAGGATAAGTGGTGTACGAACATGATTTATGTTATTGGTTCATCTTAAAAAAAATTAGTTTAGTATAGAGTGGTCAAAGGGGAGAACATGGTTTTCATATGGAGTGGTCAGACGTTATTAAGTCACTAAACGGGTAAAAGGCCTAGCCACTCTGTAAAAATAATATACTTTTGCAAGTCTCCATCCAACTAAAGCTCATATTTAAAGGGAAAATATCACCGTGAAAGCCTTTGGGTTCGAGACGAGCTAAAATGTTTTGCTAAGGATCAAATGGCATGGAAAGCAAAAAGCTCGAAGAGTTTGGGGCGCGCTATAGGCTACGTTAGATATGAGTTGAAATGGTAAATGTTGTAAACACATGTAGAATCAAGGAATGATCATGTACTCTTCCATTATGAGAAGTAATAATCTTCCTATTCTAATAAAAAGGTATATGGGATGACACGTGTCAACACCACAATCATTCTCATCAAAATTTCCCCGCCTCTCTCTCCTATTAAATAATTACCTTAATTACTAATAATACTATTTAACACTTTTTTAGATTTAATAAATTAATAAAGAGATCTATTTATTAATGTTATTTCTAAATAAACAATTTGTTTATAAAATAATAAATTTATTTAAAGCATAAGACTTTTTTTTAAAATACGAAATATTTAAAATTGGTATTTTTAAAAAGTTATTTTTTTAAAACCAAAATAATTAAATTTAAGAGTTATGATAAGAAAATTTTTAAAAATGACATTTTTATACGGTTTGTTTTAAAACAAATCATTTATTTATTTTTTTAAATAAAGTTTTAAAAAGTTGATATCACTATTTTATCTTACAGACATTTCTAATACATAATTTCACTGATATTATATCTTAAAATATTATTTTATAATTAATAAATTTTATTATATTAATTTTTTATTTATTCAACCCGTGTAACACACGGGTTACTATAGCTAGTACTTAATATAAGAAAATATTTGAGGGGCAATAGAGTTTGAATTTAATTATTAGAAGTATATCATCCTTGGATTTGAGCAATTAAAATACAATTTAGAGTTAATTTCAATTTTGTTTTTTTAAGTTTAAAAAAGGTAATAATTTTCCTTTAAATCATCAATTTACCTTCAAAATTTTCATAAGTTTTTCAATTTCCGTCCAAAAGTTTCATTATATTAATCAATTTGAAACAAATTATGAAACTTTTGAACTGAAAGTGAAAAATTTATAAACTTTTGGAGATAAATTAATATTTTTAATATTTTAAAGGAAAAATAATATTTTTATCAAATCTTATAAAGCAAAACTAAACTTTAACCTCACAATCTATAAAAGCTAATGAGGTTATTTATTCAAAGCATTAGCTAGTCATCTTATAGATTTGGTAACATGCTCCGTAAACTATACTATATAATAAATAAAAGTTTTATGCGAAACGTGTCATTTTCTGATACTCTCTCACCATTGTTTTTTCGTCTCTCTCCTATTAAATTATAATATCAAAAAATAACTTTTTAGATATCTATAATTTTTTTTTTCAAAATTTTATTATCATCAATCAAATTTGTTCAATCGAGTTATGATTTTTAAGTTATCATTACTAATTTCTATATATTTCTTTTGTTCAACCATGCATTTGAAGTCAAACAAGTACTTCTTGAATTAAAATAACTTGGATTACGTCAAAAACCTATTCAATTGCAAAGCCCCCATTAACACACATAATTTTACAAACGTGAACATCTTCAAGCATCAATATATGTCAAAAAATAAACTATAAAACACAATGACTAAACCAGCAACATCAAGCTCGACGAATGAGAAGACGGAGAGATAATGTCATCGTAATGATGCAATGAAACACACAATCAAGCCCGGGGCAACTCAACTATTATGGGGCTCAAAAGTGAAATAAGGCCTTGAAGCCCCCTTTTCAAGTGTCATCACTATAAACAATCCATGGCAGTTTCTAGGGTTTTTGTGAGTGGTTATAAAAAATAAGTCCGCTAATATAAGATTGAACTATGTGTAACAAAAAAATTAGGCTCAAAATTATTTAGTTAAAGTGAGATTATATTAAAAGTTGAATATTTTTAAACAAAAAAAAATCTAAATTGCACTATGTAAATAATTAAAACAAAATTAAAGGCCCTAGCTTAAGCCTAAAAATCAACTAAATAGAGCTGCTCAAGTTTCTCTGTCCAACCCTTTGACAACATGCTCCCTTGGTGTCCTTAAAGAAGGATTTCACCATCAACGGATTGAACTCTGATGCAACCCGGCCTTTGGAAGGTCCACTTGAGCCAAAGACGGCCTAAGGACTCTTGCGTTGGAGACGCACTTAGTGTTTGGTTACTAGTAAATATGGATGTGTATTGGTCCCACTAAGATGGTCTTAGTGTTTGGTTACTACGTGTGATGATTTTTGAAGGAAGGTAAATATAACGTAAAAGGTGTGTTTTTGTTAGCACTTGGTATTTGTTGGCATTTAGTAATGAAAAATCAATCCCACTAGATCCACTCTAATATAGTGTATGGTTACGTAGAATCCTCACATGCAGGTGTGCTACACACACACATATATATATATATATATTTACTGTAAAATAAAGCCAAGAATCTAATACATCAAAAGCAGATTAGCCATAAATAACATTCAATAGCAAATATGCAAACAATGACGATGATAAATATGTAGTGAAATATGCATACTGGTTGTTCCCCTCCGGTAATAAACGTTACAGTTATCCGTCATTTTCCTCTTGTTAATTTTTTGATGATATTTTGAAAGAGTGATACAGAGGATACTAGAGAGGGAGGGGTGTATTTAAAAGCTAAAATTATGAGGATCTTGTATTGATTTTGACACGAGCCTAGCATCAACAGCTAGCCCCCAGATATTAGCAGCCCAGGCATCAGCAGCCCAGAGAAGTCGACCCAGGTCTATCGAGCAGTCTCGCGATGCATGTTGACTTAGTGGTGTGCTTTTGTCTATTTCTTTTTCATGTTCTCGCGTTTCCCTTTCTGCATGATCTCCATAGTTAGTGGATGCTTGCATATTGCATTTTCTATATAAAGTCATGTCATTTCATTTGATGAGTAGAGAAGATAATTGAATCAAAGCCTAGTTCTTATCTTTTTGTAGGAGTGTTTGCCTACTACAAAAGACTAATCATCTTGTGAGATTGCCGATCTCGAATCCGACTCTATCAGATTCGTTCTTGTGTTGACCTTTCATTGTTAATTGTTATTCCTATTTGGACCATTTGATAAAGGAAATGATTTGATACTTGCTTTACCTAATGTAGATAAATAATAAAATACTTAATTGAAACATTCATTACATTAAGGCCATAGTGTGTACGCTCATTACAACTTTTTTTAAACCTTAAGGAACCCAAAAAAATACCTTTTTGGATGATTATGGTAAATACGACAAATCCATAGAAAGGAAAACATCAATTCACTCTAAACTAAATATGAAGACGTCAATGGTTTAGTACAATTTTAGTCCTTAGTTCTTAGTGGTTAAATAGCTTAAGCTGTTTATCCAACTAGTTCAAATACTTGTATACAACAAGTTTACAAAAGAGATACATCAAAAGACACAAAGCATGCACTGTCTTCTTGTAATAATAATGGATCATAAGATCATCACTCCCTTTATGATCTTGTAAAAAGATAGACGGTTGATTCCTTGTGGATGTGGTAGTCAGCAACGGTAGCCCTATCGTCTAAAATCTATGTGTTAAAGACTAGCCTTTGATCGCATGGGGAACGACCGACCTCATCAAAGATCTTAGCTTTCACGTTGTGAATGGTGTCTGAAGGTTTGACTTCTAGAGTAATAGTCTTACCGTATTGGATCTTAATGAATATTTGCAAGAATCCATTACATATGCACACAAGCGTGAGCGTGGATTCCATCTTGATATTATAGTCAGCAAGGGTAGCAAGGGTATCATTGTTGTGGAGAACCATTTCATTAAAGAACAAATCCTGCTCATCATAAGGAAGATTTACTTTGTGGATATGTACACTATATATCCAGAATCTTCGCTTTTATGTTGTCTATGTTATTTGAGGGTTTGACATTCAGAGTAAAGGTCGTTCCAGTGAGGGTCTTGATGAATATCTGCATGCATGAATCCTTTTGATATACACTTAAGTATGAGTGTGGATTCCCTATTCATGTTATAATCAGCATGGGTATTGATGTTACAAAGAACTATGCCGTTAAAGATCAACTCCTGCTTGTCATAAGGAATATGCACCTTATCCTGGATCTTGGCTTTGATGCTTTCAATGGTGTATGAAGGTTCGAATTCTTGAGTAATGGTCTTCCCATTTAGGGTCTTGATGAATATCGGCATGAATCCCCTTGATTTATGCACAAGTGTCAGGGTGATTTCTTGTTGATGTGGAAGTCAAAAAGAGTACCACCATCCCCAGAACTATTTTGTTAAAGATTAACACCTGCTCATCAACAAAAACACCTTCCTTGACCTTGATCTTCACTTTCACATAGGCAATGGTATCTGTCGGTTGGTATGAGGCCTTTGGAGAAGTCATTGGAGAAACTTGACGTTGTCATTCTTAAAGAGCTCTCAGCAATTTATGTGTTTCTGAAGCTGGTTCTCATTGAGCATAGCATTGGTGATCATTCTTGACAGGTTATGTAGTCTTTCCCTTCTATCAATTTTATTAGTATTAATGATTTGTGTTTTGCATTTAGTGTGTTTTATGTTTATTTTGTTAGGTGGGATCAGCTTAGGTTAAATGCATGCATGTTAGATTTTTGTTTCTTGATCTATGTCTTTTGTTGGTAATGATTTTGATGGTTATGCATGATTGAAGTTAATTGTAATGATGTCCCTTGAATTAGAGTTGAAACTATATAGGAAATGATAGGAAGTTGATATGTTAGTACTTATACGTGGATTGGATATATTTGAGGAGGAAAATGCAAAAGATTTTTTATGTGTTGGATTATTGTATGGGTATGTGTTTAGCTTCCCATGTTAATATACATGGATTAAGAAATCGAGTCTCGACAAGATAGGTTGCAAGTCAGCATTCCCTTTCACACACCAAGCTTCTTGTTTTGCATCAAAATAAAAAATAATAGTGAGAAAATTATCCTTATGCTGGTATTAAACATGAATGTCTATATATAAAAAAGATAAAAATCACTATGGTTATTGAGGATCACAAAATCGAAATAACGTTACCTTCACCGGAGGTTTACCACCTCCGGCCACCGGGGCAGCATCGCTCACCGGTCAAAGGCCCGACATCAACCGGAGCTCCACCGGTCACAGCCATCACCACCAGAGCAGCGGTAAATATTGTCTGACTCAACCGGAGCAGCGGTGACCTGCATCAACCGGAGCTACACCGGTCACAGCCATCAACCGGAGCTCCAACGGTCACAACCGGAGAACAACCAGCACCACCAGAGCAGCGGTAACTATTCTCTCTCTCTCTCTCTTTCTTTCTCTCTCTCCCCGCCGGTGCACCACCGAACCACCGGAGCTTTACCACCACCGCTACGGCCATCACCATCGGTCATAGTCATCACCACCCCGTCACAGCCATCACCACCGGGCACAACCACCACCACCCACCTTCCCCACCACTCCCCACGTCACACCCATCACCACCTCGTCACCACCATCACCGGAGAACCACCGGAGCAGCGGGTCACAGCCACCACCACACACCTTCCTCACCACACACCTTCACCACCACACATCCCGTCACAGCCATCACCACCGCTCACAACCACCACCACACACCATCCCCACCACTCTCTCCATCACAACCATCACCGCCCTACCCGCACCAGCCACTCCCCATCCCATCACACCCACCTACCACAACCATCACCGGCACCAGCAACGCCCAATCCCATCGCCCCTCCCCACAGCAGCAGCCACCACAGCCCCGCACCACCCTTCGCAGCACACACCGGCCACCGTCAACCCATATCACCAACACCACAACAGACATACCGCCAACTCATACCATCAGCCTACCACCACCGACGCTGCTAGTCCTACGGAATTCACACTCGGTCATCGGGGCCTAATCGAAGAACCTTAACTTGGGTGTACTTTTGGTGAGATCGTTTCATCTCTGCTTCCCATATTTGTTGTTAGTCTTGTTTATTTTTATCTTCTCGTTTAGACTGCTTGGCTGGGTTAGGGGTACCAGCATCTGGTTTTTAACAGGGAGAGTCATCCCCTATTTCTGTGTGAATTCTGCTTGCTTGTGATTTGTTGTTTTTTTGTGTTTCTTGTTTTGATTTTACGTCACCCGTGTGTTGTTAATCAGGGAGAGTCATCCCCTATTTTCTGTGCTATTGCTACTTGCTTGTAATTTGTTGTTTTTTTGTTTCCTCGATTTGATTGTGCGCCACCTTTGTGTTGTCTACCTCGGGTGTGGGACTGCAGTTTGTTTGTGCAGTACTAGTAAGGTGGATAGGCTGATACTATAGATAGTAGAAGTCATTATGCTACACCGAGATCATGTTCAGTGAAGAGAAGTGCAACTACAGGGAAAAAAGGTTATAGAGTACGAGTGGCATCGTGGAATGTAGGAACCCTATCTAGTAAGTTATTAGAGTTAATAGATGTGCTGAAAAGACGTAGAGTGCATATAGCATGTTTTCAGGAGACTAGATGGCGGGGTAGGAGAGCAAAAGAGTGTAATAGTTATAAACTATGGTATTCAGGTTCAGATGGGTCAAAAAATGGAGTAGGTTTCCTAGTTGCTAAAGAACTTCAAGATAATGTAGTGGAGGTAAGAAGATACGATGATAGACTTATGTTGTTACGAATAGTAATAGAGGATGTAGTAGTGGCAGTAGTTAGTGCGTATGCACCACAAGTTGGATTAGGGAAAGCGGAAAGAAAAAAGTTCTGGGAGAGTTTAGACCAAGTTATGGGAGACATACCTAGAGAAGAAAAAATATGTATAGGGGGAGATTTTAATGACCATACTGGTAAGTATAATGATCACTTCCCGTTGGTGCATGGAGGCTTTGGGTATGGTCTTAGGAACGACGCAGGGAAGGAGCTTCTTGACTTTGCATTAGCACATAACCTAGGCATTATAAATTCGTTTTTTAAGAAAAGAGACTCACACCTAATCACGTTTAGCAGCAGCGGAAGACACACACAGATAGACTATTTGCTGATGAGGGGAGAAGACCGTAGCTCGTGGAAGGACTGCAAGGCAATCCCGGGCGAGACGGTAGTGACTCAACATCATATGTTGGTGGCGGATATACGCGTCAAGAGAGTAATTGTCGAACAAACTAAGAGAATTAGACCTACGATCAGATGAGGGCAACTTAAAGATGAAAATATTACCACCTTTAGAGATAAGGTCATACCAATGAGCCAATCTGGGCCACAAGAAGACTCAAACCAAAGATGGGAGGCCATGGCAACTAGAGTTATCCAAGCAGCTAAAGAAACTCTTGGAGTTACAGCAAACAGGCAATGAATTCGAAACCGGACCGGACCGGCCGGTCCGACCGGTTAGACCGGGAACCGGTGAGGTTGCGGGTTCGGTTCGGTGGTTTTGGACCGTTTTCATCATAACCGGCCGGTTCGTGCGGTCGACCGGTCCGACCGGAACCGGCGAACCGGGGTGAACCGGGTTTTTTAAAAAAAAACTTTTTTGCTTTATTTTAATAGTTGCAGAAGAGGGAGCCGCCGCAGTCGCCGGTGGCGCATTTGCCTCTGCCGTTGGAGTCGAAAATACAGCCTTGGCGGCCCCATAGGCGGCCGAACCATTGGGGTGGGAGGAAGAGGGTGTAAGACTTTTTGGGGGGGGAGTTTGAAGCCGCCGTGGGCTAGGAGGGGGTGGCCGGCGCCGGGCTAGATTCCGGGCCACAGGGGGTGGGAGCATTTGTTGACCATCATAATGGTGGTGGCGGAGACGCCGTGGAGGAGGAGGAGGACGACGGTGGTGGTGTTGGTGGTGAGATCCATTGGTGGTGGTGGTGGTGCAGAGCGAAAGAGAGAGAGAGGGGAAGATGATGGATTGATGGGAACTGGAGTGATGTGGAGAAAGGGTACTTAAAGTTGGAGTTTATCACTTTATTGTTTTTAGTTTTTTATTTTTTTTACCCTGAGGTTGGTTTAAAATTACGTTTTTGTCTTTTGTATTTGTGTTAAAGATGTGGAGAAAGAGAGGGTACATGTGAGAGGTCAATATGTCTAGTCTATTTACTGTTTATTGGACTTTTTGGAAATAAAGTTTTGTCTGATTTAAATAAGAAAAATTGCAGACAAAATAAAAATATGCGTAAACCGATTTCTCGTTAAGAAACTATATTTTATTTAAGTTTAATGAAGGATGTTTCAAGAAGGAATTAAATTGGGCTAAATATTTATGACGTCATCCGGTTCGTAATCCGGTCCGACCGGTTCGACCAGTGAACCTCTAGGCCGTCCGGTTCGCTTTCCGGTCCGGTTTTAAAAACATTGCAAACAGGACAATCGGTCAAAAGGAAGCCTGGTGGTGGAACGGAAATGTACAGGAGAAGATAAGAATTAAACAACAAAGTTTTAGAGAGCTTTTACGCTGTAATAATGAGGAAGAACGAGCAGATTTAAAAGATAAATACAAGGAGGCCAAACGTGAGGCGAAAAAGGTTGTGTCAGAGGCAAAGAACACAGCGTATGAGTGGATGTACAAGCGATTAGAGACGAAAGAAGGAGAACATGACATGTTTAAGATTGCCAAGGCAAGAGAAAGTAGAAGACAAGACTTGAAAATGGTGAAGTTTATAAAGGCTGAGGATGGAAAGGTCTTGATGAAGGAGAAAGACATCAAAGGGAGACGGAAAACTTACTTCGATGACCTTTTCAACCTAAGGAACCCTAATCAGCAAACTGAGATCGATCAAACAACTCAAACAACGACACAAAACAAGTGCTATTGTAGAAGCATCACAGTCGTCGAAGTTACGAGAGCTCTTAAGAAAATGGGAAGGGCTAAGGCGGTGGGGCCAGATAACATACCTATTCAACACTATCTTCGAGACCGGGAAGATGCCGGAGCAGTGGAGAAGCAGTGTCATAGTCCCTATATATAAGAAAAAAGGAGATGTCCAATGTTGCGCAAACTATAGGGTAATAAAGCTCTTGAGCCACACGATGAAACTATGGGAAAGAGTTATCGACACAAGATTAGACGCGAAACTCATATAGCGATAAACCAATTTGGATTTATGCCAGGACGCTCTACAACAGAAGCCATACACGTCATAAGGAGGATAATGGAGAAATATAGAGAAAAGAAAAGGGACCTGCATATGGTATTCATTGACCTAGAAAAAGCCTATGACAGTGTTCCGCGTCAACTCATTTAGGAAAGTCTTCGACTTAGAGGGGTACCAGAGAGGTATATCAGAATAATCAAGGATATGTATGACGGGGCAAAAACGTGTGTGCGAGCACCAGTCGGAGACACAGACTGCTTCTCGGTGGAAGTGAGACTCCACCAAGGATCGGCATTGAGCCTATTTCTCTTCACAGTAGTGTTGGATGAGATGGCCAAGTCTATACAGGAGCCAATCCCGTGGTGCATGCTGTTTGCGGATGATATTGTGTTAATATCAGAATCTAAAAGGGTGCTTAACGAGAGACTAGAACAGTGGAGAGCAGCACTAGAGCGCAAAGGCTTAAGGATAAGTCGCTCTAAGACGGAATACATGCATTGTAACTTTAGTGGTGAGACTGAAGAGGACACCCAAAGCAGTATTCAGGGTATGGCGGTCCCACAGACGTCTAGGTTCAAATACCTGGGATCGTACGTATAGGACGATGGAGAGATACACAGCGATGTAGCCCACCGTGTCCAATCAGGATGGTGCAAGTGGAGAGCAGCATCAGGGATTTTGTGTGATAAGAGGTTCCCAGTAAAACTAAAGGGAAAACTATACAGAGTGACAGTACGTCCAGCTATGTTATACGGAACAGACTGTTGGGCCATAAAGAAATCGCACGAGAGACAAATAGAGATCGCGGAAATGCGAATGCTGAGATGGATGTGTGGACAAACAAGACTGGATCGGATAAGGAATGACATGTTTCGACAGAGGCTACAGGTGGCTTGTATCACGGGTAAAATACGAGAAGAAAGATTAAGATGGTTCGGTCACGTGAAGAGGAGACCGATGCAGGCGCCGGTTAGAGCAGTAAAGAATATCACCTTAGAGGGTAGGAGGAGTAGAGGAAGACCGAGGTTGACGTGGGACGAGATAATTTGGCGAGATATGGTAGAGTTGCACCTCTCTGAGTACATGATCGAGGATAGGAGTGCGTGGAGGCGTAGAATTAAAATTAAGGACTTCTAGTGGGTTCTGTGGGTAGGTAGAGTTAACAGCACGCGTGATGTGTAGCTATTAGACTTCTGCCATGTATAGATGAAACTTGTCGCTTATTTGGTGCATGCTATTTCTATCTCCTTATGTGTTTTTTTTTACCGTGGTGTTGTATGCTATATATTATGTTGGCTATTGCTATTGTTACCGTGTTGGGGGTCTCTTTGAAAGCGGTCTCTCTATTTCCCAAGATAGAGGAAAGACTTGCCACCATCTACCCCTCCCAGACCCTGCTCTTAAACGGGATACACTGCGTATGTTTGTTTGTTTGTTTTTTTTAAGTTTGAGGGTGGAGCCATTCTTGATGCCCAACTTAGCCAAGGTATAGATGTCCTGAAGAACCACTCCTCTAAAGATCAGTTCCTGCTTGTCAAAGGGAATATGTTTCTTGGTCTTGATCTTGAATTTGATATTGCCGATGGTGTCTGAGCCGCTGACTTTATAAGAGATGACATATGTGGCGGTCCTGACTAACTAGTTTTATACCCGTCCGGTGGCTGGGTATCGTATCGTGATAATATACTATTATGTTGGTGCTTTTACACAGTTGACTTTATGTTTGATAAAATGTATATGTGACACATGTGAAAAAATTAAGGTTGGCATAACAAATCAAACACGACATGATAAGACACGAACATGATAAGCACACCATATTCACATTTTAATATGGTTCAAGAACCAAAAACAAACTTTAATGGATCATTAGGCCAAATGAAACCATCTTATATTTGGATTAAAACTAAAAATACATCTTAATGGGTCATTAGACCAAAAACATACCTTAGTAGGCCATTAGACCAAAAACACACCAAAATTACACCTTGATTTGGATTAAAAATTAATGGTTCATCAGACCAAAAGCACATCATAATCATACTTTATTTTGGATTAAAACTAAAAGTACACTTTATATGGGTAAAATGACCAATTTACAATGTAAACACACCCTTGTATGATCAAAAGACTAATGCAACATTAGTATAACATTGACTAACGGTATGTAGCGAAAAGACTACAAAATTAGTATAATAATGACAAACAATATACAGTCAAAAGACTTATACGATACTAGTATAACAATGACTAACAATGTATACATATAAATGTTAAATAGGAGGTAAATTTGATGAATCTAACCTTGTTTGATGATGACAACAGTCATGTTATCCTTCTGTCTTTACTTCTTGGCTTCCTGCAAGAGTCAAACTATTCCCCTTTAATCCAAGTTTATCCATGAACCTAATATTTCAATTCTCAACTGATATGACTAGGGGTGTCCAAACTGCTCGACGCTCAAGGATCGCTCGACGATCGTTCGGAAAATGCTCGGAAAATGCTCGTTTGAATTCTGCTCGATTGTAAACGAGCAGAGCGGCTCGGATCGGTTTATAAACGAGCAGAGCACGAGCAAAGGGCCGCTCGCTCGACGCTCGCTCGGTTTTGCTCGAATATATATATATATATATATATATATATATATATATATATATATATATATATATAATGTATAATATTTAAATACATATATTATATATATATTATGTATAATATTTAAATTGAAATAACATTTTATCTTTTAACTTTTAATTAAAAAGCCTTCACCTAATCACCTAAATCAAAACCCTTCCTTCCCCCACAAATCACAACTACATCCACAGCCCTCCAGCGCCTCCCCTTCATCCACAACCCCACTGTCGGCATCCCCTTCATCCACAACCCCACTGTCGGCATCCCCTTCATCCACAAGACAAGGACATCGGCATCCCCTTCATCCACAACCCCACTGTCGGCCGGCATCCACAACCCCAAGGCCCCACCGACGACGACAACCGACGGCAACTCCGGTCCATCGCAACTCCGTCGGCCGTCATTCAAGATTTGAAGGTTGTAAGGTTAGATTTCTAAGTTTGTTTTTTGTTTATTTGTCTATATTAGATTCAAACCCTAGTTTTTTTGATTCACTGTATTTTTGTTGTTTAAGAGTATGGAATTTGGGTATATTTCTGCAAACTAAGTTTGTAATCCTTCAAATGATCAAGTTAAATGTAATCCTTCAAACTAAGTTTGTTTTTTGTTTATTTGTCATATGTGTAGAATGTCTTCTAAAAAAGAATCGAATGGAATTGAGACTTCTAATGTCGAGCTAAGTGACGGAGAAAGTGTCGAGCTAGTTGATGAACTAAAAGATAAGAATGATGTGTGTACAAAGAAGAGAAAGAATTCTTCTGATGTGCATTTACATTTTGCAGACATTGATGGTATGACAAAGGAAAAATGGTGAAGAAAAAACAGTGCATTCATTGTAAGCATAGCTATGTAGCAGGAAGCTCGAGTACAACAACAAGTCTTAAGCGACACCTCACTGATTGTTTGTATTACCAAAGATCGATTGGTAATAAGAAAGGTACTATTAATTTTGACTCAACTGGTAGTGATAATAAAACTGGTTTTGTCAATTTTGAGTCAACTGGGAGTTATAATCAAATGAAATGCAGGGAAATAATTGCAAAAATGATCATATCTCATGAGTTGCCTTTCTCATTTGTTGAGTATCACTGGTTTAATCAATTAATGAAGTATAATAATCCATTATATCAGAAAGTAAGTAGATCAACTATCACAAGAGATTGTATAAAAGTGGTGGATGGAGAACGGGAAAGGATAAAAAAGCTTTTGAAAAAGGTTGGTATGATCTCACTTACAAGTGATTGTTGAACATCAAACCAGACTGTTGGTTACATGTGTTTGACAGCTCACTTTGTTGATTCTGATTGGAAAATGCAAAAATATATAATTGGTTTTAATGAGCTTGCACCACCTCATAATGGTGAGGTTATATCAGATGCTATCTTAGAATGCCTTATTAAATGAGGCATTCAAGATAAAGTTGGTACAATTACTCTAGATAACGCATCTAACAATGATAGGGCAGCCACAATTTTAAGGCATAATTTTCAAGGGAAAGGAAAACTACACTTCGAGGGATTGTTTTTTCATGTTAGATGTTGTGCACATATCTTGAATTTGGTCGTGCAAGATGGATTAGGAACTATTGAACCATGTCTTTCAAAAATTAGAGAAGGTGTCAAGTATTTAAGGAAGTCTCTCGATCGTCTATTGAAATTTGGTGAAATAGCTATAACTTTGGGTATCTCCACTCGTCGGTCTCTATGTACCGATGTAAAAACTAGGTGGAACTCAACACATCGAATGCTTGAGTCAGCTATTTACTACAAACAGGCTTTTCAAGGATATGCATTGAGAGATTCCAACTTCATATGGTCCCCTACAGTTGATGAGTGGACAAGAGCCGAAAAGGTTTGCAAGCTTCTTAAAGTTTTTTTTTTAAAAGCTACTAATTTGTTTTCAGGTACATCATATCCGACTTCAAACTTGTTTCTTACTGAAATTTTTAAAGTGAAAAAAGAGATAACTAATGCATTTATATCGGATGATTCTTTTTTGGCGGAGATGAGTGTACCGATGTATGAGAAGTTTGAAAAGTATTGGGGGGAAATTGGGGTGCATATGTCTATTGCATCCATTTTAGATCCCTGTTTTAAGTTGGTGTCAGTTGATTGGACTTTTGAGAGGTTGTATCCGGTAGAGGAGCGTGAGATTCGGGTTCAAGATGTCACTAGCAAGTTAAAAACTTTTTTTCAAAAGTATTTCAATGCATTTAAGGCATCTAAGGTGGTCACAAGTTGCTCAAAGGACTCATCTTCTTTTAGTGAACAAAATTTACCCGGAGATGATTCTTTAACATACCTCAAATCAAGACCAATCGAGACCGGACAAAAAACTGAACTTGAGTTGTATCTGGAAGAGCCTAATTATACATGTGAAGAGTCAAAGTTTGATGTGTTGAAATGGTGGAGTCATTATTCAAGCAAGTTTCCCGTTTTAAGTAAAATGGCTAAAGATATTTTTGGCATCCCGATCACAACCGTGACTTCTGAATCGGCTTTTAGTGCTGGGGGCGTATATTGGATGACTACAGAAGCTCTCTTACAAAGGATATGGTTGAACTTCTTGTTTGTGAAAGCGATTGGTTAAAGGCCATCTCAAAAACAACCATACAAACATTGGAAGTAAGTTTATATTTATATTTTTCTTCGTTTCTACTTTATACTTAAAACTAATATTATCTTTTTAATGTCTAGAAATCTGCAAAAGAAGAAGAAAAATTGGAGATTGATGTTTTGATTCCAGATGAGTGTGGTAACAACTAATAGTTATGAAAGGTATATTCTATAAAACCTTTGTATATACATTGTCAATAATATTGAAGCCTACAATATATACTATTATGTTTAGTCTAAAATGTTTAATTAAACGTTGCTATTGGCTTTTTTAGGTGGACATGAAAATGATCGTGAAAATCATCATTGGTGGACTTTTTGAAGATTAGTTGTATTGCCTTTCTAAGAATTTTAAGTTTGACTTAGAACTTAATGTGTTTGAATTTATATTTTGTGTAACTTTTATTTCGTATGGTTTTTTGTTAACTTGTTAGGTTTGTTATTGGAACTTGAAACCCTTGAATGAATGAAAAACCGAGCTAAACGGAGCCGGTATGTATTTTGTTATGCTAAATTTGTTATAAAACCGAGCGAAACCGAGCGAAACCGAGCTGCTCGGTTAAATTCGATCCGAGCACGAGCATGACTTTTCCGCTCGCTTTTATAAATTCGATCTGATCCGATCGGCTCGATTTTAAATCCGAGCGATTTCGAGCATACCTTCGCTCGGATCGGATCGGCTAGTGAACAGCCCTAGATATGACCACTAATTTAGTACCACCTGAACTTACATTTGCAACATTGATGATAAACAATAATATATAACATGCCAATTTCATGCTCCTACCTTTATTGGGCCTATTTCATCCATTTTGAGCTTTTATGCTGTAAATTAACAACTAAAATTAAGGGGCAGACAAGAAACAAAAAAATACTCACACACAAACAAAATGGATGAAAAAAACCTTAAAATCAGAAAAGCAAATCCATTCTGCTCTTCTATGAGTCATGGATAGTACCTCCTTTTCTATGGTTCAACTCGTGGAGACTGGGTCGTGGATTTAGTTCCAAATTTTCTGATCTAAGTACTCTTTACAAGAGGTGATGATGATAGGGGTGATTCCTGCAATTCCAATTCATCAATATTGCAATCAAAGACCAGTTTGTCACAATGCTCTATCAAATTGTTATAAAAATAATATGTTTAGGGTTACCTAACTTCAATTTTTTGTCTTCTAATCATTCTGACTATCACTTTTACTTTGATTAGTGTACCTTTTGAAGTAGAGTTCTTCAATTGGCATACTAACATCTTCTGAAATTTGTTAAACAACACCTAATAGTCATGAGTAAACGGGAAATTAACCGACATAATCAAAACAATTAACCACAAAATAGTTGAAATCGAATCATAGATCCAAACAAATGGTCATGATGAAACAAATTGCATGATTTAGAACAATTGTATGTTGAAAATGATTCATACTAATGAAACGATGATTATTTACAAATGATGATAACATCAAATCAAAAGATTAAATAATAACAAACCTGATTTAGATTGACGAGTTGATCTTGATATCATCGATAAGATGAAAACCTCTTGTGCTTCTACAAGTTGATCTTAAAAACCTGATTTAGGTTTTTTATGGAAAGAAAGATAAAGATAGAGAGTCTTTTCATTCTAAAGAAACTGAAAGGATGCTTACCAGCCATGGGATGAGTGACTCGGATGAGAGAACTTAGGGCACCATCGATCTTCAGAAAGCTTTCACCTCTACATATGATTTGTAGAAACAAAAAAATAAAATGTTTGTCCATATATTAAGGTTCTTATGTTGAAGGGGAGGTTACCGGCGAATCGTGGGGACAAAAGATAAGGAAAAATGAAGCGGGAAGAAGGAACCGTCATTATATATGTAACCTCTTGTAACCTCTCCTAAATTGACGCATCGCTTAACTGTCCAAAAAACTGTAAAAAACCACCTTGTAACTCCCGTAACCATCGAGTTTAAACGACCAAGATTTCATCTCAGCAAGTTTCAACGGTCCAGATGAGTTTCACCAGCGGTTACACTCACCGCTGGTAATATAATAATATAATATGCGGGTGGAAGGAAAAACAAAGAAAATCTCAACATTACATATGCAATTATATAGTCAAATTATTACTTTTGAAACTTAAAATTAGCAAGGACTGCAAAAAGCTTGACATACTAACATCACATATTCAATTGATCTAAACATTTTACTCATACAATAGTATATAACAACTATCTGTTGAAAACAATGATGATATGCTAATAAGCAATTAAGCTTCAATTCCTCTATAACACACAAAACTTCACACTCAAAAAGAACTAAAAGCAGCAATATATGTAAAGAAATAAACAATGAAACACAAACACTGAAGCGAATTGACCCACAAAAACTAAACCAACAGAAAACAATGAAGATGATCAAAAGATTTTATAGCTCTGAAACAACAAAACATAGCAGATATGCAAACAATGACGATGATTAAAATAATTTGTAGCCCTAAAGCAACAAAACGGAGCAGATTTGCAAACAATGACAATAATGGGAAGATATAAACCCTAAAAACAACAATACGTGGCAGATACACATGCAATGACGATGATCAGAAGATATTGGCCCTAAAACAACATGTAGAAGATATGCAAACAATGAAAATGATCAATGACGATTGACGATGATCGGAAGACCTTACTGTTTATCTTGTCGTTGATAAAATCGTCATCGTCGCAAGACGTGTTCTTCTGGACTCCAAAATTATCGTTGAAAAGATCGAGTATAGTAGTGTTTTTTCTCTTCCGATTGCCATTATTCGTCATTTTTCTTCTGTTTTCTCGATGTTTTTTTTTGTGAAGAGAAGATGAAACGATTTGATATAAACCTTGGTTACTTCATTCATCAAGGTTTATTATGCTTAACATACTTGTACATTTTGTTATAAAAGTTGAACACTTTAGTGAATTCGAAGTTGCTTTTTCCCATGGGAAAACCAAACAGCCAACTTGACGAATAAAATTACCGAGCCACTAATGTAATTAGAGATGAAAAATCGCCCCATCTAAATTTTTTTAACAGTCGTTTATCGAATTTAAAAGGTGTAATGTTATTTGTGTGAATATAAGTTTTAATTAAGAATAAAATTACAAGGATAGTGGTTGCGACAAATTATGGATTTTATATCTAATCCTTAGGATTTATTCTTAAATTGTGTTGTTTACTTTCAAAAATAGTCTTCAAGTTTGTTAGTGATGTTAAACTTAGATGAAAGGTTATTCTATTCTTTTGTAAATTACAATTTAACACCTTAATCTTTTAAACATTTCAATTTCAATTTTCATTTATATGGAACATTTTTGTGCTTTTCTTAAAACTAAAAATCCTCCATTTATTCATCTGCGTGACTTCATTGCAACTCAATAAAGCAAAATCATAATCATATGTTCAACACATTCACCATCATCCACCATCCAGTCAATCACCAAACACGGCAATTTTTGCTTCCTTTCAATTTCTAACATAAATTATTATCACAACACACATTCATAAAACCTCGTACGTATTAATAGTAATGATAATGATTATGTGTAGATATTTAACGGTAAAATGGTTATGCTTTCAATCTTAGTCAAATGTCTAGTTAAGTTTTTGGAAAGCGATATGGAAAAAAGACATTGTATTTCATTTTTCTACTGCATGTCATGTGCGATGACAAACAAGTTTTTGTATCTATTGCTAATATCATGAACGAGATTAAGATTCTTGGGTTCCTAAGGGTTAAAAATATGACTACAATGAATTTCCTAGATTGGGCTAACACTACAAGAATTTACACCTATGGCGACAACCCTACGGCAACGATATAATCTAGACGCCATAGGTCACCCCGAATAATACTGTACTTGCTCGTTTTTCTCTAACTATGCAAACTTTGCACCGCCTTTTGGTTCTAGTAAATTTTCATGAAAGTAGAATATAAGAACTAACGTTCAAAGATAGATAATATACCAAGTCTTAACGTGTTAAAGTAAGATGCAATGTAATCATTTGATATTTTCAACACCGTAAAAGTTTAGGCTTCGAGTGCATTCAAACACTTGCAAGATACATCAAAACAAAAGACAAAGGCATCAAGTTTTAGTACCATAATGGATCATAATATATGTTGCTCTAATCGAACACCTACATTATCCCTCCCCTCAATCTTAGAACAAGATGCAATGTAGATTTGTCGCGAATGTCGTAGTAGGCGAGGGTAACACTATCTTCCAATGGGTTTGAGTTCCAGATGAGTCTATGCTACCATGGGGGAATACATTCCTTCTTCTGGATCTTCAATTTCACATCGTGGATGGTGTTTGATCGTTTGACATCCATGTAATAGTCTTTTCGGTGAGGTTTTGATGAATATTTGCATGAACACGCTTCACAAAGACATAAGTGTGAGTGTGGATTCTTTGTTGATGTGAAAGTTAGCAAGGGTATCTTTGTTGTGGAGAACAATTTTGTTGAAGATCAACTCCATGTCATCATAGCGATCAAATGACTGACTACGGATCCTTTTTTTATGTTTTTGATAGTGTCTAAGGGTTTGACTTCCTGAGTGAAGATCTCTCTAGTAAGGGTACCTTGATTTACGCATAAGTGTGAGGGTCTAATTCCTGTTGACTCGGAAGTCAACAAGGGTACCACTATCCGCAACAACTATGTTGTTGAAGATCAGAACCTGCTCCTCATAGGGAATATCTTTCCTAGACTTGATCTTCCATTTTACATCACTAATGATGCTTTGGAAGTCGACAAAACAAAGATATCGTCTTTCCAGTGAAGGTATTGACAAATATTTTCATCTTTTTCACTACTTTACCGACAAGTATGAGGGTAGAGCCCTCGGTGATATACAAGTCAGCAAGGATACCGCTATCTTCAAGGACGATGTCATTGAAGATCAGCACATACCCAACACCATACATCTTGTCTTTCACGTCGCCAACGATGTCTGAGCGTTTAACTTCAAAAGAATGGATGATCTTTCCTTCTGTGGTATTGATAGATATATTGATTAATCCTTTGATCTACGCACAAGTGTGAGAGTAGATTTGGACTTGATGCACAAGTTAACGAGGGTACTAGCTAGTGTTTTCAAGTAATTCTTCTTTAAAAAACATTTTCTTCTGGTTGAATGGAACACCTTTCACGACCTGTATCTTGAATTTTATACTGCCAATGGTGTCTGTAAGTTTGACTTTGAGGTTTATGATCTGTCCTGGCGGTCTTGACTAACATATGTCAAAAAATAAACAATGAAACACAAAGATTGATGCTAGTTGCAATGAAACATAAAGCCTAATGCTAATTGCAAGAATGACATAGTAGTTTACAATGATTTCTTATACATATATTTAGGCATGATGAATTTTAGAATATAAGAGCATTCACAGCTCGTTTCCTATTTTTATGCGAGTGGCGTCCTATATTAAAGGAGATGGTTGTGAGTGAAAAATAGAAAGTGCAACCCCATAAATTTTTTAATATTTTTGGGAGTGATTGTAAGGAGATGTGAGAGAAAATATAATATTAAAGGGCGATATGAAAAATATTATTTAATTGAAAAGAAGAGAGAAAAAAATGATTTTTAGTGTAATTATAAATATATGAATGAGGCATGAATTGTGAATGCTCTAATAATGGAGCCCCAAATCCTTACGACGGATCCTTTACCGTAAACCCTAAAAGCTAATAAATTACGGATTACATGGTCCTAAAAAAATGTAGCAAATATGCAAACAATGACGATGATCAGAAGAATCAATCTTTTGGTTTATCTCGATAAACACTAAAATCAAATAAATCACAGATTAATTAGCCCTAAAACATCAAAATGCAGCATATATGTAAACAATGACGATGATCGGAAGAATTCTCACTCTTAATCTCCGCATTGTTAGAAATATCATCGTCGCTAGACTCGCTCTCCGAGAGTTCAACATCATTGTCGCTACACTCGTTGTCATCCTCGACTTCAACATAATCGTCGATCAAATCGAGTATACTAACGTTTTTTTTTCTGGCTGCTGGAACTATCGTCTCCGATGTCGTTTCTTTGCCCTTAATCGCCATTTTGGCGGATAATATTCTGGAGAAAGAGAGAGCTGAAGGGGGTGACCACTATAGCTGCGTTCCCGAGTTTATTAAAAGAAAGAAAAAAAGGAAGGGAAAGAAAATTAGCGAGTGGAAAAAATAAAGAAAAAGAAAATTAACGAGATAAAAAAATGAAGAGAAAAGAAAAGATGTATTAAATTTTCATGATTCTGAGTTTGAAAAAAAATTAAAGTAAGAATTTTATGTATTTCATTTTTTACTTTTTATTTCCTTCTATTTGGGAAAAAAAGCTAAAAAGAAAATTTTTTGAAAATTTCTCTTTTATTTCTTTCCATTTCCTTCTTTCAAAAAACTAGAGAACATAAAGTTTTTTATTTTGTTTCCTTCCATTTCGCTACTTAAAAAAACTCAAGAACATTTTTCTTTTTTATTTTCCATTCATTTTGTTTCTTTTCTCTACTTAAATGAGACTCGAGAACATAGCATATGAGTAATGTAGGTGTATTTTAATGATTGAATGTTAAATCAAACATCTCAAATTAGATCTATGGAAATACTTATATTGTCAATTAGCTTAATGTCATTAAGGTGGAGGTGTGGGTGTGGGGGTTATCTTTCATTAATCGTTTGAAGGGTGGAAGTCATGCCAGACATAAGATTACACTTTCACATAATCAAATGTTGTCGTGTTGAAGGTGGGTGGATCTACTGTGTCATGCCGCAACACTCTTCTAACTCTACGTATCGTTGACATCATCTTTTTCGTTATCTCTAGCTTTATTTGACACCATACTCCCGATGGTCTTAACGTTTTATGATGTCGGTGAAGGTAGGATGAATTTCACGGGTATATTTGTTCTAAGTCACCACCACCTAACACTATTGAAGTCTAGTCCTACTTTATACCTAGAGCTGTTCAAAAAAATCAAAATTCCTAAAAAAACATAATCCGATTCGTATCCGAATCCAAATAATCTAATCTGGATCCTTATTCGAATATTTGGATCGGATCTCATCCGATTCCGAAATACTTATTCGGATTTCAGATATTATAATTTTTTTATTTGGATATCCGATTAATACGAATAAAAATTCAACTATATTTCTAGCATGATACTCATTACTCAACTACTTATTATATTTTCATTTCAATACTCAATAATCTTGATACATTTCAATCCAAAATTATATTATAATTAATCGATTCTTGTTCTAAATTAGAGATTTTAATCTTCGGATTTTATATAAATACCTATTATATTTCAATTTTGAATTTGTGTGTAAGACAAATTTATATTTTCTAGTTTTATATCTTCTATTGTAGTTTTATTTTAAAAATAAAAAATTAGCCAAAAAAATTAGAAAAAAATATGAAAATTTGTTATTTGGTTTATTCAAATTTATCAGAAACCTATCTGAATTGAATTCGGATAGATTCAAATTAGATAGAGATATTCTTGTTTAAATCGGATCGGATTCGGATAGGGTCATGAAATTTTCAAATTCGAATAATTCGATCTGAATAATCTGTTATCTGATCCGATGAACACCCCTACTTCCACCCGTCCCTCTAAACTCTTTATTCTTAACGTTAGTGTCACATCAGAATTTTTTTATCACCTTTAAATTTGTTATCACTTTTTTTATTATCCATTATCATGATGCTTCATATTCTTACTAGTCATGCTTATCATTTCTTATCCCTTTTTTATTGCTCTAAGTTGGTTATGTAACCATTTTTAATATCTTTTATGAGATCCGGCTAAAGTCTTATACGGGTTAAAATATGAGAAATTTGTTTGAGCTAGGAATAAAATTTGAATGCTAGAAGCGCACGCTTGTTTTAATATTGTTATGATTTAAAGGATAAAGAATCATTAGATCATGAGGGTACGAAGGCAACACCCTTGATAGCGGGGTCTGGTGAGCGTTAACCCTGGTTGGGTTCAAAAGTGTCATATCCCGGCGGAAACGTGAAGCGATATTTTGGATGTGACTTGTTGTTCAGAACACAATTGATTATGAAAAATTAAATCATAACAACATGAAAACGAAAAGCACATACTTCATTCATATATATATATATATTATGGATTACATCATTACATATATGTCAAAATTTGACGTAATCTTTATTACCACTTATTCTTAAACTAAACGTCTTCAGGTACGATGGAAATGAGCATCCACTATCACACTGCCATCATAGATGTTCACTGTTAAGCTTACACAAACTCGCCCTACAACTTCACCCCATCCGTTGTAGACGTCAAAGGAAAAGTCAATATTGTTAGTCATTTTTACTTGAAAAAACATACTCAAATAGTCAACATAAAGTTGGTGAGGTCATAGGTTTATATCCAGACAAAACATTTTATTGATTCACCAATTACAACCAAACCTGCTCACACATATAATCATACTGTCACGAAATAATTCACAAGATCAGATAATATTACATCTCAACCCTCATTCGGTTAGGTGCAGGAAAATAGCATCACAACACTCATCCTGTTGGTGCAAATATTCTCCTAAGTAGTGCTGCTAATATTATCAGACGGTTCCTCATTTGAATTAATGGTTGTATCACAAATGACAGTAAGCTAGCATAGTTTTGCTTAGTCATCTTATGAGTTTAGGTGGCAAAAGGTGGTGAAGCTTGGTGTGGCTTAGGTGGCCGAGAACCCTTCAAGAACTTGCCACATCTAATTAGTAATGATGATGATCTTATGTAGCTCCTTGTATGGCAGTTTTGGTGATTATGGTTTTAACCGAGAGGTGCTAATTAAGCTAAGTATAAACACAAAGTTTTAGGTGCTTTAGGATTTAATTTGTTTTGATGTTAAGTTAACTTGTGTTGTGATGTTTAGGTTGGGTTATCATATTGTTTTGATACTTAATTTACATATGAGTAACCTTATACATATCATCCATATATATTTGGCATAGATAATCATAAATTTATGGGTGTATATATATATATACATGCATACACACGTAAATTTTTCTAATATATATATATATGCATGCAAACATGCGTGCGTAAATTATCTATATATACATGTATGCAACATGACATTCATGAATTAATATTGTAATCTACTAATTAATTTTCATAAGACGTTAGTCGTAATATAAAATTTTCTATTTATTTTTAGGGTTGTCACATTCTCCCCCTGTTAAAAGAATTTCGTCCTGAAATTCCTTGGAGTGTGATTTCTTAAATTTTGGAAAAACTTATTTGATCATTACCTCTGAATAAATGGGGGTATTTCTTCTTGATCTCTTCTTCTCTTTCCCATGTATATTCTGATCCTCTCTTTGTATTCTACTTAACTTTCACTATGGGGATTCTATTTCTTCTTAACTGCTTTACTTCTTTTCCTACAATGGCTACTGGTTCTTCCACAAAATGAAGTTTTCTATCTATTTTGACTTCTTGAATTGGTACTTCTAAGGTTTCATTGGTTAGACATTTCTTGAGGTTGGACACATGAAAGGTGTTATGTACTTCACTTAATTCTTGAGGTAATTCCAACTTATATGCCACAGGACCAATTCTATCAATGATTTTAAACAGACCAATATACTTAGGGTTTAGTTTACTTGGTTTTCCAAACCGGAAGATTCCTTTTGAGGGAGATATCTTTAGATAAACCCTTTCTCCTATTTGAAATTCCAATGGCTTTCTTCGTTTGTCTGCATAACTTTTCTGTCGATCACGAGCTGCTTTCAATTTGTTTTTAATCTCAGTGATCTTGTCTATGGTTTCTTGGATTAATTCAGGACCTGTGAGTTGTCTATCACCTATTTCATTCCAATACAAGGGTGATCTACACTTTCTTCCGTACAAAGCTTCAAATAGAGCTAACCCAATACTAGAGTGATAACTGTTATTGTATAAAAATTCTATTAATGGTAAGTGGCTATCCTAATTTCCACCAAAGTCTATAACACAAGCTCTTAACATATCTTCTAGGATTTGTATTGTTCTCTCACTCTATCCATCAGTCTGTGGATGATAGGCTGTACTTACATTTACTTGGGTTCCTAAGGCTTTTTGTATAGTCTGCCAGAATCTAGAAGTAAATCTACTATCTCTATCTGATATAATGGATACATGTATTCCATATCTGGACACAATCTCTTTTATGTAAATTCTTGCTAGTCTCTCAATCTTATAATCTTCTCGTATGGGTAAGAAATGAGCTAACTTAGTCAATCTATCTACTATAACCCAAATTGTGTCGCATCCATTTCTGGTTCTTGGTAGTTTAGTTATGAAGTCCATTGTAATTTGATCCCATTTCCATTCTGGAATCTCTGGTTGCTGTAGGTATCCTGAAGGTTTATGGTATTCAGCTTTTATTCTTGAACAGACATCACATTGTTCCACAAATTCTCCGACTGACCTTTTCATACCTGGCCACCAGTATTGGCTTTTCAGATCCTTGTATATTTTATTATTTCCTGGATGTACAGGATATTTTGACTTATGAGCTTCTTGTAGGACAATTGTTCTAACCATATTATTATCCGGTACCCAAATTCTTCCCTTAAATCTCAGAATTCCATCTGCTTCTTCTTTCATGTCTTTTAATTGTCCTTTTAGTTTTAACACATCTTCTTGTTGAGCTTCCCGGATTTGATTTAACAAATCTGAACGTAGTTCTATTCTCATAGCACGTACTCGTAATGATT
Organism: Flaveria linearis; assembly: GCA_024085815.1. Classification (NCBI taxonomy): domain Eukaryota; kingdom Viridiplantae; phylum Streptophyta; class Magnoliopsida; order Asterales; family Asteraceae; genus Flaveria; species Flaveria linearis. Next base: position 99,234,372 of record CM044003.1, read on the forward strand.
TAGTTCTTTCTTTTCTACTTAGAGCGTCAGCAACTACGTTTGCTTTACCAGGATGATATTTGATTTCACAGTCATAATCACTTAATAATTCTACCCATCTTCTCTGTCTCATATTTAACATCTTCTGATCAAAGATATGTTGTAGACTTTAATGATCCGTATATATAATACACTTAGTTCCATACAGATAATGTCTCCAAATTTTTAGTACAAATACTACAGCTCCTAATTCTAGATCATGGGTGGTATAATTATTTTTACTACCCCTAAGTTGTCTGGATGCATATGCAATTACTTTGTCTTTTTGCATTAAAACACATCCAAAACCTTGACGTGATGCATTGCAATACACTATAAAGTTATCTGTCACTTCTGGCAAAGCTAAAACAGGTACACTACATAACTTACTTTTAAGAAGTTCGAAAGCTTCATTTTGTTTTTCTTCCCATATATACTTTCTATCTTTTTGGGTCAATTCTGTCAATGGCTGAGCTATTCTCGAGAAATTCTCTATAAATCTTCTGCAATATCCTGCTAAACCTAAGAATTGTCGTATTTCAGTTGGGGTTTTTGGAACTTCCCATTTCTTGATTGTTTCAATCTTTGTTGGATCGACTTGAATTCCATTCTGGTTAACTATGTGTCCTAGGAATTGTATTTCTCTTTTCCAAAATTCGTATTTTGAGAATTCTGCATATAACTTTTCCTTTTGTAGCAATTCCAAAGTTAACCTCAAGTGTTGTTCGTGGTCTTCCTTATTCTTAGAATAAATCAGAATGTCATCTATGAAGACTATAACGAATTTATCTAAATAGGGTTTGCACACTCTATTTATTAAATCCATAAACACTGCTGGGGCATTGGTTAATCCAAATGGCATCACAAGAAATTCATAGTGTCCGTATCTAGTTCTGAATGCAGTTTTAGATATATCTTCATCCTGTACTCTTAATTGATGATATCCAGATCTTAAATCTATTTTAGAAAAATAACTAGATCCTTGTAATTGATCAAATAAATCATCAATCCTAGGGAGAGGATATCTATTCTTTATAGTAACTTTATTGAGTTCTCTATAATCAATACACATCCTAAAAGTTCCATTTTTCTTTTTGACAAACAAAACTGGTGCTCCCCAAGGTGATACACTAGAACGTATAAATCCTTTATCTAATAGTTCTTGTAATTGGGTCATGAGTTTCTTCATTTCAGTTGGTGCTAAACGATATGGTGCTTTAGCAATAGGGGTTGTTCCTGGTATTAACTCTATTTTAAACTCTACTTGACGAGGGGGTGGTAATCCAGGTAATTCATCAGGAAAAACATCAGGGTATTCATTAATAATAGGAACATTTTCCAAACTTCCTTTATCAAGTTTTGCATCAACTATATGAGTTAAGAAAGCTAAACATTTCTTATTTAAGTATTTTTGTGCTTTTTCACAGGAAATCAATTTCACAATACTATTTGGTCTATCACCGTATATACAGAGAGTTTTATCTTCCTTAATCAAAGAAATCTTTATCATCTTCTTATCACAAATAATTTCAACATGATTTTTACTCAACCAATCCATTCCTACTACGACATCAAATCCTCCTAACTTAATAGGAATCAGATCTATATCAAAACAATATTCATCTAAATTCAAAATGCAGTTAGGAATGAATTCATCAGCTTTTATTACTTTACCATCAGCTAATTCTATCATATAGTTATGACTTAATTTTTCAGATGTTAAACTAAGTGATGGTCTAAAGATATTCGAAACAAAACTACGAGTTGCTCATGTATCAAATAATACTTTTGCGTACTGGTTGTTAATAAGGAACGTACCCGTTACTACTTTTGGTTCATGACGAGCTTCTTCAGCTTGTATTACGAAAGCTCTTCCACGGGGGTTGTTCTGGTTAACTGGGGCTTTGCCTTTCCGTTATGGGCATTCATTACAAAAATGATTTTCACTTCCACACTGAAAGCAGACTAGTTTAGGGTTGGTAGGGTTTTTGCAATCTCGAGAGATGTGCCCTTTCTTTTTGCAGTTATAACAAACCACTATCATACAGTTTCCTGAATGATATCTTTGGCAGATATTACACTGTGGTTGTTTATCCATCTTCTTCCCCTGACCTGTTCCTAAGAAATTTCTTGGTGGAGGTCGGGTTATCCTTTTCTGAGGGTTTTCTCTAGGTCTTCTTCCTGAGTGGTTTTTATTCCACTTCCTTTTCTCCCCTATTTGTGGATGGCTTAATGATCCATTTATGATCATTTCATCTGTCAGACTCCCTGACAGGATTACTGCTTCTTGAAAGGTTTTGGTTCTTGCAGATTTCACTAACCCTCTTATTTGTGGTACTAGCCCCTAAATATATCTTCCTATCCTTTTTGATTCAGGGGTTATCAGATGTGGTACTAACCTGGATAGTTCATTATTCCTGTCAGTATATTCCGGTGTGCAGCTCCTTTCATTTCTAGTGCTAAGAATTCAGCCTCTAGTTTTTCTATTTTATTATAAGGACAATATTTTTCTATCACTAGATTTCTAAAATCTTCCAAACTTATCTTATTCATAATATGCCTACCTTTAGTGTGTACCTCCATTTTCCACCAGAATTGTGCCTCTCCTTTCAGTGAATGAGAAGCAAACAGTGTCTTGTAATTTTCAGCACAGTTACTGATTTCCAAGACTCCTTCCATTTCATCTAGCCATCTTAAGGCTTGCACAGCTCCTCCTTTACCATCAAATTCTTAGGGTCTGCAGGACATAAAGGTTTTGTAAGAGCATCCTTTCGAGACTCCATTCAGAATTTCTTCTTCCTGTCGTTCTTCTGAATTAATATTTTCAGGCCTTTCCTGTGGGTGTGAGGTGGTTCCAAAGTTCAGATTCTGCTGTAGTTGGGTTATCAGGGTAGGTAAGGTAGCTTCTATTTGTTGGGCTATTATCTAAGAAATTCTATCATTTTCATTGGTGTCAGTAGTCACATGTGTTTCTTCCCCAAGTTGGGTTCTAGGTCGTCCCACTCGAGCTGTTCTTTATATAGGCTGACTGTTTCTTTTTGGCGCCATGATTCACTATAGTGAATTATAACATTAGTATCATAAATAAATATTCTAACACAAAATCATTTAGCATATATTAAATAAATATTTCAACACAAAAGTACATATATCATTTGGGTTCTTATTTCTTTTATTCTGATAAGTTAAACTATAGTTTTCTAGTTCTTGCGAATCCATCCCCAAATCCTTGCGAAGATATTTTTCTTAAGTGTTTTGAGTTTCTTGATATCCTTCTGGATTTTCCAGATTCCTAGTTGTATTTTCTTGAGTTTTCTAAGAGTTTGCCGAGCTGTTCTCACGTGGTCCAACTTTTGTCTTTTAGTTATCTTTTCTTCATTTCTGGAGGAATCAGAATGTTGTATTTCTATATCCTCAGTTTGCTTAGTCACAAACCTGTTCTCACGTTGTATCTTTTTCCTAGGGTCTTAATTGTATATCCTTCAACATGTACCGGTGCATGTCGAACATAGAATTTTGACTTATTCTCCATTTCCAATTGAGGGATTTCCATAGCTTGTTAGGGTTCTGGTTCAGATGTTATTTCCTTAGAGTTGCTATGGTCTGGACACTCGGAAGGATCGGTCTCATTATGGTAACTATCTGAATTCATAACTGCACGAATTTCTTTATAATATTTCACAAAATGGTTAGTCACATATTAGTATAACTATTTAAGCATAAAATCATAGAATCACAGGATTTCACATAATAACTATATCACATAAGTATACCAATATTCACCATTAATTGAGGTTATGGTTATAGTCTAGGTATCTTTATTATACCTAATTCTCTATTACCAACGGCTCTAATACCAACCTGTCACATCCCGGAGGAAGCGTGAAGCAATATTTTGGATGTGACTTGTTGTTCAGAACACAATTGATTATGAAAAATTAAATCATAACAACATGAAAACGAAAAGCACATACTTCATTCATATATATATTATGGATTACATCATTACATATATGTCAAAATTTAACGTAATCTTTATTACAACTTATTCTTAAACTAAACGTCTTCAGGTACGATGGAAATGTGCATCCACTATCACACTGCCATCATAGATGTTCACTGTTAAGCTTACACAAACTCGCCCTACAACTTCACCCCATCCGTTGTAGACGTCAAAGGAAAAGTCAATATTGTTAGTTATTTTTACCTAAAAAGCATACTCAAATAGTCAACATAAAGTTAGTAAGGTCATAGGTTTATATCCAGATAAAACATTTTACTAATGCACCAATTACAACCAAACCTGCTCACACACATAATCATACTGTCACGAAATAATTCATAAGATCAGATAATATTACATCTCAACCCTCATTCGGTTAGGTGCAGGAAAATAGGATCACAACACTCATCCTGTTGGTGCAAATATTCTCCTAAGTAGCACTACTAATATTATCAGACGGTTCCTCATTCGAATTAATGGTTGTGTCACAAATGACAGTAAGTCTCAAAATATTTTCAAAAATAATACATCAACATAACCAGTATGTTTTTCCCCCAAAAACTTTACAAATACCAAAAGGTCAAAATGGGGCTATGAGTCTCACCGTTTCTCCAAATTGTAACCTATAAAATAATTCATAAGTTAGACATAAATTTTTTTAAAATTTTTAGAACCTCAGATCTTATTAATTATTGAAAATTTAACTGTAAAATAGTCAAATAATGTTACCATAAAATTCTCAATATTTATTATATTATACATAAATAGTTATAATTATTCTAAAGTCTTCATAAATCACCAAAAATAGCTAAGGTTATCCAAAAATTACCAAAAATTTAAAGAATAATTTTTCAACAGTTTAGATCATCCCATAATTTTCTTGATATCCAAGTCCCAACAGATTTCTTTCTGTAAGTCTTACAATATTCCTAAAATTCCCAAAATCTGTTGATTTTGATTTACGATAGCTTCAGTGAATTTTTTACGATTTATGGTACTGCTTAAGTATTTCTTTTGATTTTTCCTTTACAGATCACTTAAAACTTCATTTTTCAATCATAATAAGGAAATAAAATACAAAATAATTCCTGAAGATTTTATATATCAAAAGAGTCATTCTGTGATTTTTTTAGAATTTTCCCGAATTTATTTGTATTTTTGAGTATTTTCTTCATATTTATATAATTTGTGTAAATTATTTTAATTAATATATTTTTACTAAAATTCACAAAATAATGAGTTAAAATTTTCTTAAAGATTTTCCAATATTTATTCCCACAATCACAATTATTTAGTATTTTTACCAGATTTTTCTTAATATTTCAAGATTAATTTCCATTAAATCAAAAATATTCCTTTTTGTCAAGTTTTCTGATTTTATTACTGTGATTTAATGGGAATTAAAGTTTTCAAGACCTTTTGAGATTAGTTTTGGTGTAACACCCGTATTGTTTTTAGGAAATAAAAGAATAAAAGAGAAAGAAAAGGATGGAAATGAAAGCCAACCCAAAGATGAGGGGTCAAAAGTGTCAAATGGACAAAAAGTAATAAAGTGGGTGAAAAAGGTGGTATGGTCTCCCATTATAGCCTGCCAAAACACTTTCATTCGATAGTTTAGAGAGAGAAAGATCAGAAGCTCTCGGATATTTGAAGAACAAGAAGAAGAAGTCGAATTTAAGGTAAGATTTAGTGTTTTTGAGTTGTTCTTGGCTAGAACTAGCCTCGGTTATATGCTTATGTGTGTTCATGTGTGTTCGAGTGTGTGTTTTAGACACATCTAGGCGTCCGAATCTTTGGAAAAGCCCCAAGTTGAGGAGTTTGAACTTGGAAGCAGCAAAGGTGAGTTTCTAGATCCCCTTTTTACATGTTTTCAAATGATTTTGGGGCTGGAAAATACATGTATTTATGTTTTTATAAGGTTGGGTGTTATACCCGTATGTTCATATGCATGTGTATGTGGGTCGGGTATATTTTGGGAAGATGTATGGTTATGAATATGTTAAGTTCATGCTTAGAACCGTATGTGAATGTTTAGAATTAAGTGATATGATGCTTGAGTCTGGAATTTAGAACTTAGAAAATTAAGTACAGGGTCATAAGTCCAAATAGCCCAAACAAGGCTTATGAGTCTAAACAGTGGCCTTATGAGTCTGAACAGTGGTCATATGCCTAGAAAAGTGAAAATAGTACTAAGTGTAGGCTGGTGAGCCTACATAGTAATGAAAAGTCTGAACAGTGCTCATGAGTCCCAACAGTGCTCATGAGTCCGAATAGTGGTCATATGCCTAGAAAATGATAAATTGGCTAAGTATGGGTCATGAGTCCGAATAGTGGTCATACGCCTAGAAAATGTGAAATTGGCTAAGTATAGGATAATATGCCTGAATAGTACTCATATGCCTGAATTCTGACTTAGAAAAACTAAGTGTAGGGTGATGAGCCTAAATAGTGCTCTTACACCTTGAATTATTTTCTAAGTGTAAGGTGATAAGTCCCAACAGTGCTCATGCGCCCAAATAGTCCTCATGTGTCCATAATTTTTATACTTAGAAATTTTTACAGGATTTTTTAGGGAATCTGAGTTTTAGGGTTTTGACCAAGGTTGACCAAGGGCTATTTAATAATGATGTTTTATGCATGCAATGATGATTAATGATTGACCCTTGTTATTATTACTGATATTATTATCAGTAGTTTATTATTATTAGCAATATTATTAATATTTTAATATTGTTAAGTATGAAATGGCATGATGAAGGATGATTAAAATTTAACGAAAAGTATAATCATTAATAAGTAAAATATTAATGATGAAGAAAATAAAACGAATGTAATAAGAACGTAAAGTGAAAGATAATGAAAGATGGACATGACGAATGAATGCATACATTAATGAATGAATGAATGAATGAAAGTCATGCATGGTCTAAGGGGCACGAGATGGATTTGACGGTTAAGAAATCTTGGAAATGGTGCTTGGTTCTAGTAACTAGGCCTATTACGAGCCTTATGGTAGATTATGGACAGTGAGCCATAGTTGCCTTAAGAATAATGGGGCAGTGTCTTTGTGACCTGTCACGGGATAGTTGTTACAGCAGGAGTGGTGACGATCACTCGCGAGGTTAACGTGACCCCGGGAAGAGGTGTTGTCGGTCTATGGACAGAGAGCCATAGGGGCAACCAGGTGTCGGTCTATGGACTGAGAGCCATAGGGGCACCAGGTGTCGGTCTATGGACTGAGAGCCATAGGGGCACCAGTATGTTACAGTATGCTTTGTCGGCTCATGGGTTGGAACCATGAGGGCAGAGAAGAGAGGTGACCCTTAGAGATTCGCATGCTTGACGACTGAAAGTTAAAGAACGAATGATGAAGATAATAATAATATTATCTATGTGTACGTACGATGTGTGATTGCGTGTATGAAAGAACGGTTTATAATGAATGAAAGTATGTTTTAATTACAAAACTAGAACTCACTCAGCATCGCTGACTTTTATGTATTTTCCAGTTGGCAGGTAAACGATGCTGAGGATGGCACACTGAGATGGCTACTCGGCGGGACAAGACTGACATCCATTCATGTTTTGACGATATTGTTGTTTCGTAATTCATTCAACTAATCTTTTTGTAACTCATGAACTACAATGTATTGCTTAACAACAGTGTTACCAATGAAATGAATGGTTTTTGCTAAACAAATTCCGCTGCTTAAATTTATAATATGCAATGTCCTATGTAATTATTGCTGTGAATGACCAACTGTGAGGTCTCCGGGAACAGGGCCTTACATTTGGTGTATATATACCAAAACTAATTTTTATATATGTTTATAACACATGTAAATCTTTGGTATTAAATACTTTTAGAAAGATTTTACCCTTGTAATGAGAAGAGGAAGATGATTAAGGATGTATTGAGTTCTTGACTTGAGAAGATGGCTAACTTGGGTGTTTGTTTTGTTTGTAGAACCGAGAGATAGAGAGGGAACCAAAAGGTGGTGGAAGGTGATGGTTGCGGGTGGTGATGGTGATAATGGTTACATGAGATAGAGGAACAAGGTGGTGATGGTCACGGTTGTTAATGGCTAGGTGGGGGCCGAGAGGTGTGGTGGTTGTGACTTACAAACCGAGAGGTGGTGATCGTGGGTGTGGTTTGTGAAATGCCGAAGGATTGGTGATTTTATGGGTGTGTTTCGGCCGATGGTTTTGAAGAAACAATCATTACATCTAGTCTAGGATGGTGACTAAGCTAGCATAGCTTTGCTTAGTCATCTTATGAGTTTAGGTGGCAAAAGGTGGTGAAGCTTGGTGTGGCTTAGGTGGCCGAGAACCCTTCAAGAACTTGCCACATCTAATTAGTAATGATGATGATCTTATGTAGCTCCTTGTATGGCGGTTTTGGTGATTGTGGTTTTAACCGAGAGGTGCTAATTAAGCTAAGTATAAACACAAAGTTTTAGGTGCTTTAGGATTTAATTTGTTTTGATGTTAAGTTAACTTGTGTTGTGATGTTTAGGTTGGGTTATCATATTGTCTTGATACTTAATTTACATATGAGTAACCTTATACATATCATCCATATATATTTGGCATAGATAATCATAAGTTTATGGGTGTATATATACATACATGCATGCACACGTAAATTTTTCTAATATATATATATGCATGCAAACATGCATACGTAAATTCTATATATATACATGTACGCAAAATGACATTCATGAATTAATATTGTAATCTACTAATTAATTTTCATAAGACGTTAGTCGTAATATAAAATTTTCTATTTATTTTTAGGGTTTTCACAAAAAGGCAAAAACCCTAGCTGGGGTGGTTACCAATATAAACAATAACAATAAACAAAAGGTTTGGTAGTAACTAAGTTACTACTGGCAGTGGCATCTACTAAAGTTACAACCGATGCAATTGCGGAGTATATCGAAGATTATCACTACGACTTGTTAAAGTGTAAATTGAACAGTTACAATGGTTCAGTTAATTAATACAATGTTTCAATCCTTGTATAAGGTATTCATTTGGTCAGTTGAGGCAACGTTTTCACATGATTTTTTTCTATAAATATCTTAAAGGTTTTCATATTCATTCTTGAAACCATTTGATTTACTGATTAATGACTTATATTACCTCCATAATTATTTATAAGTGATCATAATTTGAAGACTTATCCGGAATACTCCATATATCAATTTCTACAAATGTTGGCTGTGTGTGGATACGAGGAATGTTTTAAAGCTCGGGTCGGTTCGGTCAGACCGTCCGGGAATCGAAGGGGGACCGATCCGAGCAACCCTAGCTCATTTTCTATAGGACCGGCCGGTTCAGCACGGTTTGGTGGTCGGACTAGGAACCGGTTCGGGGATTGGATGGGATTTCATGTTTTTTATTGTTCTTTTCATAAACTTCTTTGGATTTTAATGTATTTAACAAGTGAGTTGAATGATAATTTGAAATGTTGGAGATAAAATTATGTTGAATTGTATATAACTATAAAATACACATATAAAAGACTTATATTGAACTATTTTATATATATATATATATATATATATATATATATGTGTGTGTGTGTGTGTGTGTCTGTGTGTCTGTATGTGTGTATAGGGTCAGGATCATTACATAACCACTTTTTATTTACAGAACCAAAAGAACCATTGGTTTACATAAATATAAATTACGAACCACTGATTTACTTATATGTAAGTTTAAACTGGTGATATTTAGTTGTTTCACATAGTTTATTGTTAATGTCTGATATACACATATGTAAAACAACTCAAGTAACATCAGACTTAATTTACATTTATGTAAATCAATGGTTCTGTGGTTCTGAAAATAACAAGTGGTTCTGTAATGATCCTAACCATATATATATATGTATATATATATATATATATCTATATGTATCTATATATATGTGTGTATATATATGTATATATGTATATATATATGTATGTATATTTATATATATATATGTATGTATGTGTATATATATATGTATGTATGTATGTATATCTATCTATATATATATATATGTATATATATATATATGTATGTATGTATGCATGCATGCATGTATGCATGCATGCATGCATGCATGCATGCATGCATGCATGCATGCATGTATGTTTGTATGCATGCATGCATGTATGCATGCATGTATGCATGCATGTATGTATGCATGTATGTATGCATGTATGTATGCATGTATGCATGCATGTATGTATGCATGTATGTATGTATGTATGTATGCATGCATGCATGTATGTATGTATGTATGTATGTATGTATGCATGCGTGTATGCATGCATGCATGTATGTATGCATGCATGTATGTATGTATGTATGTATGCATGCATGCATGCATGTATGTATGTATGTATGTATGTATGTATATAATTATGATGTCATCTGATTTTTAAATTCGGTCCGACCAACGGACTATTAAAACGTCTAGCTCGCTGTTCAATCCGATTCTGAAACCATTGAAAGCGGGAAGGATGAACATCATCAACAGACAAACAATCACCAATCAACTATTAAGTTTTGTATTCATTTTTAACTACCATCACTTGATAAAAGATGGAACACAACCTAAAAAAAGCTCTTTTAATTGAAACAAAAACCCGACCATATTGAACTCAAATTTGGTTTTAGAGCGTTTAAACTTAACTAAATTTGGTTTGGTTTAGCTTCTATCAGATAAAATTTCAATCCGATTAAAACTGAACCAATGAACACCACTGACGATGGATGCCCTTTCTCCTTGTACGTCAACCCTTCACCAATGCTCCCTCTCTCCTCCCATTAGTCAGTCCCTCATATTCATCGATCATGTCTGTTTGTGGAAATAAATCCGTTTGCATAAACCGCAACAACCTAAGACGTCATGTCTGCCAACAATGACCAAACATGCTCGCGTTGGTTAATTGTAAGGCCCCGTTCCCGGGCACCTCACAGTTGGTCATTCACAGCATAAAACATGCATAATATAATTTTAAGCAGCGGAATTATTTAAACAAAACCATCCATTCATTTAAAACACTGTTGTTAAGCAATACATTTTAGTTCACAAGTCACAAAATATTTAATTGAATGGATTACAAAACAACAGTATCGTCAAAAACATAATGGATGTCAGTCTTGCCCACCAAGTAGCCACCCCTGTGTGCCATCCTCAGCAACCTGTCACCTGCCAACTGGAAAATACATAAAAGTCAGCGTTGCTGAGTGAGTTCTAGTTTTATAGTTAAAATACTTTACTTTTTGTTCAAAAACCGTTCCTCATTTTCACAGGTGATCATACATCGTACGTACACATAGGTAATACTTTCATTATCTTCATCATCGTTCAATTTGTACTTTTATCATTCCTCTTTAATTAAGCTGTGAGTCTGTTGCGACACCAAGTCGCTCACCTCTAAGTCAATCATAAAGATTGACCTACATACTGTGAGTCTGTTGTGACACCAAGTCACTCACCTCTAAGCCAATCACGAAGATTGACCTACATTCCTGTGAGTCTGTTGTGACACCAAGTCACTCACCTCTATATCAATCTCAAGGATTGATCCTGTGTGCATCCTTCGGGGTAGCGAACCCGCATCACAGTTGAGCTAACACCTGCCAGGGGTGTGCACCTCCATTCATTTGCTTGCAAGACTTTCGTTCATTCGTTCACGTTCCATTCCTCTTTATCATTAATCTTTCACTTTATTAATGATAATAATTATTGATCATGATCATTCCACATAGAAACATACAGTATTATTATTAATAAGCATATTAATAATAATAATACTAATAATATTATAAATAATATTATTCATACTCTTAATAATATCCCTAATCATAATATTAATTATAATATTAAGAAAAGGATATTATTACATTCAAACATCATCATTCACATTCAATAACGTCCTAGTCAACATTCAGGTGAAACCCCAAGGGAAATATGTTAAAAAGGTATTTTGGGCGTATGAGCCCTGTTCTAGGCGTTTCACCACTGTCGGACACATCAGCTACACTTAGAAAATTTTCAGGCTCTGGGCGTATGAGCACTGTTGGGCGTATGACCCCTGTTGGTCGTATTAGCCCTGTTGGTCGTACCATCCCCTACTTAGAAAATATTTTCTGGTCATACGACCAGAATTCAGACTTTTTACTTAGTTTTCAGACTCATGGGTACTGTGGGACTCATGAGTCCTGTTGGGACTTATAAGTCCCCATACTTAACAAATTTTCAGACTTATGAGCCTAGTCGTTTTAGGACTAAGGGGACACATTACCTGCTTGGACTCATAACCTTACTTAGAATATTTCTAAGGCAATTTCCTGGGCGTATAAGCACTATTGGACACATTATCTTGTACTTAGTTATTCTAAGTCTAAATTTCAGGCACATTACTACTATTTGGGCTTGTTAGGCGTTTTAGTAACCTGCTCATGTGACTAATTCATATTCCAATTCCCAAACATCAGAATGCCTAGTACTAAACATATACACATGATTCTAGGCATAAATCTAACATAAACATAAACATACATACATTCATATCATACGAGTATCAGACCCAAATTTTATAAAAACATACTTACATGCATTTTCCAGCCCCAAATCATTTAAAAACGAGTAAAAAGGGGTCTAGAAACTCACCTTTGTTGTTCTTCGAATTTACACTCTTCACCCGAGCTGTTCAAAAGGTTCTAACACCTAGGAATCCTTTAAACACGCATTCAAACGCATATAAACACACATAAGCACATAACCGAGGTATTATCTGGGCAAAAACAACTTAATTTCACTAAATCTTACCTTCAATTCAGGGTTCTTCTTGTTTTTCTTCAAATGCTCGAATCCTTGTTCTTTCTTTCTCTAAATGTTCGAATAAAAGTGTTGTGCAGAGTGAAAATGGGCGGCCATGCCACCTTTTCACCAACTTTTTACCAACTTTGTAAGATTTTTATCATTTTACATCTTTGGTCCCTCAACTTTGGGGTTGACTTCCTTTTCCTCCTTTTTCTTTCTCTTTTATTCTTTTATTTCCTTTTACTAAGAATTACGGGTGTTACAAGTCCACCCCCCTTATATAGGTTTCGTCCTCGAAACCTGTTATTCCTCAAACAGATGTGGGTAATGTTGCCTCATCTCCTCTTCAGTCTCCCACGTAGACTCGGATCCTTTCCTGTGCTTCCACTGTACACGCACAAGAGGAACCACTTTATTCCTTAACCTCTTCTCCTTACGATCAATGATTGCCACTGGTTGCCCCACGTAATTGAGCCGTTCGTCTACTTCAATATCCTCCAGTGGAACAATCATATCTTCATCAACTAAGCACTTCCTCAGATGAGATACATGGAATGTGGGATGAATTCCACTTAACTCATCTGGCAGTTCAAGTCGATAGGCCACCTCTCCTACTCGTGCGACAATTTGGAAAGGTCCTATGTATCTCGGGCTTAGCTTACCTCTTTTCCTGAATCTAATGATTCCCTTCCAGGGCGAGACCTTCAACATGACTCGGTCACCAACCTTGAACTCTATCGGTCTCCGCCTCTTGTCAGCATACGACTTTTGCCTATCTTTCGCCGCCTTTATGAAGGCTTTGATCTTTTCCAATTTCTCAGTCGTTGCTTCAATCACCTCAACACCTCCCAGCTCTTTCTGCCCAATGTCTCCCCAACATACGGGCGTCCTACATCTCCTACCGTATAGCATCTCGTAGGGTGGCATGCCAATACTGGCATGATAGCTATTGTTGTACGAGAATTCTGCTAACGGGAAGTGATCATCCCAACTTCCTCCAAAATCGATCACGCACGCCCGAAGCATGTCTTCGAGTGTTTGGATCGTCCTCTCAGACTGACCGTCTGTCTGAGGGTGATATGCTGTACTAATGTGTAGCCTCGTCCCCATTGCATCATGAAATCTCTTCCAAAACTTGGAGGTAAACCGGGTGTCACGATCAGACACAATAGACACCGGCACCCCATGACGAGCTACAATTTCTTTGATGAATAGATCCGCCAATCTTTCGGATGAGTACGTTTCGCGGATCGGTAGGAAGTGGGCACTCTTTGTCAAGCGGTCAACTATCACCCATATGGCATCATACCCTTTAGGGGTACGTGGTAACTTCGTGATAAAGTCCATGGTGATGTGCTCCCACTTCCACTCGGGTATATCCAACAGTTGGATCTTCCCGTAAGGCTTCTGGTGTTCTGCCTTTACTTGTAAGCAAGTTAGGCATTTACTCACGTACTCCACTACGTCACGTTTCATACCCGGCCACCGGTAATCTTTCTTCATATCGTGAGTATCGGGTCTTATGGGCCTCATCCATGATCTTTTCACGTAGATCCCCGTATCGAGGAATCCACATTCGCCCAAATCGGGTCTTAACACCTAGAGTGTTCTCACCCAACTCCGTAACTAGACCTCTCATCCTTTCGGAGTTAAGACGATCTTCTTTCAAAGCCTCGTCTTGGAACTCCTTAACCTGTGTCATCACATCGGAGGTCATAATCAACTGATAAGCCTTCACCCGAATCGGCTCGGGCCTTTCCTTCCGGCTAAGGGCATCAGCCACCACGTTGGCCTTGCCCGGATGGTAATGGATTTCGCAATCATAATCTTTTATTAGTTCCAACCATCGCCTCTGCCTCATGTTCAGATCTTTCTGCTCGAAGAAGTACTTCAAGCTTTTGTGGTCAGTGAAGATTGTGCACTTCGTCCCGTATAGATAGTGCCGCTAAATCTTCAACGCAAAAACCACCGCGGCTAATTCTAGATCGTGTGTGGGATAGTTGACTTCGTGGGTCTTCAGTTGTCGAGATGCGTAGGCTATCACCTTTCCACGTTGCATCAACACACAACCTAGCCCAGAATAAGATGCATCCGAATAGACCACTAAGTCTTCATTTCCCTCGGGCAATGTCAAGACAGGAGCTTGTGTTAGTCTCGTCTTCAACTCCTCAAAGGCCGTCTCCTGCTCTCGACCCCACACGAATTTCACGTCCTTACGGGTCAATTTTGTCAAAGGTGAGGCTATCTTGGAGAAGTCTTGAATAAATCTCCTGTAGTAGCCCGCCAATCCGAAGATGCTGCAAATCTCGGATGGCGTCTTTGGTGATTTCCATTGCATCACAGCCTCAACCTTTGCTGGGTCCACCATGATCCCCTCTGCATTTACCACGTGACCCAGAAATTGCACCTCGCGTAGCCAGAAAGCACATTTGGAGAACTTAGCATACAGTTTCTCCCTTCTCAAAGTCTCCAATACTTCCCGAATATGACCGGCATGCTCTTCTTCGCTCCTTGAATAAATCAGGATATCATCGATGAACACAATCACTGATTTATCTAACATTGGCCGACACACTCGGTTCATCAAGTCCATAAAAGCAGCTGGCGCGTTAGTTAGACCAAATGACATAACGAGAAACTCATAGTGTCCATAACGCGTACGAAAAGCTATTTTAGGAATGTCCTGCTCCTTCACCTTCAACTGGTGGTAGCCAGATCGAAGATCTATCCTCGAGAACCAACTGACACCCTGGAGCTGGTCGAACAAGTCGTCAATCCTCGGTAACGGATACCGATTCTTTACCGTTAGCTTGTTCAACTCACAATAGTCGATACACATCCTCATACTACCGTCCTTCTTCTTTACAAATAAGACCGGAGCACCCCAAGGAGATATACTCGGTCTAATGAAGCCCTTGTCAAGCAACTCTTGCAGTTGCTCCATCAACTCCTTCATCTCCGTCGGAGCTAATCGATACGGTGCCTTGGCGACAGGTTGGGCACCGGGTATCAGGTCAATTTGAAATTCGATTTCGCGGTCAGGTGGCAATCCCGATAAGTCTTCCGGGAATACATCTAGAAACTCACGCACAACCGGAACATCGGATAGTTGTGGTGTTGGCGCTTCCACATCCTTCACGTAGCATAAGTAGGCGCTGCACCCATGCCTCATGCACTTGCCTGCCACCGCCATCGAGATCACTTTAGGGATCATCGTTACCCGATCCCCGTATATCGTTACCAGACTTCCGTCAGATGCCGTCAGTCTAATCATCTTCTTTCGGCATACGATATTCGCTTCGTAGGTTGCCAACCAATCCATCCCTAGCACTACATCAAATCCACCTAGGGGCATCACATGTAATCTAGCAGCAAACCTATGGCCTTCTAACTCTATGGTACAGTCCTCTATCACATCAGTAACTTTAGTGGACTTACCAATAGCAGTTTCTACATCAAAGGGATCATCAATGCATTTACTACTAACAGGAAATTTAGCACAGAAAGTAGTAGAAATGAAACTCCTACTAGCACCAGAGTCAAATATCATAGAAGCAAGAGTTTGATTTACTAGAAACGTACCTGACACGACATCGGGGTCCGTCCTAGCCTCCTCTCTAGTCATGATGAAAGCTCTGGCACTTGCCTTCTGCCCTTCAGCCCCGGCCGTCTTCTTCGCCCCGGAACTCTCCACCCTCTGCTTCCTGCAGTCTTTGCTCATATGGCCCGCCTCACCGCAGTTATAACACCTCAGCTCCTTACAGTCTTTCAAGATGTGGCCCGGCTTCCCGCACTTGAAACACACGTTGAGTCCTGATTTGCACTCACCCGTATGCTCCTTCCCGCACTTGCCACACCTTTTGGGCCTCGAGCTTGATGACCCCACCCTACGGTCATCCATTCTCATCCTTTTGTTGTTCGGGGTAAAGCCACCCCGCCCAAACCGTTTCCCATTCCAGTTTCGGTCACCACCACCAGCCTTCTTCACCTCCGCATCTGCTACCTCCCTCTCATCATAAAGTCTCCCAGCCAAATCTACTGCCGACCTAAAAGTGCTTGGTCGTGCAGCAATCAAATGCCTACGAATGTCGGCTGGCAGCCCCTGTACATACCGGTTAATCTTGCGAGATACCGGCGTCACCTGATCTGGCACCAGCTTCGCCATCTCATTGAACTTGGCAGTGTATTGCTGGTGGTTCATGGTTCCCGCCTCGAGTTGCAGGAACTCCCTCTCAATCTTATCAAGTTCCCTGTGAGGACCAAATTCCTCAATTACCAGCTTCTTCAACTCGGGCCACTTCATTTTTCCTATAGCCCTGCTGCCCTCAGCTTGGACAATATTGTCCCACCAACATAGTGCTGAGTCAGTAAAGGAGTGGGTGGCAAACTTCACCTTCTGATCTTCCCGGCACTCACTGATCTCGAGTACCGCCTCCATCTCCCTTACCCACTGATGGGCAGCCGCAGCATTGCCATTTCCATCAAAAGTCGGGGGCCTGCACCTCTGGAATACCCCGTAGTTGCATCCCTTGGTCGTCACCCCAACCACATCATCTTCCTCTTCATCAGATACTACTACCTCAGGATTCGGTCGTTCATCTCCTCCCTTGCTTTCCTTCCCAGTTGACCCTCTCCGATCCTCCTTCTCCTTTCTCTTCTCATTCCTCACAGCACGAATAACATCGGTCACTACAGATGGCATAACTGCCTGTAGGACCTGGTGTACCTCATCAGCGATTGCCTCCCTAGCTGAGGCATTCAGGTTCGCATTCTCAGTTTCTTCATTCTGGTCAGGAACCTCAGGGTTCACAGGGGTCGTCTCAGGAGCCTTGGTACTGTTCCTAGTTGTACGCGGACGACCTCTACCTCTAGCAGCCTTAGAAGGTTTCTTCCCAGCCATTTTCCTACGTACTATAAGATTCAAACACTAAAACAGTCATTCAAGGAAGCAGCTCAGTTTATGTCAAGTATAGTAAGTCCCTAATTACAGTGGCCAGTTGTGATTAGCCACTTACTTTACTTTTCACACCCCAAGCATTCCCTATCCTGACTACATCAGTACCTGAATCTACTAAGAACACATAATCCATATAGCACACACGCATAAGTCTGGTTAACTTTTAAGAAAACAATACCTGATGGCACATGGCTACTCGGGCTGATATCCCTCTTTCCGTCCCATTCTCAGTTTAAGTTAAGGTTTATTTTGAAAAAAATATTTACCCAATTCACTTAAACTTTAGCTCTGATACCAACTTGTAAGGCCCCGTTCCCGGGCACCTCACAGTTGGTCATTCACAGCATAAAACATGCATAATATAATTTTAAGCAGCGGAATTATTTAAACAAAACCATCCATTCATTTAAAACACTGTTGTTAAGCAATACATTTTAGTTCACAAGTCACAAAATATTTAATTGAATGGATTACAAAACAACAGTATCGTCAAAAACATAATGGATGTCAGTCTTGCCCACCAAGTAGCCACCCCTGTGTGCCATCCTCAGCAACCTGTCACCTGCCAACTGGAAAATACATAAAAGTCAGCGTTGCTGAGTGAGTTCTAGTTTTATAGTTAAAATACTTTACTTTTCGTTCAAAAACCGTTCCTCATTTTCACAGGTGATCATACATCGTACGTACACATAGGTAATACTTTCATTATCTTCATCATCGTTCAATTCGTACTTTTATCATTCCTCTTTAATTAAGCTGTGAGTCTGTTGCGACACCAAGTCGCTCACCTCTAAGTCAATCACAAAGATTGACCTACATACTGTGAGTCTGTTGTGACACCAAGTCACTCACCTTTAAGCCAATCACGAAGATTGACCTACATTCCTGTGAGTCTGTTGTGACACCAAGTCACTCACCTCTATATCAATCTCAAGGATTGATCCTGTGTGCATCCTTCGGGGTAGCGAACCCGCATCACAGTTGAGCTAACACCTGCCAGGGGTGTGCACCTCCATTTATTTGCTTGCAAGACTTTCGTTCATTCGTTCACGTTCCATTCCTCTTTATCATTAATCTTTCACTTTATTAATGATAATAATTATTGATCATGATCATTCCACATAGAAACATACAGTATTATTATTAATAAGCATATTAATAATAATAATACTAATAATATTATAAATAATATTATTCATACTCTTAATAATATCCCTAATCATAATATTAATTATAATATTAAGAAAAGGATATTATTACATTCAAACATCATCATTCACATTCAATAACGTCCTAGTCAACATTCAGGTGAAACCCTACTGCACAAACTCCAAGGGAAATATGTTAAAAAGTCTAAGTATTTTGGGCGTATGAGCCCTGTTCTAGGCGTTTCACCACTGTCGGACACATCAGCTACACTTAGAAAATTTTCAGGCTCTGGGCGTATGAGCACTGTTGGGCGTATGACCCCTGTTGGTCGTATTAGCCCTGTTGGTCGTACCATCCCCTACTTAGAAAATATTTTCTGGTCATACGACCAGAATTCAGACTTTTTACTTAGTTTTCAGACTCATGGGTACTGTGGGACTCATGAGTCCTGTTGGGACTTATAAGTCCCCATACTTAACAAATTTTCAGACTTATGAGCCTAGTCGTTTTAGGACTAAAGGGACACATTACCTGCTTGGACTCATAACCTTACTTAGAATATTTCTAAGGCAATTTCCTGGGCGTATAAGCACTATTGGACACATTATCTTGTACTTAGTTATTCTAAGTCCAAATTTCAGGCACATTACTACTATTTGGGCTTGTTAGGCGTTTTAGTAACCTGCTCATGTGACTAATTCATATTCCAATTCCCAAACATCAGAATGCCTAGTACTAAACATATACACATGATTCTAGGCATAAATCTAACATAAACATAAACATACATACATTCATATCATACGGGTATCAGACCCAAATTTTATAAAAACATACTTACATGCATTTTCCAGCCCCAAATCATTTAAAAACAAGTAAAAAGGGGTCTAGAAACTCACCTTTGTTGTTCTTTGAATTTACACTCTTCACCCGAGCTGTTCAAAAGGTTCTAACACCTAGGAATCCTTTAAACACGCATTCAAACACATATAAACACACATAAGCACATAACCGAGGTATTATCTGGGCAAAAACAACTTAATTTCACTAAATCTTACCTTCAATTCAGGGTTCTTCTTATTTTTCTTCAAATGCTCGAATCCTTGTTCTTTCTCTCTCTAAATGTTCGAATAAAAGTGTTGTGCAGAGTGAAAATGGGCGGCCATGCCACCTTTTCACCAACTTTTTACCAACTTTGTAAGATTTTTTATCGTTTTACACCTTTGGTCCCTCAACTTTGGGGTTGACTTCCTTTTCCTCCTTTTTCTTTCTCTTTTATTCTTTTATTTCCTTTTACTAAGAATTACGGGTGTTACATTAATCTCTTATGTTTGTATGATTTCTAATATTGGGC
Source organism: Flaveria linearis (assembly GCA_024085815.1). NCBI lineage: Eukaryota > Viridiplantae > Streptophyta > Magnoliopsida > Asterales > Asteraceae > Flaveria > Flaveria linearis. The sequence continues at coordinate 99,254,686 of CM044003.1, forward strand.
CAATCCCTTGGCCTTAAATTTTTATTAACTCACACATATTTTGATTGAGTGGATTACATTTACACGTTGACCGGATACATTTACACAAAAAACTTGATTTGTATTGTTTAGGAGTAGACTAATGGAATATATTGGTAACAATTTAGTAACAATATAAGTAGATGTTTAATAAAGATACAAAAGATGTTTATATTTTGAATGACAAACTCACACATTCATTAAACTTACTCTTAAATCTACATAATTGACTAATAATGAGATTTGAACCTTTATCGTGTGGTGGAACGAGAAATCTTTTCTTTGCGCGCTCCTAGTTATAACGTCACACCGTTGAACGCCATGATAACATGCCTAGTTGCCTCTGGGACCAAGTAAGTAAGGTATCAAAATCATCAAGGAAAAAGTTACAAGAATAAGCATTTGATCAAAGGATTATACATAAAAAGCCATTGACTTTCGAATTTATTAAATTTCCCCACCAACCAGAGGACACAACGTCATTTAATATTACTGAGTCGGCAATAATATCCATCTTGTATTGTCGTATTGCCGATTTAATGATAAACATCGCTTGCGGGCAGTACCACGTGAATTTTTATTGCTGTCATCTCGTAGGTAGCGATACACAACCCTCTCGTATCACCGGTGATAATTTAATATTACACTTTAAGTTATTATAATGTTGTTTTATATATACATCATAATATTGACTTTTTATGCATGTCCCTAATTTTTAAAATTAAAGTTTTAATAAAGTTTTTAATTATCAAAAAAACAAATTATAGTTTAACAAATGATGAAAATACTTTATAATTACTAACTTAATTAATAAAAAATAAAAATTAATTTCACACTTACATATTAATTCAATTAACAAATCGTCTTTCAACAACAAATATCTTTTTGACATTTCATCTCTTTTAAGTACGAATTTTGTATCCCTAACAAATATTTTTGCACTTGAATACATCTCAAATTCATCTTTCCTTAACACAAGCTTCTATATGTTGTAGTTTTATATTCGTTTTTAAAACTAGCTGTTACAAAACTTATCATACAAACATTTTTAGAATTGAAATAATTACAATTGCAAATGAATTTATTTAAAAAAATTATTTAAATTAGTTTGTTTAAATATCTAACAATTAGTTATTTAATTATTTTTATCTTTAAATAAGTTTATATTTAAACAAATTTAGTAATTAAATATAAATTAAAATAAATTAATCATCTCCATCCCGATATGATCTATTGTTCTATCATTCCAACAGTTCCAACCCTTACCCACTTGATTTCATCGTCCCTTGTTGCCCTAGTGAACAAATCTCATTTGTTATGTGAAGAGAAAACAAATTAAAACCACCTATCACGATCGGACGATCCCATTAACATTCAGTAGTAGTTGATGTTATCAGACACTTCTTCAAAATTGTTGACGATAAGTGACCCAAATCTCGAAAAAAAAAAGTTATATGGGGCTTTTGAGTTTGTAGGAGAAAGTAAATGACAAGTATTAAATAAATAAAAAAGTAAATAAGCAAATTAACCTAATTACACTTGACAGATCTACATCATTTGATGATTGGGCCTGGATTTGTTGGGTCTAAGAAACAAATAAGTGGCTTCATTTATGATTCTAGTGTGAAAATTCACCCATATGATATGGACTCGTATTCAAAACTCTTTAATATCGAATGGTTATTAACTTACTAGGTTAGAACCCATGTATTACATGGGTGGAATAAATTTAACTTCTTAAAATCATTATTTTTTATAAAAGTTTTGTATATTAGATATTATTAACTATTGGTAAAATAAGAAATAAAAAAGTATATGAAAAAAAATTATAAAAGACAAGTAATGAAGATGAAGCATTATAAAATTATATTTTAAAAAATGATATAATTAAAATCTTATAGTTTAGTAAATCTTAATAAAGTCTTAGCGTAAGAAGATTTACATTTTAGATATATAATTGTTTAGTTTATTTACTTAAAACCATTATCATTTAATATTTTAAAGGAACTAATCAGTAACTAAGATAATTACTTATTAATAGTTAAATCCTTGAAACAGAATTAAACAAATAATTTTAAAACTAATATTGAAAACTTTTAGGTTGCTTGATTGTGTAAAGAAATAACAAAATTATTAATCTAAAATGAAAGAGAAAAATACAAGAAAGGAATTGAGAAATTCATATAAGGAAAGGAGAATGAAAATTTAATAAGTTTTTAAAATCATTTAAATTAAAATATGTATATGAGTTTGGGCGGGAAAACCGACCTGAGAATGCATGAAATCGCGACACGTGTCCTTAAAAACCTTGATTTATTAGAATAGATAGATTATGAATAAGACATGTTTAACATTTTTATTGGTTTGTGCTAATAATAGCGACTAAAAATGGGAAACTTTTGGTTTTTTTTCGTAGGAATAATTATTAGAACTTGAATTATTGACGGGGGTTCTTATCCTCTTTGCTTTTAATGGTGGCTTACATTATATATCTATATTAAAGAGTTATGTCGGTGGCTACAGTGCCACCGACCTTCACACCTCACTACAAATAAAACCCTAATCCTAATTTCTTATCAATCTTCACAGCTACGATTGCTGCATCTCCGATCTCTCCTCCTCATCCTTCTGGCTCTAAGATTGCTGCATCTCCGATCAACCTCCGTCTCCTCCTCATCCTTCTGGCTCTAATCGTATTCCAAATCACCATCGTAATTGGCGGTAAAAGCAGTCGATTTCAGCGGTGGTGGCTGCGTTGGTGGAGGGTGCTTCGTCAACTGCAAGTGTTTCTTCTCCATCTCAAAGCAACAGTCTTCCAGATGAGAGGCCTGTTAGGTCCAAAAAGAAACAGGTCCCACAAGAAGCCGAAACTGCTTCCCCATCAAATGGTGAGTTACCTCCTGATGAGACTGTTGTGAAGAATGTGGGCCGGACAAAAAACAAGGGTTTGACTTGAGAGGATACACCTGAAGAACAAAAGGGAACAGGAAAGAAAACAGCTGTTGCAAAAGAGATTAAACTCCCTGATACTAAAAATGAGTCAGAAGATGATGAAGCTGATAGTGATTCAGATGCAAAACCTTTGCAGAAGTCGGAGTCAAAGTCAAAGCCGAAGTCCAAAAGAATCAGGTAAGAAGAAAAAACAGTCTGGTAAGAAGAAGGATGTCGGGGAATCAGATGCAAAGAAGTCCAAACAGACTGGTAAAAAAGTGGATGTAAAAGAAGAAGACAGTGATTCAGATGCTAAACCACTTAAAACGTCTGTTAAGAAATGGGAGAAAAGCAAGACTACTGTTGAGGAAGAGGAGGACACTGATTCAGAGGACAAACCACTTAAACTGTCCGCTAAAACAAGTAATTCAAAGAAGAAACCTACTGGGAAAAAACGTGGTAATGGTAAAAATGTTACGGAGAAAGATCAAGCAAAATCACCGTCGGGAGATGATGTAAGTAATTCAAAATCTTTTTGGTTTTCTTTTTGAAAATAATCTAAAAATATGTATTTTCTTGGATTGTGAAGGAGATGGATTCTTCTCTAAAGTCGACCACGAAATCAGCTAAAGGTGAGGGCAATTCAAAAGAAACCCCTGTGACTACTGCAAAAGGGAAGCGTACCACCGGCAAAGATAATGTAAATATTCTTAAATTTAGCCTTGAATACGATTTGGATCAACTTCTAACTGGTAAAATATGAAATTTTCTCAGACAGCTGATGCTGTTAAATATGATGAAAGTCTGGTTGGTACAAAAGTCAAAGTTTGGTGGCCTGAAGATAAAATGTAAGTGCCCTGAAGATGCAACTTACAGTTTAGTTCTGTTAGTACAACTTCATTTAAAGATATAATCATTGATTAGAAATTTATAATTTCTGTGTAGATGAACATATTACTAGACATGTACTGACATCTATGTCATGTTTTGCTTGTAGGTATTATGGTGTTGTAGCAGAATTTTATCCTGCTAAAAAGAAGCATAAGGTCATTACATTTGTTTGTTATATTTCAAATCATCGTTTGTGGCCTTTACTTTGTTTAACATGTTTTAGAGTTATACAGGTCTCATATTTGGATGGAGATCAAGAGACGTTGAATCTGAGAACACAAAGATGGGAAATTTTGCAAGAATTTTCTGTTTGGGATGATAAGGTTAGATCTTGCTGATTATTGTGTAATGTTGTCGCTTTAATGTTCTTTTTGTTTGTGCTGATGTGGTTTAGTTGACAGGATCAAACCGCCGACGATCAAAGTGAAGAGGCTCCCCCTGGAACGTACGTGTTTCTCTTTTTATAATTTTGCTTCAACCTCATCTTATTGCATTTATGTTCTTACAAGTATGAGTCTATCTAACACCAAAAAGCCTCTGTTCTTCTACGTCAATCTCGGCAAGGTAAACTCATCCAAAAAAATCAAATCTTTTCCCCTCTGAGTTGATTTTCTTTGAATTCGCATTCTAAATTGGACTTATAGGCATGTATGATCAAATCTCCTTCTTCTGTTGGGTCTTAATATTGATTTTATCTATTTGTATATTTGGTTTCAATCTACAGAGGTATATGCAGCAGCACAATGAAGTTGAGCTTTCAGCCCTTGGAATGGGTATAGTCTTTAATTACACCTTTATCGGTTTTCCTTTTTGATAATTATATGTTTGTATGGGATGTTGCAAGCAAAATTTCAAATTTTGGCCTTCAAATTGTCATGGGTTCATACAAATTTCATATTACGGGAATCAAAACTTTTAGATTCTTGAGGTAATGGAAGAATATGCAAGCAATTTGGAATCTTTAGTTTGCAGATTTGCTTTATGATCCCCTGCTGCGAAGATCGTTAGCATTTGATATGATTGTGTTTGCTAATGTGTAATTGATTTCTGTTGCAGCAATTGCAACTGTTGTCACTGTGGCTGAAATCCTGAAGAACAATGGCTTTGCTGTTGAAAAGAGTGAGTTGTGTTTGTTATGGAAATCAGTTACTGAAATGTGTGACTATAGGTTTATATTTGAGTGCTTTTGATATCTTGATTTGCAGAAATAATGACTTCAACTGTAGAAATGAATGGTGAATCTCGGGGAAGACCCATCCAGAAGGCCAAGGTAAGTTGCATCGTATAGAAATAAAGTGTATCATTCTATCATATATGTTGGATAAATCGTCAGTTGTTTGAGTCTATCGCCTTTTATAGTTTTATTTCATCGTCATACGGAAACAAATTATCTTAGGGTATGTTTGGCATTGTGTTTTGACTCGGTATATAGATTAAGTAGTCAGTTTAGGAGTAGCTGCAGCAGAACTGATGTTATCTGGTTATTATAATCAGGGTTCAGTTTACACATACATCCTTGTATACTCAATATTTGCCAAATACTCGAACAACTGATTGCCTGGTTCTAATTAATCCACTATTATGAGTTGTAAAGATATTGTAAAACAGGAGATTTTCTGAGATTAATTCCATGTGCAATATTATGAGTTGTAAGAAATGAAGCAGCTAGATGGTCAATGTCACCAGCCTGTACCATTGAAATGCCGATTCACAAGTTACTATAACAGCCCGTTTTAAACAAAAGTGAAGGAGTTTTCACACTATAATACCTCCCCACAATGAGGTCGGAATCTGATGGTTGTCATGCCCCTTGATTCACGAAGCTGAAACAAACCCGAGGATTATTAACAACTTTGTTATTTTAACTCATAGGCCACATTTGCAGGTTGTTCCGATCCTGAGAGCTGGTCTTGCTCTTGCAGAGCATGCATCGTCAATCTTACCGGCAACCAAGACATACCACCTAGGTAATTAATAATTTAAATGTCAATATGTCATATGTTAATCGCCAAGTGTATTTATTATGACAATTTTACATAAGGTTCACATTTACCGTATCTGTTTTTCATTTTATTTTTACTTTTATTTTTAAATGAAGGTGTTAGCAGAAACGAGGAGACTCTTCAACCGACGGTATATTTGAACAAGTAAGAATTCCAACCAGGGTCATTACTTATTACTGAAGTCTGAACATATCTCCATCATGTTTAGATGCTATCTAGGAATCTGCCAAAAGTTTTATGATATTGTATCATTTGATGATTTCCTTTGATTTTTTGGAGTTAGATCCGTGTATGGCTTTTGATACTATAGACCATCTATGATTAGCATCAAATCATCAAAACGGTGTGAAATTTGCTATAATTATTTCCAAGCGAAACCAGAATGGTGTAATTTTGGTATAATATTATTCACTCCACCATTTTACTCCAAAAATTCACAAGTCGTGTATTATAAAATATCTAACATAAAAGTTAAAATTAATTTATATTACGGAAACATCCTTTTTGAGATCCTTAAGATGAGTATGGTATCTAATATATTTAAGTAAGTTTTATAACAACATACTTATTAATGTTTTCAATAAGGTAGTTATTTTTATTAAAAATGATGTACGTTGCCTGAAAAGTTTCCTGAAGGAACTCGAGCGTTTGTTGTAGATCCTATGCTAGCAACAGGTAAGTTTCTTTTTGTTTGTTTCTGCTCATACGTTGAAGCTTGCCCTTTATGTTAATTTTATTTTCATCAATTATTTCATATTTTTCCGTATTTTAATAATCTTTATGTGGCACAATAGTTACAGCCATTGACATGATCAAGGAACGTGGAGTTGACAACCACCATATCAAAGTGGTAAGTAGAGTAACTGTTCATATTCTGTTTTATGTAATCACAATATTTTCTTCGTTGAACTATTTATGTAATTACCTATTTGCCCCCACCCCTAAATCGTAATTAACAGTAGAGACCAGCATGTATTTAGGTATCTGCTGTAGCATGCCCTCCAGCACTCTCAAAACCGTTTAGTAGCAGAAAACGCAAACTTGCACGGCCGCAGCAACGCGCGGCATTTAAATCTAGTTTATTTTAAGTACATAAATTTGGTGATGCATTGTCTTCATAATCAAACTACCATTAGGCCCCAACGCTCTTTTCCATTTGATATTAAATTTTATTAAATATACATTAAAAATAAATTTATCCTTTCAATTAGAACTTTTATGGTACTAGTGTACTATATATTAGATTAATAGAATAAAGGTGGTGTGTTATTCGAAGACCTTTAAAAATAATCGTTTAATCATTAAAAGATATCAACGATAACCATCATAATTCACATGCCATTATTTTTAGAGAAAATTGTGGAACTTCTATCGTAAAATATCATATATAGCTATAACACATGTGATTAAGAGTCACATACATATTTCAACTTAAGCTAATATGATAAATGACACATGATGTATGAGTGTATGACACCATATTGAATCAAGAAAATAATAAATTTTACCCTTTTTTAACTTGGTTTGGTACTAAATGATGATGTGATGAGAGAGTAATTTCACTACTCTAATAAAGTAATAACTAAAAAGTACATTTGACACTAACATATTCATCCTGATTAAAATTTTCTCGTTTCTCTCTATTATTAAATAATTACATTAGTTACTAAAAATATTATTTAACTCCTTTTGAGATTAAAGGTAGTTTTTTAATAAATTGAGAACAAGCAAGGTATTCACAACAATAACATAGTCACAAGTTTTAATTTGTAAATGTTCATTAAATATATATTAATTACATGACATTTTTTTATCATGTTACATAAGACAGTTGACGAGTTGAGCGGAGTGAAACTAGGGTTTGGTTCAATCGTCTTGGTTTATAAACGAGTCAAATCAAACTTGGTTTATATATGATAAGAGCCAAGGCGACTCACGAGCCGATTTCAAATGAATTTTTTCAAGCTTCTTTTAAACGAGATTCAAGGCAAAATTGTTTGAAAATTAGCGGACTTAGTTTGACAAGTGAACACCATATGTTATTAGGTATTTTGATAATTCGAGTATAAACAAAAAGTTACAAACTATAGTGTCATATTTTATTTACATATTTAATTTGCTAATTTTACATTGTTTTTTTTTTAGTTTTTCTTATTAAGAACACATAGCTCAAAAAACGGGTGGGTGGGCAAATTCGTCAATTCACAAACATTTTACCCCCAATTTCGTCCATTTTCATCCATGATCACTTCCACTCCCCCTGAAATCTCTGGGTCACTTTCACACCATTTGAATTTCCAACACAAAATCTTCATTCGTCTTCTAGCAAAATCATAAATTCAACCTTCAAACTTCATTCAACTTCTCATACAAGGTACCCCTTTACAGTTCTTGGTAATCTTTCATCGTTTTGCATAGAAATTTGCTTCAATTTCTTCATTTCAGACTGATTCCACATGTGGTTCATGCGTATTTGATTCTCAAATTTGTTCGATCTTTGTATCGTATCTGTTGTTTGAATGTTGATATGGTCAATTGGGTGTGTCGATTGAGATTTAGATTGAAGAATTAGTGGTTATTCTTGATGCTGTTCGATTTGTCTATTCAGAAAACGACAACACTGCCGTCTTAATTCCTGTTTTATGAGATTCAATATGTTTAGAACCCTAAAGTGTTAAAATTCATCTATACTTCGTTGGGATCTTGTAATTTTTGAGGGTTTTGGTTAAAAACTGCAAATTAAGTGATCGGACATTGTACAAGACATTACAGAAGTGAGAAGTGTTACTTGATCCACATTTGTTCTGATCTCTCATGTTGTAATTCATTAAATTTCTGTTTTTTTGATGATTAGGATGGAGTCTGGAAACGAGGTTCGTGTAGATGATGAAAGTGGTGTTACTGTTGGTGAGATTAATGTGAAAAAAAAGGAAAGAAATTCGACAGCGGTTGAGGAAACCGATGAATCATCAAAAGTTGAAGTTGTTGAGTCTTCTGAGAATGTTAGTGATAGAGGAGGGCAGAGTTCCACCAAAATTGCTACTAATGGGGCCACTTCAAAGAACAATAAGGTAGCTAAAAATGGCCCGAGTGCTAGTGCTGTTCAAAAGCCAAAGGCAAACTTGTCTAAAAGTTCCTCATTTTCTGCTAAAACACGAGCCCATGATGGGCAATCGGTCAAACCAAGAGTGGGCTCGAAGGGTGGAGTGAAGCTAATGGAATCGACTTCAAAAGGCAGTGGCACGACTACCCGAAGAGCCACTTTAGATTCTCTGCCAAGTGTGAACAAGTCAAGGGTAAATTTATGTTTTAATTTTGAGTAGCTTTTGATTACTTGATGAATTCTCGTGTTCTTAGTGCATGTTGTTGTTTGTTTGTTTTAGGGCAAGAAAACCAATGGAAGTGCTGACCATCCTCCTTCTAAAGACTTGTAAGCTTGTTTAAGTGTTTAGCCAATATTCACTTACTTGATCAAGAAAGCAATTGAATTATTTTGGTCAATGTTCATTATGTAATTGTTACAAAATTTACTCCATTTTTACCCTTCTAAGACTTAAATATTAGTTAGGAGTACTTAAGGAAAAGTATTATTTGATTGTTCTGATTTAGGAACAAAATTATCATACATTCATTTAATGATAATTTTAGGCTGTAATTCCTTATTTAGCCTTGCAAGTTATGCAACATTCAAACCTGTTTTATTCATAAGGAAAAGAATTATCTTTTATATATCATCTTGTGACCATTCTACAATCTGATCCTGTGTTTATGGAAAATGTGTTATTTGACCGTGCGCACTTAGTCATTTAAGGTTTTTGCTGCCTAAATTAGGAATCTACTTATTTGGTAACCATTATAGGTCGTCTACGAATATTTATTCTCAAAGCCTTGTAGGTTATGTGATGGATAAACTTTCTTCTTGAGAAAGTGGGAGTAGGAAACCATATTAGATTAAGGTGTACTTAAAAAATAATATTATCTTAATCCTCCTAGTTAGTCGTAACGATTAACACTATGAAAAAAGGGTACAAAATTCTTAAATTGCGAGCATTATTGTTAATTGAATTTGAGGTTGTTTTGCAATTGCAGATCATCTGATCAACACTCAAAAGCGTCGGTGCCAATTAGAGAAGACGGAGATGCTCATTCCACTTCCTCATCGTATTATCCTCTAACCAATTAAGCATGTTTCTTTGTTTGACATTCTTTTCAAAATGTTAGACTTTTTATGAAATTTTCTATGATGTCATACATAATAGGCAACGTAGGAACAGCGTCACAGGCTTTTCCTCCAGATTGGAAGAACGTGCTGAGAAGAGAAGAGAATTCTTTTCAAAGTTAGAAGAAAAGAGTCATGCAAAAGAAGTGGAAAAGACTAATCTGCAAGAAAAGTCAAAGGTCTTAGATCTTGACCTTTTTAGTCGATGAAATTTCTAACAGATTATCACTTCTAAACTATTGTGGTCCTAATGCAGGAAAGCCAGGAATCTGAAATCAAGAAATTAAGGAAGAGCTTGACGTTTAAAGCAGCACCGATGCCAAGTTTTTACAAAGAGCCCCCTCCCAAAGTGGAACTCAAGAAGGTATTTTATGTAACTTTTTTATAAATTCCTCAAAACGGAAAGAAATAATGACTAAACTAAGCTCAACATGTTGATGTTTATTTGAAACTTGTTTGAAATTTGAATTATAACGTCAATTACTATTTTGCCCTTTCGGTGTTTTTCTGATTTACACATATATGTGTAAGTTACATATCTAATTCTTTTTCTTGTTTATCTTATGTTCCATCTCTGTCTATAGATACCAACCACACGTCCAAAATCTCCAAAACTAGGCAGAAATAAGAGCTCTGTGGCTTCAGTAAACCGGTCCATGGACCAAACTGCGAATGCTGTGAACTCACGAGTCAAGGACCAGCCTACGTCAAGTGCGGTCAACCTCAACAAAGACACTGCTGCTTCCAAGAAGCCCACTAGAAAACTCAAAACCAACACCCCACCTTCAAAAACTGAAGTTAAACCTGAAAAGTCAAAAGAAACACCTGCTAAACTAGAAGATCAAGAAAAGGACCACGATTCAGATGAACAATTTCAAGAAGTTCAAGCCCCACCAGTAAGTCCTCTCGAAGTTGAAGATTGGATTGAAGTTAGCCCGCAGAAGAATGCAGTAGCAGAGGAATCATCCAATCAGGGTACAACAAATGGAGACACTGTGGTCGTCGGAGGTTAGAATGCAATGCAAAGTTGTTCTTTTAATTTCTGAATACATGTAGTTATTAGGTTTATCGTTTACTTGTTTGTGAAGAATTTAAGGTTTTTGTGGTGTGAATAGTGTGCTAAAGGATTGTTTGTGCATATGGGTCTCTACAGGTTTAAATGACTCTTGTTTATAAGAGTTTCTACAGGTTTGAATGAAACTTTGTTTGTTGAACTTTAAGGTTGTAATTTGCAAAAAGAACCATCTTTTTTTGAATAACTTGTCTATTTTCTATTTTTGAATATGGGATGTTGATATCATCCCAACACAAGGACAGACCATCACCACATATGACATCTAGCAAGTACGATATACAAGATGCCTACGAATCTATGTTGAGACCGTTAAAAGCTATATTCAAATGGGTCTTCTGTTCCATACACCACTCTCACCGTAAATTGTAGTTTAGAAGTGGTCAACTACAACAACAGTTTAGGGTCATGTCAGTAGTGTATATAGTGTTTGAAACTAATATCTGATGCCAATACATGCTAACCCATACACCTATAGGTGTGTGCGTGTCATAACAAGTATATTATGTAGTCTTGTAATGCTATAATGAATTAATACACTTTTATAGTTTTATTCTTAACAAGTATATCTTGTAGTCTTGTGGTGCTATAATGACATAACAAATTTTAGGCATTGTAATGTTGTTTATTTTATTTTTATTTTTCTATAGTTTTCGTTAACTTTTTTTAAAATCTTTATTTAAATCCTTTTAATTTAATTTAAATATAAATCTCTATTTTCTTACTTTTATTCCTCTTTGACTTTATTTAACGAGTTATTTGTTGTAGTGTGTTTATTTTACAGATGTTTAACGGGAACTTTTATAACATTTTTGTTTTTATTATATAAAGCCACGGGACATGGGCTCACATTAATGTTTTGTTTTTAGCTTAAAGTTTTAAAGATTATCAATCCTCACGCCGTTACGTGTAGGGAATCAACATACTTACTTTTATTAGTGTTTTGAGGTCAAATTTTTCATGGTTTTGCTACGACACGATTAATATATTTATGGAATGAATATTTATGAGACATACGAATAGTATGTTTACAAATTGTAGTCGTTGATGTTCAACGCATGTATATATATGGGATTATAAGACTTATTCACTTTTTTATAAAACAAAACGATTCACAATAGTCCTATCACTATTTTTATATATTCGTATAATGAATATGTATGTTAAAAAGGTATATTTTTGTTTGTTTAATAATTTATTGTCATGCATTTAAAACGTCCTACGTCGTAATTTGAACTCATTAAGTATTTTATATCAAAATCTAAAAGACAAGAAATGAGCAATTATTTTACATTTATTTTCTTCATTTACATTTGTGAAAGTTTATTTATGTTCGTTTATTTACATTTGCATATGTTTGATGATTTACGTTGATTTATGTTTACTCGTTTACGTTTAAACATTTATTTTGTTTAAATACTCATTTAGTTTTGTTCATTAGTATTTGTAATACCACTTGGTCCATCGTGCTAACCTAATTAAAAAAACCAAGCATTGGGTAATCGATAAACAAAACAAACACAACAAGTTCATTTTCCCTTTTATTTATGTTCGTTTGTTGAGAATAACAAAAATTGGTTCCCTTTATGTTCATGTTAGTTAATGTAAAGTTAAACAAATGAACACAAACGCGTATAAACCAAGTTTGAGTTCATCTAGAGGCAAATCCGCCAGAGAATCTACTTATGTTCCTAAGCTGTCGTTCTGCCTTTTTAGTTTTTACGACATGCTTATTTATACATACATTTCCAAGCCGTCAACTTATCTTTTAAACATAAAAATCCACTGCATCTCACGAATCTAATTCTAGATATGCATCCTAATATAGTATACGACTTGTTGTATAATATTTTTAAAGTGTAGGTATTGTTGCTTATAACTTATTTGAGATAAATATCATGTCAATGGCCATCAAATATTTAGATGTGTTGCATGACGGGTTCCATAAAATTCAAGATCCAACAAATGTTTCAGGTTTCGAAACATCTCTTAAGACACAGATTGAGTTGTACTGTTCATATGTAAAATATCTAGTGTTTGTTCAAGTGACTTGATTTGTAAAGCAGTAGTAACAACACTTGTGTGTCAAGAACATGAATAAGAACCCACTCAAACAGAGACAATAAAAGTGGGAAAATGATACTGTTTTAATATATACTGTAAGTAGTGAAGTTTTAGGTAAACTCCTCTCTAAGTCCCCCTCAACCCCATAAATAGTTGTATTTTAATCCATTTCCACCTAGCAGTAGTAGGAAATAACCAAAATAACATTAGTATACCTCAACACATGAACATGCGCCTAAATATGTGTTTTAAAAGTGATAATTCTATTGAATATAATCAGAATCACATAATCAAGTGTAACAAAATGAGTTGTAGCACATAACAATTGGAGTTGGATGTTTTTTACTCCTTTATGTTGTAATAATACATAAGATAATCAAGAATGACAGTCTTAAACTGATTATGAAACTGTTTATCTGATCCCTGAATAACCAAATGATTAGAAGCAACATTTGTTACAGCAGGCAATTTAATCAAAGTTTCTGTATTATTATCATGAAAAGCATATATCACTTTGTTTAACTTTTTCTTACAAGAGGCTTTCAAGACTTGATATTTGTTCATGCATGAAATAATTATGGAATAACATTGAGCAAATTAAAGCATGAGTATATGCACATGCATATTTTCAAAGCTAGCCACTCGCTGAAAAAATTACATCAATCTGTTGAATTGGGACTATGAAGAAAAACTAATATAATAACAGTATGATGATTAAGATTAATCTCTCTTTTAACATCATAAAATAGGAATTTAAACTCACGAAGAACTTCAGGTGCTATCAGCCTCCTTTAGGGATCTCTCAAAAGCGTGTTTCCTACCAAATCTCTGTCATTACCAGCAGAAAACGACATCAGAAATAATGGGTGACAATTTCAACCTAAATGGGACGATCTCGACTATGCTTAGGTAAAATTAGAGAAACAAACCCGCTTTGAAAAAAACGAGTAAAAAAGGTTAAACATGGATATGATCTATCTCAAATTGAATATATAAACTTACTGTTACTAACTGAATTAACTAACAAGTGCAATATGAATTTTATTAAAGTGATACTCTAATACAGATACTCTTCACCTATTTATATAGTTAGTAGAACTAACTATTTACACTTTAGCACCTTCTACTTACTAATCTTTACATATTCATACTAAACATACAAACACATACTAATACAAAGAATTACAATCTAATAATCACCCCCTTAATTCTTTGAATCCACCAACTCCCAAAAGTTTCTTCATTTCCACAAACTTCAATCTAGGAAGAGCTTTGGTTAGTATATCAGCCTTTTGTTCATTACCACTGATATGCCTCACTATCACCACTCCTTTCTCCACACAACCACGTATGTAATGGTATCTAACATCAATATGTTTCGACCTTCCATGAAAAACAGGGTTTTTCATTAACTGCACTGCTGACTTGTTATCTACATGTAGCACTATAGGACCCATCTTCTTCTCTATAAGTTCTTCCAATAAACCTTTTAACCAAACTGCCTGTTGAGCTGCTGCAGTGGCAGCCATAAACTCAGCCTCACATGAGGATAAAGCCACTGTTTCCTGTTTCTGGCTTACCCAACTTACAGGACCTTCACAATAGTAAAATACAATACCTGTAGTACTTTTCCCATCTGCCTTAGTTGGAGCATGTGAGCTATCACTAAAGCCAACCAACTCTTTAAGTCCACCATATCTATACCAGACTCCATCATCTATAGTACCCTTTAGGTATCTCAAATTGTGTTTCACAGCTTGCCAATGGGTTGTTCTTGGAGATTCCATGAACCTACTAGTAATTCCCACTGCATAACACAGATCAGGTCTGGTTTGGGTTAAGTACCTTAGACATCCAATGACCCTTCTGTATTTTGTAACCTCAACATGTTCACACTCGTCATCTTTACCCAATTTTAAACCCGGATCCATTGGAGTCTTTGTGGCATTGCACTCCCACATCTTCTGATCCTCTAACACCTTTTTTGCATATCCTGATTGACTCAAGAAAATTCCATCATTTTCTTGTTTCACCTCAATACCCAAATAATACTTCAATAAGCCAAGATCTGTCATTTCAAATTGTGATTTCATCATAGACTTGAATTCATCAACCACTTCCAAATTAGATCCAGTCATGACAATGTCATCAACATAAACTCCCACTACTAATGAACCATTTTCATTACTTTTCTTTTACACAGCATGTTCATGAGGGCACCTCTTGAAACCAAACTTCAACAATGTATCATGAAGCTTTTCATTCCAGGCTCTTGGAGCTTGTTTCAGTCCATATAGGGCCTTTTTGAGTCTGTAAACCATGTGCTCTTGACCAGTCTTCATAAAACCTTCTGGTTGCACCACATACACCTCCTCTTTTAAGTCTCCATTCAGGAAAGTTGTTTTAACATCAAGATGATGAACCTTCCATCTATTAGATGCAGCTATGGCCATAATCGGTCTTACAGTTTCTAATCTTGCCACTGGGGCAAACACCTCTTCATAGTCAATCCCAAATTTCTGCACATAACCTTTTACTACCAGCTTGGCTTTGTGCCTTGTAATTGCCCCCTCAGCATTCCTTCTGAGCTTGAACAGCCATTTCAGTCCAATAGACTTTACTCCTTTTGGACATTGAACTAATTCCCATGTCTTATTCTTCTCAATGCTATCAAGCTCAACTTGCATAGCTGCTCTCCATTCTTGTTTGTCTTTAGCCTGATCAAAATTAAATGGTTCTTTCATCAACAATAACTCTGAATCCTCAAATACAGGAGGTTCAAAAGGGATTTGTTGTTGAATATCTGTTCTACTGAACACATCAGCCATGCTCCTGAATCCCTTTGATGGTGTATCATCATAGGCTGATCTAGGAATCTGATCATCATCATCATCAGCATCCGGGGTATTGCCCTCATACACACCCCTGAATCTTAAACCTGATCATCCCCAACATCATCATTAATCCCTTAAACACCATCATCTTCAGGGATAGAAAGAACTTCTGCCTCATCTAAGGGTACATCACCCTGCACATTCTGAGCAACCATCACTCCAAAGTCTGCATACTTTTGCCTAGAGTGATCATTGTCACCATCTTCCTAATTCCATGGCATTCTTTCTTCAAATTTAACATCTCTACTAACCACCACCTTGCCTTTTTCTGGATCAAACATTCTATAAGCCTTAGATCTTGGTTCTATGCCCAAATGGACCATAGGTTTGCTCCTGTCATCCAACTTCCTCACTTGAATGCTAGGCACTTTCACACACCCTTTACAACCAAACACCCTCAGGTGTTTCACCTTAGGTTTTCTGCTGTACAAACTCTCATAAGGGGTAACACCATCCAATGCCTTTGTAGGGCTTCGATTCAGTAAGAAAACTGAGTGTCTTACAGCCTCACCCCACGTATATAAAGGCATATTCATTGCCTTTAAGATTGATCTCACCATGCCCATCACTGATTGATTTCTCCTTTCCACCACTCCATTTTGCTGTGGAGTGTATGGAGCTGTCAAGAATCTTTTGATGCCATCAGGGCCGGCCCAACAGTAGTCTTGGCCCAAGATAGGGCTTTGGGCCTCCAAATAGTATAGGGCCTCCAATTTTTGACTAGGATACACAAGTGAGTAGTGCTTCACGACCCCAAGTCCCCAATCGACCTTCACCGCTTCAGGAGTGTGGAGCAGTTGAGTCGATCGACCTTCGGATGCAATGCGACTTTTCAGATTCACTCTCGAGACGAGAATCAAGCGACAAGCAGTCAAGCAGTCTCGATAATCATCACGCATGGCTGCGAGTCAACACTCGACCCCTTCGATTCAACCTACAAATAACGTTTGCAGTCAACACTCGACAGCTTCACGCATGACTTTTCGACAGCTTCAGCCGCCCTTCCCTGCTTGCGAACAGGCAACAGCGAACCCCCGATTTGTGAGCTGGAGAGTTTGCCCAAAGGAATCTCCGAGAGTAACGCTGGTACGATATCGAAGGCTTGCTTTAACGTTTGCAATTCCAAATCGCAAATCAAAACCCTAAAGGACTTCTCTGAGAGTAACGCTGGTACGATATCTATGTCTCGAATCAAAACCCTAATATGTTTGTTGTTGATTTGAAGTTTGATTAGAACAGATGTATGTTTACTGCTTGATTGATTGTTTAAAAGTTGTGCAAATGTGGTGTAAGTTTAAAGGCAATACGATTCAAAGTTGGGCAATACGATTTATTGATTTGTTTCTGAATTTGCTATTTGGTTAATTGTTTTGAAAAATTCTGATTCAGATTTCAGTGATTTGCTCTTTGTGAAAGGGGAAGTTTTCTGAATTTGTTATTGATTTGCTCCCTCAGGTTAGTTTTCTACTCTTTTTGTTTCTTACTCAAGTGATTTGTTGATTTGTTTCTGAATTGGTTATTTGGTTAATTGTTTTGCATCTGAATTGTTTTGCATCTGAATTAACTCCGCCAATTGTAAACTTGTTAGTTTATTTTTGCCGGTCCTAAGCCGGATAAAGGAGGAGGGTTTATATAAATAATCTTTTGAGGGCCTCATATTTTTTGTTCGCTTTGGGCCTCCAAAAACGTTAAGCCGGCCCTGGATGCCATCTACATTACATAGTTGTTCAAAAGTTCTTGAAGTGAATTCCCCCCCTCTATTAGTTCTTAGTGCTTTGAGTTTGTATTCAGATTCACCTTGTATCTCTGTCTTAAACTTCTGAAAGGCCTCAGGTGCTTGATCCTTAGACTTAAGTATGTATGCCCACATATACCTTGAACAATCATCCACAAGTAACATGAAATACTTGTTCCCAGCAGGTGTGGGTGGATCTAGGGGACCACACAGATCTGCATGAACAAGTTCAAGGGGAACTTTGGCTCTGAAACTGCTTGAGGTGGGGAAAGGCTGACTTCTATGCTTTCCTACCAAGTAGCTTTCACATAGTTGTGACTTGTGGCTGATTTTTGGCAAACCCCTGACCATGCTCTTCTTGGACATTTGGTTTATCGAATCAAAATTCAAATGACCAAGCCTAGCATGCCATATCCAGGCAGTGTCAGTCATAGCTGTTAGCAGGCATCTTGGTAGGGTCACTTGCAAATGAATCTTGTACAACCTGTTCTCTGATTCTTCAATTTCATCAGTGTCTTCCCATTGCTCTCATAGACCCATAAGAACCCATTCTCCATTAAAATCCTACAGCCTACTTCATCAAGTTGGCCTAGGCTTAGGATGTTACTCCTTAAAGCAGGGATATTGTTGGATCATGATAAGGCTGGTGCAACCAAATTCACTTTATAGTCATCTTTTGGTACTACATTCAAAGGCTTCTGAAGCTGAGCAAGAGATCTTCCGAAAGTCTGAAGAACAGCTGAAGATATCTACTGAAGGCAAAAGCTGAAGTCAAGTGCTGAAGACAACAGCTGAAGCCAACAGCTGAAGATATCTACTGAAGGCAAAAGCTGAAGTCAACTGCTGAAGACAACAGCTGAAGCCAACAGCTGAAGACTATCTTCCGAAGACAAAGTCTGATGAAAGAGCTGAAGACAAAGTCTGAAAGCTTCCGAAGACAAAGTCTGATGAAAGAGCTGAAGACAAAGTCTGAAAGCTTCCGAAGACAAAGTCTGATGAAAGAGCTGAAGACAAAGTCTGAAAGCTTCCGAAGACAAAGTCTGATGAAAGAGCTGAAGACAAAGTCTGAGCTTCCGAAGACAAAGTCTGCTTCCGAAGACAAAGAAGACTCCAAGCCTCGGAAGAAGCAGTCTTCCGAAGTATAAGTGCCTTCGGAAGAAGTTATTCTTCCAAAGCACTTTATCCTTCGGAAGACATTGCTATGTCCAGCAGATAAAAGTATAGTCCCTGACAGTCTGTTGCAGACCTCTGATACAGCATGGCATCTTCCTAAAGAGCCATGTTGTTGACCATACTTTATTCTACTGTTCACCTTTTTATGATAGTACATGTTACCAACTTTAGTTGGTGACAAAAGGTAAGTCAGGGACATGTCCTGACTACCAACTCTCAGGCAAAATGTCTGAAAGACCTCACCTAGAGTCTTGTAGTATAGATGTAAGGTTAGAGGTATCCAGCTGGTATCAAAGTATATCCGGCTATAGGTAGTATTATATATATCTTCTCCCTGTAACTCTTTAGGTAAGCGATTTGAGTCCAAGGGTCTTGTAATCCTTTGAGTTGAGAAGCAATATATAAAAGTACCTTGAAAATTTACCTGCTGTGTTAATTTTCTTACTGCTTGTTACTTGTTATATTGTGATCAACTCTTCATAGACTGCTTGCTGAGTGTTGATTCAAAGTGAGTTGAGAGAAAACCACCCGAAATCCGATCCTGCAATTGGTATCAGAGCTCCAGGCTCTTGATTGTGAGATCTTACCATCCTAATCAACCTGTTTTTCACTCCTCACCATAATCCACTCACTCAAATGGCTGCTCTATCCAAGGCTGATATGGAAACCGGTACCTTGACCAAGTCCCCCATGATCACCCCTGAAGATTTTGACACATGGTGTATCAGGATGGAAGGCTTCATCAAGTGTCAAGATTCAAGGATGTGGGACTCCATTGTCAATGGTCCTTTCATACCAAGCACTACATCTGCCACTGGTAATCGGATCATCCCAAAAGATGCTGATGATTACTCAGAGGAAGATAGGAAGAGAATAGAGCTAGATCAAAGGGCTATGACTTGTCTCCAAACTGCTCTCCCCAACTCCGTCTACAGACGCTTCAAGAAGTGCAAGACTGCTAAAGATTTATGGGAAGCTTTGAAGCTGATGTATGAGGGATCCAAGGAAACTCAAGAGAACAAGAAAGATCTCTTGAAGCAGCAGTTTGAGAACTTTACTTTCAAGGCTGGTGAGACCTTGACTTAACAATACTTCAGGTATGTTGAGCTAGTAGATACTCTGGCGGACATTGGAGTAGCTCTTAAGAACAGAGACATAGTTAGGAAGTTCATGTCTTCGCTTCCTAAACTATGGACTCACTACTGTGTTGTCATCAAGAGAACTTCGGACCTTAAGACTCTTTCTCTCACAGAGTTGTATGGTATCCTAAGTGCATTTCAGATGGAGATGAACATGCAGAACTCCTCTGACCACTCCAATAACCAACTGAGTTCAGCCCTTCATGTGGTTGAAAGGGAAAGCATAGAACCACAGCATCAGTTGCTATGCTACCCTGACAACTCACATACTGGACCCTTCATTACTCTACCTGAGACTCCAAAGTCTCAAAAGGTTCAACACAACTCCTTTCAGGACGGTTGTGCCTTTGTCTCTGGAAGTGGACACTCTGGTGATTTTCAATACTGCTTTGATGATCTTGAGTGCTTCAGTCCAGATGATGTGGAGTATATGGACATTGTCCAGCAGATGGCTCTTTTAACTTACAGAGCGAAGAAGTTCTTCAAGAGAACTGGAAGGCAATTCCCTCAAAACCCAGTCAACAGCAAGTTTGGGTTTGATAAGAGCAAAGCAAGGTGTTACAACTGCAACCAACTTGGTCACTTTGCTAGGGAATGCAGGGCTCCCAAGAACAACCCGGAACCCCACAGGCCTCCACACATCCCAATGCTCCCAAGCATGAAAAAAGTCAACTGAAACAGCTGCTGTTGCTCAGGAAGTTGACTGGAGCTTCATGGTACAGGATGTGACTCCCGCTCAAGCACTCATGGCCGGAACAGATGATGATCAGGTATATGAACATCTTTGTACTGCTGCCTGTATTGCTAAAGTTAAATTGTATAAGGATTACATTTCGGAAATCAGATCTGAGGTTGAGTCTTTAAATGTGCTAAAATCTGACTTTAAGAGAGCTGAATCTGACTATCAAAGGAAAATTGATGAGTTAGAGAAAACTGTGTCTCTTTTAAAACATGAAAAGACTAACTATAAGACTCAAATCAAAGATCTGATCTCCAAACTTTCTGAAGTTCAAGCCCAGTTAGTCACAGCTGAGGCTCAGGCCAGGAAGCAAGCTATTGCTGAGCAAAGCTTCCAAACTATTCTTGCATCAACCTCTCATTCCAAAATGTTTTATCAAAACAAAGAAGGGTTGGGAACCTGTGAAATAGCTCCACCACACTCTTATGAGTCTATTAGACTACCTAGATGTGGTACTGAAGAGCAAGAGGTTCCAACTGCTGACCCTTCTCCATTGGAACTAGAGGATGAAGTGAAAATAGTGGCCTCCACAGGGGAGAAACAGGAGGATACACCCATCTCCACCTGTGATGATCAAATCCTGACCACCAAGGCAAGAAGAAGCAGAGCTAAAGCTGCTAGAAGGACTGCCAAGAAGGTTGCAGAGTCCAAGCTTAAGTTTGACCCTAAGCAAAAGGGTGTCTTCATTTCTGCCGGATTTCAAGTGGTAGGTACTTCTGATTCAGGAAAGGAGTGTAGTACCAGCACTTCTGTCCTACTGAAGGATCAGAAGTTGAAAGGGAAAGTTGCTGATGACGAGAAGAAACCCAAGAAACAGCAACCTGCAAGTTCCCAGAAGACTAACATTGCCTGCATAATGTGTGGTCTGCACAACCACATGGCTAAAGATTGTTACTACAATCCAGCAAGCACACATTATGCAAATAATGTTAGACAAGAAGGAGTCAGAGAAGGTTTCTCAGTTGGACCACTTCAAAAGGTCCAAATGATGAAAAAGGGAAAGTTGGTCTCGGAAGCCAAGTTGCTTTCGGAAGAAACTGCTTCTTCGAAGGGAAAATGGCTTCGGAAGCCAAACCTGCTAAGGTTCGGAAGAACAAGAAGGCTCCCTTGAAACCATCTCAGAAGAAGACTACTTCGGAAGAAAAGGTGGTGAAGATTTCTTCTAAAAAGAGAGAAGCTTCGGAAGAAGACCATGCTGCAAAAGCTTCAACAAGCTCATCCTCAAAGATCAACCAAAGGATGGATTGGAAGATCAAGGAAGATGTTGCAGCCCAAACCTCTTCTTCAACAATGACCTCTATTGAACCCCATTGCATATCTTTTGGTTCAATTATGTCACTATCTTTGGAAGAGCCCAAGACCTGCAAGGCTTGGGCTTCCAAACAAAACTAACCATCTCATCTTATGTGCAGGGACATCCATTTGACAAGAACAACAACATCTGGATTGTAGATAGTGGATGCTCCAGGCACATGACAGGGAACAGATCTCTCCTTCAACAATTCCAGAACTTTGATGGAGGGCCTGTCCAATTTGGAGGTGAGGCCGGAGGATATATTTCTGGCAGAGGAAGTATATCCAATGGCAAAATAAACATTGACAAAGTTCACTTTGTCAAACAGCTTGAACACAATCTGTTAAGTGTTTCTCAATTCTGTGACCAGAAGCATCAGATGCTTTTCACAGAACATGAGTGCATTATCCTCAGACCAGGGATGACAATTCCTCCGGAATTGGTGCTTCTCAGATCTCCCAGGAAAGGGGATATGTACAAGCTAGATATGAACAATGCTTCTCCTATGGGTGAAGTATCATGCTTTCTTTCCAAAGCTGATAGTGATGAGTCAACACTATGGCATAAACGCATGTGTCATGTGAATTTTAAAACAATGAATAAATTGGCTAAAAATAACTTGGTACATGGTTTGCCTAAAAAGGAATTTTTCTGCAAAGATAACTGTGTTGCATGCCTGAAAGGGAAACAACACAGATCATCTCATAAATCCAAATGTGTTAACTCTATCACTACTCCATTACACTTATTGCACATGGATCTCTTTGGTCCCACAAGTATAATGAGCATTGGAAGGAAATCATACTGCC
Organism: Flaveria linearis; assembly: GCA_024085815.1. Lineage (NCBI taxonomy): Eukaryota > Viridiplantae > Streptophyta > Magnoliopsida > Asterales > Asteraceae > Flaveria > Flaveria linearis. Next base: position 99,277,667 of record CM044003.1, read on the forward strand.
TTGTGATCGTTGATGATTTTACAAGATTTACATGGGTATTCTTTTTAAGAAGTAAAGATGAAACTGCTGAAACTTTAAAATCTTTTATTCTTAAAATAGAAAATCAAATTGATCACAAGGTTAAGATTATTAGAAGTGATCAAGGGACTGAGTTTAAGAACTTCGTTCTTGACTCATTCTGTGACTCAAAAGGGATTGCCAGACAATATAGTGCTCCCAGAACTCCTCAACAAAACGGTGTTGCTGAGAGGAGGAACAGGACACTTATTGAAGGCTGCTCGGACTATGTTAGCTGATTCAAAGCTGCCTCTAACATTCTGGGCAGAGGCAGTCAGCACTGCATGCTATGTGCAGAACAGGGTTCTTGTAGTTAAGCCCCATGGAAAAACCCCTTATGAGTTATGGAACAAGAGGCCACCGTTCATTGGCTTTCTAAGGTCCTTTGGCTGCAGGTGTACCATACTTAACACAAAGGACAACTTGGCAAAGTTTGCTGAGAAGTCGGATGATGCTATCTTTATTGGATACTCTTCTAGCTCCAAAGCTTATAGAGTATACAATATTAAGAATCAACAATTTAAGGAGTCATCCAACATAGTTGTTAATGAGCACACTCCTTGTGTTAGGGGGAATGGACCTGAGTATATCTTTGATTTAGAATTGTTTCCAAACTATTCTAAACCATCTTGTGAGAATGTTTCAGCTGGAACAGGTGCTCAAAGTGATGCTGATGCTGATGCAGGTCAACTATATGAGCTTCCCAGACCTATTCCAAATTCTCCAAGAGCTGAAGGGCAACAAGCTTCAACTATTCACAGATCTGACAGTGTAACTATCTCCAGAAATAGTGAAGCTTCAACAAGTGAATCACTTGATCAACCTCAAAGTTCCTCAGGTGATCCACTACAACACCAGGTTGAGGGAAGTGGTATTCTGAAGGAACAGGCAACTGTTAATACTACTTCACAACCAACCATTGATGATGTTTCTCAATCATTCAATCAGTCCTCATTGAATGACTCTAAAACAGCAGTTGGACAGAGTGATCCAGTTCCTGATCAGAATATGTCTAACCTAGACCTATCTCTGCAACTGGAAGTGATTCCTCGTCTTAGGATTCACAACACTCATCCAACTGAGAACATCATAGGGAATGTCTCTGAGGGTGTGAGAACAAGAGGACAAACTCATCATGGGAATGTCTGCTTGTACTCATGCTTCCTGTCTCAGATGGAACCAAAGAAGGTGGAAGATGCCTTAAAGGATAGTAGTTGGGTTGAATCGATGCAGGAGGAGCTGCTTCAATTCAGAAGACAAAAGGTCTGGAATCTATGCCCACTACCATCTGGTCAAGTACCCATAGGCACTAAATGGGTATTCAGGAACAAGAAAGATGATAGAGGCTTGATTATCAAGAACAAGGCAAGGCTAGTAGTTCAAGGATACACCCAGGAGGAAGGAATTGATTATACTGATGTCTTTGCACCTGTTGCAAGACTTGAGGCAGTTAGGATCTTCCTTGCTTATGCTGCATCCAAGAACTTCACAGTCTACCAACTTGATGTCAAGTGTGCTTTTCTATATGGGGATATAGATAGGGAAATCTATGTGTGTCAACCTCCAGGATTTGAAGACCCACAGCACCCCAACTATGTGTGCAAACTGGATAAAGCTCTATATGGGCTGCACCAAGCACCTAGGCTGTGGTATGAGACCTTGTCTTAGTTTCTCCTGAAGAATGGATACACTAGAGGTACCATTGACAAGACTCTTTCATCAGAAAGAGTGGAAAAGACATTTTGCTTGTACAAGTCTATGTTGATGACATCATATTGGTTCTTCAAACGACCAAATGTGCAAAGACTTTGAAAGCATTATAAAGCAGAAGTTTAAGATGAGTTCCATGGGAAAAATGGACTTTTTCCTTGGAATCCAGGTGAAACAGATGAAGGAAGGGTTCTTCATAAGTCAATCTAAGTATGTCTCAGACATCTTAGAAAGATTTGAAATGAAGGACTGTAAACCAGCCAAGACACCCATACCCAGAAACCATAATCTTTGCCCTGACCTTGAGGGGGAGGATACTGATCAACATCAGTATAGAGCAATTATTGGTTCTCTGATGTATCTCACTGCAAGTAGACCAGATATCATGTTTGCCACATGCATTTGTGCAAGATATCAGGCTGCTCCAAAGGTGTCTCACCTAGCTGCTGCAAAGAGAATCCTTAGATACCTCAAAGGAGCACCTAAACTAGGTCTCTGGTATCCAAGAAATAGTGATTTCAATCTCTATGGATACTCTGACAGTGACTATGGTGGCTGCAACATTGACAAGAAATCAACATCAGGAGGATGTCAATTTCTTGGTGGAAGGATTATCTCATGGCAATGCAAGAAACAATCCTGTGTCTCTACATCAACTGCTGAAGCTGAATACATTGCTGCTGCTAGCTGCTGTGCTCAACTGCTATGGATTCAAAATCAGATGTTAGACTATGGGTTCACCTTCATGACTACTCCTATCCATATTGACAACAACAGTGCTATCTCCATTACTGAGAATCCGGTGAAGCACTCCAAGACAAAACACATTGATATCAGGTATCATTTCATTAGAGATATTCATGAGAAACAGCTGATAAAGTTAATCAAAGTTGACTCAAATGAACAATATGCTGATTTGTTCACAAAGGCATTTGATGAACAAAGATTTAAGTATCTCATATCAGCAATTGGGATGATAAACATTGAGTAACTACCTCTTTTGAAAACCTTTTTAATGAGTAATGTCTTGTGTCAATACAATTTAAGCCCTGTTACAAAAGATCTTTAAACTATTCCAAGTGTAAATTCCTTCCGAAGAGGAACTAACTCTCGGAAGATATTCTTGAATATCTTCCGAAGCTAAATTCCTCAATGGAAATTTTCTTCTCGGAAGAGTTTTTGGTCTCGGAAGAAGCGATTGATTTTATATCAGATTACTTCCGAAACTTATACAACTCTCCATTCGGAAAGACAGCTTTACCTTCGGAAGCAATGCCTTGCTTCGGAAGATAAAGTGCCTTCAAAGGACAATTTTACCTTCGGAAGCAATATCATGCTTCGGAAGAGAAATTGCCCTCGGAAGAAAATTACCTTCGGAAATGTTTTACCCTCGGAAGTAAAGGTTTTTATATGTAACGGATATCTTTTGGGCCCCACTCTGTAAAAAGTAAAGATTTTGTTGATATTGTCAGATTATTTAAAATTATCCTTGCCGCCAACATCATTTCTCCGCCGAAAACCACCATACCACCCACAGTTATTACCACCACTACCACTATTTACCCTTTTTAAATAATCTTGACTCATCAATTTCATCTTCTTTTACCACTTTACAGCCCTAACTGTTCCCTTCACTGTCAAACCCTCAATTTCACCCAAATTTCAAGCTTACCTTTTCTCCAATGGCACTAAACCCTCAGCACAACCAAGTCGCATTACTTGACTCGTCAAGGGATGCCGACTTCACCCAAATCATCACCTTTCTCACCGAATCCACCTACCTCACTGCACTCACAGTTAACCCAACCGTATACTCCAACCATATGTCAGAATTTTGGAGCAACGGTGAAACTACAGTGATGAATGGGGTTCGAGTCCTGAAAACCAGAGTTTGTGGCCAAGAGTTGGTCATCAATGAACAGCTCATCAGGGAGCATCTCGAGCTTCACGATGATGGGGCTCCTACTGAGTTCCCCAAGGAAGACTTGGAAGGCACCTATATCCTCATGGGATATGGAGGCGATGTCAGCAGGTCTACAGTATACAAGTTCAACTTCTCTTACCATTGGAAACATTCCTGCTGCACATTGTTCCTACACCTCAGATTTATGAACTAATCGCTAATCCAGCAATACATACATGTATCCCCGATTTCTTCAACACATAATCAACTGTGAGATGGAACCAAGCAAGCTTGTCTGCGCAGCTGCTCTTCCTGTTCCACACATGAGGCCTACCATCTTCAAGACACTAAAGAAGATGTCCACCAACTTCACTGGACGGTACACTCCATTACCTCCAGAGATGACTGAGCGCATAGCTCCTGGTGACATCCCTGTTCTCCCCACAGGTGATGAACCCACACCAGCAACATCCACCACAATACCAAAAGCCTCTTTACCCATTAAAGCTACATATCAGAGACGCCCCAAACGAACCCTTGTTCAATCTACTCTGATTGAACAAGCTCCTTCTGTTCACACCCAAAGGACTAGAGTGGAATCATGGGCTCCCACTCAGTCCGAGGTCACACCATCCTTCACAATTGACCTCAATGTGGGTTTTGAGCCTCCTCAGTCTCAAACCCCTGAGCCCGAACCCCAAGCCTTTAGCCCACAGGGTGAGTCTCTACACTCTCCTGTGCAGCCTTCTAGGGACAGCCCCACCATAGGCTCAATGCCTGTAGACATTGATCAAGGTCCCGGGTCAGTAGGACTAACCACCCTCTCTTTCACTGACCTTTTACTCCGAACTGATGAAGAGATTACATCTCTCCATGGCCATGAAGTTGATCTACAACACCCACTAAAAGATCAACAGAGCCAAGAGGGATCCCTTGTCTCTAGCCCCTATCAGAAGCCAGCTACTGAGGTGAGTCCCACTGATGTGGAGGGGACTCATGTAGACTCAGCTGCCACTACTCAGAGTCTCTCATTGAGCTCTCAGGACAGTGGTAACATAATTAGGACTGAGTCTACGGCAACTTTGCCCATTGACATCTCTGAAAGAGATGACTCTGAGCAAGGGAAACCAGGGTGCCAAGAAGCCACATCTGGTGGTGAGAGTGAGCATACTAGGTATGTTATCTCATCTCCCCATGATCTTCTTATGAAGATGAGGGAAGTATGCAACTAACACTTCAGTACTTGCTTTCTAAGGTCTCCAACCTGGAATCACAGGTGAGGATCTTAGAATCAAGGACTGCCACTCAGCAACTTGAGATTAACTCTCTCAAGGCTAAACTAGCTGAGAAACAGACGGAGAGGTCTGTTAGGCATGTACCAATCCAGGTCTCAATGACTTCTTCCTCTAGCTCATCTAGCTCTCAAGATGATGCTACCAAAAAGGGGGAGAAAGTTCAGAGACAAACAACACAGGAACCACAGACCCAACTTATTTCTTCCCAAATCATTACACTACCTGAGTCATCTCAATCCTTTCTGGAGATTGACTCAAGGATGCTTCAAGATCTCTACAGACTTTTCACAAAGTTCGTATTGAGATCATCCCTAGAACAGCCCAGCCCCGACACCACACTTGCATACTTTGGGGCTGAGGAGCTTCAAAGACTGACTGCACCATCTACCACTGTGGAGGAAGTTGGTCAACCTAAGGTCTTCATGGAACCTGAGATTAGCTTCGAAGGGGAAATGGGGACTGATGGCCCAGCAACTGAAACAGATGGGACAGAATCTGCAGCAGTCTCATCTTCCGAAGCTCTAGCTGAGGCTTCCGAAGCTTACATGGAAGCCTCGGAAGAACAAGACAAGTCTTCCGAGGCCGAAATAGAAGCTGCGGAAGGCTTATTTCAGATGTCTGAGGAACTGACCATCACAGATGTCATTGCTGAGATTGCATCTGAGGTGAGCAGGGAGGACATTTCTGACATTCCTCCAATCCAAGCACCAGCTGAACTTCTCTCTCAATCACAACCCTCCATCCAAGAACCACCACAGTCAAGCACCATCAAAGACAAAGGCAAAGGAAATTGACTGCGGAAGAGCTTCAGGAGGAGGAGAGGATTGAGAAGGCTAAAAAGAAAGGTAGGTTTCCTACTAAAAAGGTGCTAGCTGCTAGTTCTAAGGCAGCCGCAGCCAATCAGGAAGAAATCAACCAGAAGAGAAGAACAGCACTCATTGACCAGCTCATCACTCTAGGAGCTACCAATGAGGAGATACTCCTGCTACCATTAGAGGAGTTGGTGACTTTGGAGAGGTCAACCAGGCTACAACAAGAAAGGGAAGCCAGGTTGGCCTTGGAGAAAGGAAGAACAAGAGCAAAGGGAGGCAGCCCTGAAGCTGAGAGAGGCTAGGATCAAGTTCCTACTCTCAAGAGGCTTCAGTCTCCTGAACTGTCTCCACATGATGATGACATGATCCTGCTGCTCCACAACAAAGAGCAGGATCAAATGGAGAAGGAAAGGAAGAAGGCTGCTAGGGAGAAGTTGAAAGTGAAGAGGAAGAGGGAGGAAGAGAAGGATGTCACTGCCACCAAGAGGTCAACTGACAAAGCCTGGATGAAGGACTATCTCCGGGCTCATGGCTTCTCTGGTAGGCAGGTGGGACCTATGTCGAAAGGACACTCCAGCGGATAGTCAGTGAAAATAAAGCTGACATCCGTTGGGAAAAGGAAGGAGATGTACAGGAGGATGAAAGGAATGGTCTTCATCCCAACCACTCAACCACAGCCACAACCAGAACCAACCCCTTTTCCCATTAAAACGAACCCACTGATGAAACCTTCACCCCTCAACCCACAACTCTACCCAAACCTACCACATCACCTCAACCACCCAAACTACCCATCCTAAAACCCAAGACTCAACCCAAAACCACTAAACCTAAGCCTACCCACAACAAACCAAGACCATCCCCTCAGCCTCCTAAACATCTCTCCTTTGAGGAAATAAGGAGTTCAAGACGAGGCTCATTAACTGCACTACCTTGAGCAGATCTCCTGTGAGGGAGAGCTTATCAACATCACCTATGTTAATAACTCTTCAAACTCCCTCACCCTAGGCAAATTTCTTGAATTGCCTAGAGACACCTTGGGCCAGGCTGCAAGACTTCTTGGTCTCAACTCCGATACCCTCAATGCTGAGGAGAAGAGACTAAGAAGAAGACTGGTGACTCTGCTGGATACCAGGAAAGAGGACAGGATTTCTGGTCAATCTCCTGGACCTAGAAATGCAATAATCCAGTGGAGGTTCGATGAACCTTCTCACAACTTGTTGTGGAAAGGGAGAATGGTGAAACCAACAGGCTCAATGCCACTTCTCTACTGCATCTCAGCAGATTTGATCTTGCTGAGCTTGCAGAGAAGCCATTCTCCAATCCCTCCAACTCTGAGACTGCTGCACACATCAGAAACACATCAGCGGTCTCACTTGACTGAACGAAGTAGAAGAGCCAAGATTGAAGAAGAGTTGAAGCTGAAAAGAGTGGAAGACAAGGAAAGATCAACCACCAAAGGCACATCCTTTCTACAGATGGTGGAAGGTCCTGAATTGAACCAATAGTTCGATAGGAATATGACTATACTTCCCATCAACTACTCTTTTCAGAGGGCCACAACAGAGGGTACATATAATCCAAGGTGACAGAGTAGAGGTTCTGTCCACCAAGGATCTGTACAAGATTCTCAGCACCACAGCAGGAAAGAATGAAGACATTGATAAACACCTGCTTTCCTTGGTGCTGAGAGCTTTGAGAAAGAGAGAAGTGAAGTTTTGGTAGCATCAGCCTAGGGGGAGTTTGTGGATCATGATAAGCTGGTGCAACCAAATTCACTTCATAGTCATCTTTGGTACTACATTCAAAGGCTTCCGAAGCTGAGCAAGAGATCTTCCGAAAGTTGAAGAACAGCTGAAGATATCTACTGAAGGCAAAAGCGAAGTCAACTGCTGAAGACAACAGCTGAAGCCAACAGCTGAAGATAATCTGAAGGAAAAGCTGAAGTCAACTGCTGAAGACAATAGCTGAAGCCAACAGATGAAGACTATCTTCCGAAGACAAAGTCTGATGAAAGAGCTGAAGACAAAGTCTGAAAGTTCTGAAGACAAAGTCTGATGAAAGAGCTGAAGACAAAGTCTGAAAGCTTTCGAAGACAAAGTCTGATGAAAGAGCTGAAGACAAAGTCTGAAAGCTTCGAAGACAACGTCTGATGAAAGAGCTGAAGACAAAGTCTGAGCTTCCGAAGACAAAGTCTGCTTCCGAAGACAAAGAAGACTCAAGCCTCGGAAGAAGCCGTCTTCCGAAGTATAAGTGCCTTCGGAAGAAGTTTCTTCCAAAGCACTTTACCTTCGGAAGACAGCTATGTCCAGCAGATAAAAGTATGGTCCCTGACAGTCCGCTGCAGACCTCTGAACAGCATGGCATCTTCCTAAGAGCCATGTTGTTGACCATACTTTATTCTACTGTTCACTTTTTATGATAGTACATGTACCAACTTTAGTTGGTGACAAAAGGTAAGCAGGGACATGTTCCTGACTACCAACTCAGGCAAAATGTCTGAAAGATCCACCTAGAGTCTTGTAGTATAGATGTACGGTTAGAGGTATCCAGTGGTATCAAAGTATCGGGCTGTAGTAGTATTATAATATCTTCTCCCTGTAACTCTTTAGGTAAGCGATTTGAGTCCAAGGGTCTTGTAATCCTTGGAGTTGAGAAGCAAATATATAAAGTACCTTGAAAAATTTACATGCTGTGTTAATTTTTACTGCTTGTTACTTGTTATTGTGATAAACTCTCATAGAATGCTTGCTGAGTGTTGATTCAAAGTGAGTTGAGAGAAAACCACCCGAAACCGATCCTGCAGATATAGTACACATTAGTGACCACCCTGTGTTCTCCATTTTTGCATTGAAAACATATGGAGCCCCTCCCTCTAATGGCAACCACTGATCCATCCCCAAATTTCACTCTTCCTGTGACACCTTCATCAAGATCAGTGACAATGGGAGTGGATACTTGTCATGTGATTGCTGGCCCCATTATCCAAATACCAGGAACTAGTGTCACCCTCCTGTGGCAGAATCTTTGGAATCTCCTGTCATCCAACGACCAAGTCTTTTGAGAGCTTTGCCATCAACAATGGTTCAGATCTTCTTGGCTTGTGCAAGTGTGCTCTGTTCTCCTCTCCTAGGAGCCTTGCACTCACTAGAATAGTGCCCAAGTTTGTCACAATTGTAACACCTTATGTCCTTTGGTCTTTCTTGTTGCCATCACTTCTTTCACAGTTCTCAGGGTTGGATTTCCCTCCCTGCCCTTTGTGAACCGTCCTCTCCCTCTACTTCTAGCTTTACTTTCACCAACCGTGGCGTGCCACTTCTGGTAAACCTTAGCACTCAGTAGTCCTTTGTTGCACTCAGTTCTGGTCAGGAGAAGCTGTCCAGATGAGTTCTGTTCTGGGCCACAGGTCTTAATCTTCTCATAGGCTTTCTGCCAATCAATTCCTCAAAGGCCATCTTCTCAAGTTCTGAGAATTGTTCAATTGCTGCTACAATTGGCAGGTATCTTTCTGGTGCTGCTTCACATACCTTTTCTTTAAGGCATCCCAGACCTCCTTAGCCGTCTTGAATGCAGCAACTTGCATCAAGACATCCTCTGGTAGTGATTGGAAGATGAAGGCCCTCGCCTTCTTGCCCAGCTTCGCATCACTGTGGTCTCCTCAGGGGGTTCAATGGCATCCCAGATTCCCTGGGCATCCATGAATGCTTCCATTTTAATCGACCAAGAGGTATAGTTCGTCGGGGTCAGCATGGGGATCTTGAATGAAATTGTGTCGCTGGTGTCCTTCAACACCACCTGCGCACCTGATTCGTCATCGAATTCAATCAAGAACCTTGAAATCGGAACCAATTTGGGGAAATTGAGCAATCGGATCAGTCGATACAATCGAGATTTCGGGAATCGATCGATTTTGGGAAGATCGATCGAGAGGGAATCGATTTTCGGAAGATCGATCGAGAGGAAAATCGACGGATTTTGATCGAGAGCCTTACAGCTCTGATACCAAATGTTACTAACTGAATTAACTAACAAGTGCAATATGAATTTTATTAAAGTGATACTCTAATACAGATACTCTTCACCTATTTATATAGTTAGTAGAACTAACTATTTACACTTTAGCACCTTCTACTTACTAATCTTTACACATTCATACTAAACATACAAACACATACTAATACAAAGAATTACAATCTAATACTTACAACAAAATGAGTAAAAAGGTCAAACAGGTAAGGCTTTTAACAGGACGGGTCAAAAAGACCCGATGGGGTAGATTTGTGTTTTGTTGTATCGCAATGGGTAAGACTAAATACATTTAGAGGAAATGAGTCAAACAGGTTGAAAATCGCTCGACGTGTATTTTTAATGAATAACAGCTCCTATAGAAATTAACTATTACTTAAATAATATAAGTTTTGCAACAACTGTTTACAGTGGCGGAGCTTGAACACGGGAGTAGGGGGGCGGGGTCGAAATTAATTTTTTTTAGGGGGGCGAACTCAAGTTTTATATAAAAATTTACACTACCGAGCCAAAATTTACACTACCGGATTAAAATTTAACACTACCGACGAAAAAAGAGGGGGGCGGCGGCCCCCCCGGTCCCGACTATGCTTCGCCACTGACTGTTTAGTCGTACCAATTTCCCTTTGGCCATTCTAACACCTCTATCAGAACTGGAAGAAATACTAGATGAACTTTATAAACAATCTGTTTGAATTAGGTGGAGACCTGATGTGTTGAAGCTTTTGATACCACTGATAATTGACAAGATTTAAAGCAAACGTTATCACTAAAACAACATTCCTGTAAAAAATAATAAAACGATTTTGGTACAATACAACTGATAATATTATTGACAAACATTTAAAACAACAGTAATTTACAAAAATAACATGACATCCTAATCGTAAAATAAGCATACCTCATGTTTGAAGGACAGCTAGCAGTCAAAGATACATTGAACCAGAGGAAGAACACTAAATGTCACAAGAAAATTGATACTTTTGATATTATCAAGCAGCTTTGAAATCTCATCCCAGCCTATAATATTGTGAAATGTCAGTAAATGGTAACCAAGTTTCACAGTATAAGCCGCTCAAACTTTTTTAAAACGCTTGAAAGTTTCAATTTTGTTCCAGTGTTCCACTGTTGTGAAATACTTTTATCAAAACTGAATCGGACATTGTATTGCTTGAAAGTTTCAATTTTGTTCCAGTGTAGCAGCATGACACTTTTCTAACCCAACAATTATGAATCATGGTAATCTTAAAAAAGAAGTTAAATGTGGAAATGCATCTATATAAGTTGTTCAGAGCAGAAGATAATATCAAGAATAATTTGATCAGATCATCACTTGGCAATTAAAAAGGTTTTCATATAATCATCTGATTAATAACATTAAACACGTAAAATGTAAACAAAACTTAAGAGAAATTAACATTAAAACTAGTATTAACAGTGAAAAGAAAATTTATTTGCATGTAATTTTTTATAACATATGATTTGAACCGTACGTCTTTAACCCACCGCACAATTAACTAATTGTAACAAACTAACTTCTTTTATCTGCCTATAACAAACAACTCAGTTAGTTACAAGTTAAAGGGTATATATATATATCCTTGATCGCCCACATTCTTCAAGAACAAGTGAACAACCAATGGATCTCTCTGCGGAAGATTTAAAGAGGCTCTCAGAAGAAGAAGCAAGAGAGCACGTAGAAACACTCGAAAGAATGATTGAAGAACACAAAAAGAAAAAGCAAAATTGAAAGAGGGAATCAAACGAATGCAGTCAATATTGGATGAAGCCAGAAAGTTGGAAGACATAAAAATCGAAGCTCAGAGAATTTGAATGAGAATACAGCATCAGCATCCACAACTTCAGTCGATCCTACTAGTAGGATAAGAAGACGCAGGATGAATGAATCAGGTACGTATGTTATGTAACTCGATCTTGTTGTTATGGTAGAGTAGATAGTTTGAATGTGTGAATAATAATGGTGTGAATGATTTAGGCTCCAGCAGCACATCATGATTCAGGCTCCAGCAGCATGCACCTGTGGACGAACAAGAAGAAGAAAGCGGCACACACACCTTCAACTTCATCTTCATCTTCATCTTCAACTTCAATTTGAGAAGCCACACCTTCGATTCATAACATTTCTCAACACGACGAAGATCGAAGAACTAGGGTTTTTACTTTTTTCTTTTTCTTCATCTTCATCTTGTCTCATCTTTTTCTTTTTGGGAAAACGCTGAACTAGGGTTTTTACTTTTACTTTTTTTTGGATGACTGAATAAAATCACACTTTCTTCTTCAAGTGTAATTAATTTTCAAACACGATGAACATCGGGTTGGGGGGCAAGTGATCAAATTAATTGTTAAAAAAATAAATCATTATACTGATTATTGTTAGAAAGATTAAAGTATTTAGTTGTGTGTTTTATGGACGCGGTTTTATAAACAAGTTATAATCATTTAATTGGTAATCAAAACAAACGGCACGTAATTGTCGTATTCACATAAGACTCCGGTTTTCCATCTTGAGCTACAAGTAATTCGATGTCCGTATCCCCCCTTCCGAGCCGAGACATAATCATTGTGTTTTTCGGGGACTTTTGAGACTCGAGTTGATCGTCTTGGAGTTGGGTTTGGAATCGGTTGGTTTGGGCCCAGTCCTCTTGGATCTTGGGGGCCTGGGAGTGCCTTTATTGGGCTGGAACAATGAGTCGAGCAGGCCGCAGTAGTGAATGGGCTGCTGTTACGTGGCCAGAATTGGGCTGCTTTTCAATGGGCTTGTAACTGGGCTAAAATCAGTATCTGAAGGTCCATTACAATAGTAGGGTAAGTTGGGCCTGTCATTTTGTTTGGCTCGATTGATTTATTTTCTTAATTTTGGCCCTCCTCGGCTCGGTATATAGATTAGAGGTGCACAAAAGAACCGGGTTCAAAACCCGAACCGCCGAACCGACCCGGACCCGAACCGGTTCGGAACCGGTATGCCCCCAACCCGGTTCCAACCCGAAAAAACCCGCCGGTTTTGAACCGGTTTTGAAGTTTCCAGCCCAACCGGTTTGGACCCGGTTTTTCCCCGAACCGGTTTCGAACCCGGTCCAAAAAAAACGGTTTGGAACCGGTTTCGACCGTTTTTTTTTTTTGACCGTTAGAAAACGGCTATTTGGCCGTTTGAGGCTATTTTGTGACCGTTTTTTGGACTTTTTTTGGACCATTTTGCCCTTATATGATAGTATAAATAGGTAGTGGGTGTTATGGTTTAGTCACAACACTCAAAACTTCCAAAATGCTCAAAAACGTGCTTAAAAATGCAAAAACGCTCCTCACTCTCAACTTTCTATTCTCTCAATCTTTGAATTATGGCTTCTGAATCTTCCGTTCCAACCGGTGGATCCACAAGTGCCGCTACCGTTGTTAGAATTCTTTCAACAACGCGAAACCAAGAGATTTGGTGTAATTTCGACTTATGCGAAATGTCGAATGGTCAACATAAAGCTCGATGCAAGGCTTGTGGTTCGTTTTTCAAGTCGGATTCAAACTCGACTTTGAGAAATCATATGACCAAATGGTGCAAGTCTTTGAAAAGTACACCGAGTCAAGGGCAAACATCAATCGGAAACGATGGTGGTTTATGGAACTTCAACGTCGATATGGTTCGAGATAGAATGGCAAAGTTTGTAATTCAAGAAGGATTACCGTTCGATCACTTCGACAACCCTCGGTTAACAAAATTGATTCAAGAAACTCTTCAACCACGCTACACTCACGTAAGTCGCACCACTCTTAGACGTGATTGTTTAAATCTTTGGAAACAAGCAAAAAATGATTTAAAGGTTTATTTGAAAATTTACAAACCGGTGTGAACTTAACTACCGACGTTTGGTCCGCCCCACACGGTTTACCGGAATCGTACCTTTGCGTCACGGCCCATTGGATAGATCCAAGTTCGTGGCAAATGATGAAACGTACGATTGCGTTTGAATTATTTGGATATCCGCATACCGGTGAAAATCTTTTTCAAATTTTAGACTATGTAATCAAAACGTATAAATTAGAAAACAAAATTTTTTCAATGTCATTTGATAACGCCTCGAACAACACATCCGCCGTTGAAAAATTGAAAATAAAATATAAACCGGTTTGTGACGGCGTATTTTTTCATTCACGATGTGTTGCACATATTATTAATTTAGTTGTGCAAGATGGTCTTGGCGTTCCTGAAGTGGAAGATTTTAAAACGTCTTTCAAAAACATGTTACGTGACGTTTTTAAAACTAGTAGAAAAAGGTATGTTAATTATAGAAAAATGTGTCACGATACGAATTCCATTTGTTTAGGACCAAATTGGGATGTCCCGACTAGATGGAATTCGACTTGGAAAATGTTTAATAGTGCTTTACGTCAAAAAGAAACGCTTCATGTTTTCCACGATGGTCTTGCGATGCGGGGTCGGGTTGTTCCGTTTCCGTTAGAGGGTTGGGAATATATTCAAGAAATAACTCAATTTTAGAGCTTTTTAAAAACGCAACTACAAAATTGTCGGGGGTTTATTATCCGACAAGTTGTCTAACGCTTCATCAAATTTATTTAATGACCCATAAATTAAGTGAATATGAAGAAAGAAACGAAATGTTTTCGGCAATGGTAGCGCCGATGAAAGAAAAATTTAAAAAATATTTCATTGAACTACCCCCGGTTTTTACGTGTTCCGCCGCACTCGACCCGTGTTTAAATGTTTCGGGGTAGAAACTTTAATAGATGAGATAACTTATGATTTAGATTTACATGATTATGATCCATTTTTTAATGTTAATACAAAACAAATATTTAATGAAACTTTTAAAAAATTGTTTAATGTTTATGTTGAAAAATATGGTGCAACATCAAACATCCACCGACAATCGAACGTGGAATCGAGTTCGTCGAGCTCAAGTAGAGACCCGATGATTAGTTTATACAACACTTTGAGAAATGAAAACAGTAAACGTCAAAGGGGTAACACCCCAAGTAGCGAACTCGGGAGATATATGGGAACCGATTTTTTAGCCACTATGTCTCCCGATGAATTTTTGAAATTTGATATTCTGACATGGTGGAAAGGAAAGGAATCACAATTTCCGGTCCTATCCGCCATGGCACGTGATTTACTAACTGTCCAAGCTTCCACGGTAGCTTCGGAGTCTGCATTTTCTGTTAGTGGCAGGGTTTTATCGATTAGAAGAACAAGGTTAACTCCAACATCGCTAGAGATGTGTATTTGTTTAAAGGACCACTTAGATGCGGCCGAACGAAGACAACACATATCAAACCTTGAAGAAGAAACACCGATTGAAGAAGAAATACACGAGCACGAGGTACAAACCGGACGATCCTCACCGCTATCCGACGAAGAACTCGCTTATGATTTGTCTCAACGCATTGGCACACAAACCGACGAAGACGATTAGATTAGACAAACTTGTTCGTAAATATGTATATTTTTTTTCTTTGGTTTAATTTTAATGTAATTTTTATTGTTTATTTTTCGTAATGAATTAATTATTTAATTTTATAAATTAATGTAATTTTTATTGTTTTCTTTAGAAAAACTCGAGTATGATTTTTAATTGTTTACTTATTAAAATGAAAATAAAAACTTTGAGACAATCGTATATAATTAATCTACTCTAATAAAATAAAAACGAAAATAAAACGCGTACAATCAATCGTATATAATTGTTTGTATAAACTCGTATTAATTGTTTACAAAATGAAAATAAAAACGCGTCCAATCGTATAAATTAATCTACTCTATAATTTTAATTAATCAAAATTTGTAATTAATTTGTATATATTTAATTAGAAGGTAAAAAAAAAAAAAAAAAAAACCGGGTTTTCCAAACCGGGTCTTAGACCCGACCCGGTTCGGTTCCAACCCGAACCGGTTCCAACCGGGTTGGGTTTGATGGGTTTGAAAACCGGTTCCGACCCGAACCGGTTCTTGGTCAAAAACCGGGCTCAAAAACGTTGACCGAACCCGAACCGGGTCCGACCCGACCCGGTTCAAAAAAAAAACCGGTTTGTGCACCTCTAATATAGATAACAAACTAAACTGTTGCATGAATTGATTTAAATAACTTAGACTCTTTCTTTGACCGATTTCACCCTTGCTTCTCGTTTAACAAACATCTCGACTAACGTGGTTTTGTATCGGCTCATACATCCGCTAGGCTTTTGATTCGGGCTCTGATCCGAGGTAAACCTAACCGTAGGCTTGCTTCTATTATCCAACTTTTTCAAACCCGTTGTTAACTAGTATAAACATTGATAATAGTTGGTTGTGATAATAAAATAACTTAAGTCTAATAGTTGGTAGGTACGTATGATACGTATCTTTTGAGTACTTCTTTATATCAATGGAGTTAAATATATCACCCATATGTGGTGTTTCATTTATGTTTCGAGGTCAACTTTTTTAATGCTTAACGTCATTGCTGCAACACGGTTAGTATGCTTCTGGAACGAATATATACGAATAGCAGGTTTACAAATTGTAGTCGTTGATGTTATATGTATATACATTGGGTTATAAGACGACTTGACTTTTTTTTGGGTTATAAGACATCTTGACTCTTTTTGGGTTATAAGACTTCTGGACCCTTTTATAAAACAATACGCTTCGAAGTAGTGCTAGTACTATCTTTATATTTATACTTACCTTTTGTTCTTTTTACAATATTGAATATCAATAGGTTTATTGAGCTCAAGTATATCTACGTATAATGAATACGTATGTTAGAAAGGTATATTTTTCTTTGTTTGATACTGATTGAGTACTTCATATCAAATTTAAAAGATCGATAAGAAATTATAAGCAATTATATTTAACATTCAAATCCCCGTTCATATACAATTTGTGAAAGTTTATTTATGTTTGTTTATTTACATTTGCATATGTCGTTTCTTGATTTATGATTACTCATTTACATTTACACATTTATGTTCCTTTATTTATTTATGTTCGTTCGATTAGGATATTAATTAACGAGCCAGCAAAAGAAATGGTTCACTTTATGTCGGTGTTAGTTCGGGTGAAGTCAAACAAACAAACACCAACAAGCCGAGTTCGAGTTCAAATAGCTAGTGAGAAAATGATACTGTACGTCTTAATATATTTCTAAGTAGTAAAGTTTTAGGTAAACTCCTCGATCTCTAAGTCCCCCCCTCAACCCCAAAATACTTGTATTTTTAATCCATTTCCACCTAGCAGTAGCAGAAAATAACCAAAATAATATTAGTATACCTCAGCACATGAACACTGGGCAAAATATGGCTATAGGTTCATTCATGCTGTTAGGTTATCACGACACACACAAACACAAACACGATGATTTACGTGGTTCGGTCTAAGCTGACCTACGTCCACGGGGTAACTGGAAGTTTATATGCTTTGAGGGATGCATTTACAGATACAAAATCAGTCCTATTTATAGGACAACAAAGAAGAAATCCACTCACTGAGTGGGTCAAGAAACACTGGACGTGAAACCTGGATCACCACCCCTTTTCCTTTTTCTTTTGACCAGCTTGTTTGCCACTGCTGAATTTGTGGCTTCACCTACTCAACACATGCATGTTTACATAAAGGTCTAAATTAAAATAAAAATAAAATAAAAAACGTATCAACCATATATAACGTAAAACAACCTCTACTTAATTAATATATACTATACCGATAATAATGAGTTTAACTACCTAGGACCAACTTGGCTCAATCCAAGCATGAGGGTAGTGGACATCGTATTTAGTTTCAAAAAAATCCTCTGAACATTGTTGGATGTTTCCGCCATCGAATGTGTGATACCTACGTGTTAATTTCAAGAGAATAGAACACCGTCTTTCCATCCTTAGGATCTAATCGTGGAAAGTAGATCTTGTTCTCCATTCCTGGCGTTTTGGCTTCCATGCAAAGACACATACCATCACAAATGTAAATCATATGGCTACCTAAACTATCTATTTTCTCCCATTCTAGTGTAGATTCATTCAGCTTCAATACCTCAACAAATTCTCCCAACTCACCCATGACCACTAGTAGAAGATGTTGATCACAACTCGCTAGAAAATATTGTACCGAGCTTCCTCTTGGGGATTGAACTACAACAGTATTCGAAAAGGTAATACTTTCTTTAACTTGCGAGACGACATTAAGCTCTCCTTGGTTCAAGGCAAAAATAAAAGTTCCATAGATCGTTAAAAAGAGAAAGGAATGTGGAGAGGTACCCCCAAAATCCATACGATACCTCACCCACGATGATGGTCCCCCGGTTAAAGAGTGGACGAACACATTCATTGGCAACGATGCCGATAATCCAACAACTATACAATCAGGGTTTGTTGGTGGTGCCAAGAAATATAAGCTATCTAAATAAGGTGCATTTGGAAGCTCACGGATATCTTTTGTGAAGGGGTTAAAGAAGAATAATTCTCCAGGCGCATTGAGATTATACAAAAGCAACCAACCATACCTGGAACAGTATAGGCGCAAATCACCAATCAACTTTTGAGGCGTTTTTATAAAGTACTTGTCACCAAACATAGGATCTGTAAAAGTGATAACGCCTCGATCTTTGTCTAACACTACCAGCCATGGTGAATTCATTGAATATGTCTGCAATCTCATTAGTGATGCTTCATTACTCCATCGAATTATAGGTGCTGCTAATTGACAACGTTTGCATGTAGCACGAAAGTTTAGGTATTCGACACCAACACATAACTCCATAATCATTCTCAAAACATCAAGCGGAATACTAAGAAGGTATGATTCTTCGTTCCTAGTGTTATTGATATCAACCGAGCCACAAGAAATGTGCTTATGCTCCATCTGTATGTATGATGTTAATAACAACATTTCAAACATAACTAATGCAGCAATATAGTAACATATGTTTTGAATAAAAGTAACATTTATCAATAACCAAAATGTATTCCTCTGCCCAACAGAACATATTTGGGAACCATATTAGCCTTACAATGCTTCTAGATCATAGTTAGCTAAACTCACAAACAAATCTTTTCCAAATATAAACCTAGCTTAGATGTTTTAAGAAAACTTAAAATAAAATTTGTAAATGTTTAACAAGAAATTAAGATGGATTATTCACATAATTACAAACATCATAGTGAAATATAAAGTTTAAATAAAAATCATGACTCAATGAACATAGATCGCATACCAACAAAATATTAACATGAAACAATTTTAACAGTTTTATTTTAGATATTAGAAATTTATCAATCAATTAAGTGCATATATACCTCAAGGCTCAACTGCACACGGGTGGGTGGGTGTGCTTCCAAGATTCAAAGCCGTACGGAAAATCGAACTTCAATTTAATCTGAATATGAATATTTGTGTGTTTGTTTTTTGTTTTCTTATGTTCGATCAACTAGGGTTTAGGGTTTGTTTGTTTATATACCAACCATACGGATGCAATCGAACTCAAAAGAGGATTCCTTTAATTTTACATATAAATCCATTCAAGTTCAAAAGGTTTCATCTTTTTTTCGGTTAATTTGAGTTAATTACAAGGAAAGTCCATATACATTAAAATATATTGTATTTCATTTTTAGGTTTTAATTTAAACGAGTCAATGAACGAGCCAGCTAACGAGCGAGTCACGAACCAAGCTAAACTTGGCCCAAGCTCGGCTCGTTTACAAACCGAGCCAAGCCAAGCCAATTCGGCTCGTTTATAAACATTACATATGCATTCGTGCATCCAAAACCATGGCAATTACTGACCATCCAGCAGTTATGATCCTCGGCAGGAACGTAATCATAGATCAAGTAGCTATGCCAGAAAGTTTTTTGCAACATTACTTTAACTTACTCACCTATGAGGAGGTCACCAAGCGAGCTAACAATAAGAACATAGTATCAGGTACCACACTCCAATCCATATATTTTTTATTTTCTATAAAATGTTTGCTTCGTGAACCCTTTGATGAAAATGTCATGTATGCTCATATATTTAAAGTTCGTACAATAATTTTGCTTTGGTTATTTTAGGTTTATTATTTTAACTATTTTTTGTTTAAAAGTTGTTTGTATAGAATTAGGTTATTATTTATTAATTTAATTTACTAGTTCTGATTTATTCTTTATAAACTAAATTATTGAATTTTAAATTTACACCGTTTTTACCCATCACGTGTTGTGACGACATTAAATATGACATGAAATAATTGACACACAACTCATTTCCAAAGCGATGAGCTTTATAAAATGATATATGAAAATGGTTTATAAAAGAATGTATTGTTTACTTAACAATGTATATAAAAAACGTCTAAATTATAATTTATATTTGCCTTAGTAATTATCTATTTTTTTCTTCTTAAATAGTTTATAAAACAATGTACTGTTTTAGAACTAGTAAATTAAATTGATAAATAATCAATAAAGTCCATAAGTTTTTTTTAAAACTAAGCAAACATTAAATAATAAATAACCAAAGCAAACTATCTTACGAATTGGAAATAAAGAAGCATACGGTGCATGATATATAATAAAAAATATTACATTGTTGAGAACTCATCTATACTATATATAAAGTATATGAGATGGGTATTTTAAGATACCCTAAAATTAAGAACACGTACAATATTCAATGCATAAGATACAAGCACTTATAAGGGTAAAATGGTACTTAAAACCTTATTTACAAAATAACCCCTATGTTAATTTCCATAATATCCCTACACATTACATCTGTTACCTTTATTTACATATTATATACTCCACAAACATCTCAACCATATACATATAAAACGCATATATCCTCTACAAACATCTCAACCATATACATATAAAAAACTCCAGGTTATATAAAATAAATCCTCCAGGTTAATAATATGATTGAGTAGCAGAAGAAAAAGTTACACGGCATAGCTGAGGCAGAAAAGGATCTGAAATAGAGCTTTTTGGACTGGTATTAGGTCATTTTGTTCCATAGGTTTCTTGCATATTACTTTTTCATACAACTTTATCAAATTAATATTTTCTACCCACAAAGATGACATTATAAGTATGAAACAAAAAGTAATCTTATATAGTTATATGCTGCTTTATAAAGAGCGCGAACTTTTGGTTTTAAAAAGCAAACTTTTTACTACAGAGAGCTTAGCTAACTACTTACTTGGAAAAAAATTTGCTCAACAGGTAGCTCAAACTTTGGTTGACGATTCTTTTCAAGGAATCGAAATCCATAAAATTTGAAGGAATATGGAATGATGAATGGTGGCGGTTTATAGAAGCTGATTTTAATTCCTTCGGTTAAATTCTTTAAATCTCCAACTAAACAAGCCATCCTTTGAGCTGATATTACAACCTAAACAAATTATGAAAAAGTCATGAATGGAATTCAAATTTCGATTTCATTGAACCTCAACGTACCCGACTACTTTGTCAAACATATCATTTAATATGCACTATAATAAAAATAAATTATTGACTATAAAGATAAAATGAGATACCAATCGTGAGACAAATGTGCAAATTAACCCATATAACATGTCCAAGGAGGTTTTCATGTGACATCCGGTAATTTTCCGTTACCAAACTCCGTTAGTTCCGTTAAGTTTTGCATACACGTGTCGTAAGCACACACTAGTTGTCGTTTGACGTTGGTGACTTAAAAATAATTAATAATGTTAATTTAATAATAATCTAGTTGAAAAGATGATTATTATGTTATGTTTATGTTTTTACGCGATTTAAAGACTATTTGAGAATTTTATCGCGTAACGCGGAAACGCGTGTGTTAATTCGTATGTTGCGTGTTTTATAAATATAAAATATATAATGGGTATTACTAGTTTATATATTTGTTAGATGGTGGAAAACACTTTTAAAAGAAGTTAAAAGCTGAATTTTTATAAATATACAAAATGCAAGGGTTAAAAAGGGTAAATGTGGAAAATTAATTAAAACAAAAATAAAACCCTAACCCCCACCCATTGTTCGACCGTGACCTCTCTCCCACTCCCTCAAACCTGCGAATTCAGCCAAGAACACACACCTACAAGTCGATTTTGGTTGATCTCAAGCCCTACAACAAGTTAGGAACATCAATTGCAAGATAATACACGTTTAAAGGTTAGAACTTTACAAGTTTTGTGGTGTTCATGTTATGGCCGAAGCCTATGCTGCGAATTGGGTATTATGGGGCTGAAAAATTGATGTTTTGTTGATGATAATGAGTTAGTTGGATTGATTACATGTCGTTTAACCTTGATTATGCATGAATTGTATGTTTTTAGTGGATTGATCATGAACTTTGATGATTATGAAACCTAATTCGAAATTGATGATTATAACATGGAATTGATGATTGTTTGATGTTGTTGGGTTGTTAATTAGGTTGTATGAATGCTAGGAAACATGGATTTTGCAAGAAATTGGTGAATTGAGGGATTTGTTCATAGGTTACTAATAATAGTAACTTTATTTTGATGTAATGTTGAATTGCTAATGTGTTGATGTTATAGGTGTGTTTATGATGATAATTGGATGTTGGATTATTGCTATGAACATTGGTAATTCAAGATTACATGCTAGAATCCATAAATTACTAAAGATAGTAACTTTTTGAGTATGAAACTTATGAATCAAGTTAGATAGATGTTGTAGATCATGTCTAGGTATGATATGAACTTGATTAGGTATATAATAGTTGGAATTATGGTTGAATTGGATGTTAAACCACTTTTGGGTATTACTTTCCCAAAAGGGAAACTTTATTGTGCATGAACTTTGGATATTGGTAATTTGACTTGTTCATGGTTTTAGGGTCATGCTAGAATGATTGTTATGAATGTCTAAAGTGGTAGAATCTGTTAATTGGGTTGTATGGAATGTTTATTTGGTTATTGGGTGATTATTTCACTTTGATGGTCATGTATGGTTTGGTATGTTGATTAGTAACTAGGACATCATGTTTGGGACTGGAATTGATCATACTAATGTATGTTGCATGTATTAGGCATCTTGTATGCGTTGTGAATAGTATGTATGACTTTTTGGTAAATTATCTGTTTTGACCCATATATGCTAAATCATAGCTATAGGTCATATAAGTAGGTTATGCATGATCTAACCTGTTATACGATACACTAGTTATGTTTTGAACACATTGAGCATGCTAGATGCTAAGGATTTATACAACTTGTATGATATGTGCATAGCATGATGATTTAGGCAATGTATTGGGAATGTAGCATCAAATGTGAGTCATTGGAATGTTAAACATGTACGTTATATGCTTATGTATGTTTAAATGGTTTACAACGCATAATGTCACCAACGGGTCAAACGGGTCAACTAGGTCACGTGTATGTTGTTTTTATAAAACCTTGAGTTCCTTGTTTGTAGAACACTTAGGGTTTCTCTTGGGATTGTTGTGTGTACATGTACTTATGTACTTGTATGTTCTAGGTAACCTTTGAAGGTTGTCTTTTCCGCTCGTTCTTGTCAAGTTAAGCTTTAGATATCTATCACACGCATCAGGTGAGTTCATGCCCCATTGTTTTATTAAATCTCTTTTGGGGGAGATAGCATACTGGTAATGTTACAAACGCTTTTTATATTTAAGATGTGTATGATATTAATATAGTGCTGTTTACCATGATAAAGTCCTCACACTTTCGAATTGTTAATATTGAATAGCGGAGAAACTTGGGTAGTACTACTGGGTCTGACGAGCCCCACCTGTGTGACTCGAGGTCAACTGGGTGCAATTTGTCCTATGATTATTCGTCACGATATGGTGAAGTCGTGACGGGAGGCAAACATAACACAGTCAGCTTCAATGTCGAAATCACTATGTATTAATATCGATTTGTTAATGGACTAGCTAGCTATTACAATGCACATGCTTATTTATACACTGTTGATAAACTGTTATGTTTATACGCAAACTCTTGAACTCACCAACCATGTGTTGACTTTTTAGTATGCTATTCTCAGGTCATTAATCTGGACTGCTGATAGGAGCACCACACGAGTCAGCATGCATTTTAGAGATTTAAACTTCAAACATATTTAATCGTCTTTTATTTATGGTTTAAACTACTTGGTTGGCACTTGTTTTGCCATGTGGTACTTTTCACATGTTTTGGGTTGTTTTATTTACTTTACGCTTCCGCAGGTCTTTTAAAGTTTAAACTATGGTTGATTTACATTAAACGTAGCATATAGAGTCGTTCCGAGTAACTATTGACTGTGATCCTGGTTTGTTCACACGCTTCGCGGTAAAACCCCGCACGTGGATTTTGAGGGTGTGGCAGATTGGTATCAGAGCCATTGGTTATAGAGAACTAGGTTGCATACACACTAGACTATAACCGCACACAGTTAGTTAGTTACTTGTTCCTGATTTTTCTACTGCATACTCACTGGCATACACATCACACTCTCTGCAGCATGGCATCGTCTTCGAGAGCACGTGGTAAGCTACCAGCATCACCCACACGACCCGAGTCCCCACCTCCTGGACCGGTACCTGATGATGGACTGGACTGGCCTCATTTGGACTATCCACGAGGTGAGTTCGACTGGGATCAGCCATTTGTGCCACCCGAACGTGACCCTCCCCATGACTGGAGTTTCTACCCGGAGTTTGTGGGTCACCTCATGTACAGGGAACGTGTGCCTACATCAAGACCCCGAACTAGGAACAGCACAGAGCAACCACTACCTACACTTCCACGGACGGTGCAGTCCAACGAGCAGGTTATTGCTGCATTGGTAGCAGCACTGGACACGGAGCAACACCAGGTCCGGCGACTCACTGGCAATGTCTGTACACTACAGCACGAAGTGTACACACTGCAACATCAACTGGATAAACTCGTGGAGCATCATGGTAAAACCTTAGAGGGGTGTTACCAAATGCGGGATGGTTACCAGACGCTGAGTGGACGCGTGACCGCACGGGAACAGCGCGATAAAGCAATCGACAACAGGTTTGCTGCTTTAGAGGCCCAGTTGGCGGCACTTCAGATAGCCTTAGCTCCTGCTCCGGTGGAGGCCCCCGAGGAGGAGGAGGAACCCGAGGAGGAACCCGAGGAAGAGCCCGAGGAAGAACCAGCGGAGATGGAAGAAGATAGTAACAATTCAGACATAGTTGATTGATTTTATTTCATTTTTTCTAAACAACTTGGACTATGTAGCGTTTCCTTCTTTTGGAACCTATGTGGGAAGGGTTGTTTCCCCACTTGAATTAGAAACTTAAATTTTGACATTGGTGAATACATTGTGATTTATTTACAATTTATTTATCTTGGTTATCATTTTTGTTATGAATGTAGTGGATGTGATGATTCATTATTTCTTATTGTTTACTATATTTCAATGAGATGAATATGTTTGATGTTACTCATTATTGTGTTGTGAATGTAAAGTGAATAATGGACGCCCGAGGACGAGGACGTGGACGTGGCCGAGGACGCGGACGCGGGCGCGGCCGAGGACGCGGACGCGGGCGCGGACGAGGTGCCGGAGACCAAGGTGCCGGTGACCAAGGTGCTGGTGGCCAAGGAGCCGGTACAATTAATATGACTCCTGCGGAACTGGCTGCCTTTATAAATGCACAAGTCCAGGCGGCAGTAGCTGCTGTCCAAGTAGGACAGGCCGCAGGTAAACGATAATGGAAAAGTTTGTCAAATATTCTAGTTAACCAAATAAGATGTCTAATCAATATTTATCGTGACAAAGCAGGACCTCCAGCGTGTACCTACAAGTCCTTCATGGACTGCAAGCCTCACACCTACAGTGGAACCGAGGGTGCTGTAGGGTTAGTAAGGTGGTTTGAGAAAACAGAATCTGTGTTCTCAAAGTGTAACTGTCCACCTGCTGACCAAGTGAAATACGCAACCGGGACGTTGGATGGTGCTGCACTGTCTTGGTGGAATGCTCAAGTGCAAATGCTAGGGCAAGCCATGGCAAATGAGCTCCCGTGGAATGAATTCAAAGATATGATGATCGAGGAATACTGTCCTCGAAGCGAAGTTCAAAAGTTGGAGATGGAATTTTGGCAGTTAAAAATGCAAGGTTCCGAGATCGAGGCCTATACAACAAGAACTCACGAGCTGGCCACACTATGTCCTGGAATGGTGAACGAGATGCACAAGCGTGTGGAACATTACATCCGGGGATTGGTGCCCGAAATTAGGAGCATGGTGACTTCCTCTAACCCCGCCACTATACAACAAGCCATCCGACTAGCCCACAAACTAACTGACGAAGCTGTGGAGCTAGGACGGTTGCCAAAACGGGGTGCTGCTGCAAGCGTACCCGACAACAAAAGGAAGTGGGATGCCTCTAACAACACCAACACCAACAACAATAATAGAGCATCATCATCCGACGGTCAACACCAACCTCAACAACAACAACCACAACAGCAACAATGAAGGTTTGACAACAATTGTAATTTCAAACCAGTCAAACTCAAACAATCAAGGACCGAGCGCCTATGGTGGTAAACAGCCGATGTGCACGTGGTGCAACTATCATCACGTTGGGAGATGTGACAACTACAAGTGTCAGTGGTGTGGTAAAATGGGACACTTGGCTAAGGATTGCCGTGGTGAGATGGTTAGGAAACCACAGCAACCTCAGGAGACTCCAAAGGGTTGTTTCGAGTGTGGAAAGGAGGGGCACTACAAGCGAAACTGCCCGCAGTTGTGGAGGAACGGTAATGGCAATGGCCAGAACAACAACAACCAGGGCAACAACAACAACAACAACAATAACAACAACAACAAAGATGGAAATGGCAATGGTAACGATGGTAATAATGGAGCCAAAGGGAGAGCCTTCGTCATTGGCTCAGGTGAGGCTCTAAACGACCCTACTACTGTTACTGGTAGGTTTTCTGTAAATGGGTGTTTTGCTACAGTATTGTTTGATACTGGAGCCGATAGGAGTTTCATATCCTTAAAGTTCTCTAGTCTCCTAAGTGATATCCCTTCTGCCTTAGAATCCAAATATACCGTAGAATTGGCTGACAGTAAACAGATTCATGTGACACATATTCTTAAAGATTGTAAAATAGAACTCGCTGGTCATACTTTCGCTATAGACCTTATGCCTGTTACACTGGGAAGTTTCGACGTTGTGGTAGGCATGGATTGGCTCTCAAATAAGCAAGCGGAAGTCATATGTCACGAGAAGATCATACGAATTCCTGTTGGTGATGAAATTCTCACAGTCCGAGGCGACAGCAGTGGTGCAGTGATGGGCATTATCTCCTACATGAAAGCACAGAAATTACTGCGAAAAGGTCGCTTGGCTATCCTGGCACTCGTCACCGATAAACAACCGGAGGAAAGGCGAATGGAAGACATACCCGTCGTGCGAGACTTTCCCGAGGTGTTTCCAGAGGATCTTCCTGGATTACCACCTCATCATCAAGTGGAATTTCAAATTGAACTGACTCCCGGTGCAGCCCTGATTGCTAGAGCACCTTATCGATTAGCACCGAACGAACTACAGGAGTTGTCATCACAACTTCAGGAGCTTTTAGATAAGGGCTTTATTCGACCTAGCTCATCACCTTAGGGAGCCCGTGTCCTCTTTGTAAAGAAAAAGGATGGCACGTTTCAAATGTGCATCGATTATAGGGAGTTAAACAAAGTCACAGTTAAGAACCGATACACTTTACCTCGCATCGACGACTTATTTGATCAGCTTCAGGGATCCAGCTATTATTCGAAGATCGACTTGAGATCTGGTTATCATCAACTCCGAGTCCGTGAGGAGGATATCTCCAAAACTGCATTCCGTACTCGTTATGGTCATTACGAGTTCTTGGTCATGCCTTTTGGGTTGACAAATGCACCTGCGGTGTTCATGGACCTCATGAATCGTGTGTGCAAACCCTACCTTGATCAGTTTGTTATTGTGTTTATCGATGACATACTGATATACTCTAAGACCAAGGAGGACCATGAAGAGCATCTACGATTAATCTTGGAATTGTTAAAGAATGAGCAACTGTACGCCAAATTCTCTAAGTGTGACTTTTGGATACGCGAAGTACAATTCCTAGGCCATATTGTTAATGAGAAGGGTATACATGTTGATCTTGCCAAGATTGTGGCAATAAAGAATTGGGCCATACCTAAAACACTGAGTGAGATACGACAATTTCTAGGATTAGCGGGGTATTACCGACGGTTCATAGAAGGATTTTCTAAGATTGCACAACCTCTCACCGCTTTGACCCACAAAGGAACAACATACAAATGGGGAGAAAGTCAAGAGGCGGCTTTTCAGCTATTGAAATAGAAACTCTGTAGTGCACCGATATTGGCACTGCCAGAGGGGACGGATGATTTCGTGGTGTATTGTGACGCATCCATTCAAGGATTGGGTTGTGTTCTGATGCAGCGCGATAAGGTGATAGCCTACGCCTCTAGACAACTAAAGGTTCACGAGAAGAATTATACTACCCATGATCTGGAGTTGGGTGCAGTGGTTTTTGCCTTAAAGATTTGGAGACATTACTTGTACGGTACCAAATGTACTATCTATACCGATCACAGGAGTCTTCAGCACATCTTTGAGCAAAAAGAGTTGAATATGAGGCAGCGGCGTTAGGTGGAACTTTTGAATGATTATGATTGTACTATCAAGTACCATCCTGGAAAGGCGAACGTAGTTTCCGATGCCTTAAGCCGAAAAGAAACAGTTAAACCCAGGCGGGTACGAGCCTTACAACTCACGATCAGTACCCATTTGCCTGAACAAGTTAAGGAAGCACAAATAGAAGCCTTGAAAGAGGAAAACATTGTTTTTGAGTCATTACGGGGGATGGATAAACAATTGGTGGAGAAAGAAGATGGAATTCGGTACTTCATGGATAGACTTTGGGTGCCTGTTTATGGAAATCTGAGGGATTTGGTTATGAACGAGGCACACAAGTCTAAATACTCTATACATCCTGTATCTGAAAAGATGTATCATGATCTAAAGGCGCACTATTGGTGGCCTAACATGAAGGCAGATGTAGCTACGTATGTGAGCAAATGTTTGACCTGCTCAAAAGTCAAAGTGGAATACCAAAAACCATCTGGACTATTACAACAACCCGAGATACCGATGTGGAAATGGGAACAAATCTCTATGGATTTCATCACGAAATTACCCCGGACTAATACTAGTTGTGACACAATCTGGGTCATTATGGATCGGTTGACCAAGTCCGCTCACTTCCTTGCAATTAAGGAAACGGATAAGATGGAGAAGCTAACCCGATTGTATCTTAAGGAAATCGTGTCGAGACATGGCGTACCAATCTCAATTATCTCTGATCGCGACGCTCGCTTCACGTCACACTTCTGGCAGTCACTACAGAAATCTCTGGGTACACGATTGGATATGAGTACTGCTTATCATCCACAGACTGACGGCCAGAGTGAGCGTACCATACAGACTTTGGAGGATATGCTACGTGCTTGTGTGATTGACTTCGGGAACAACTGGGAAGTTCACCTACCTTTGGTGGAATTTTCCTATAATAACAGTTATCACACTAGCATACAGGCAGCACCTTTCGAGGCTTTGTATGAGAGAAAGTGTAGATCACCGGTTTGCTGGGCTGAAATTGGTGATAGTCAACTAACGGGTCCCGAGCTAATACATGAAACAACTGAGAAGATTGTGCAGATATGGAACCGTATGGCAGCAGCGCGAGACAGACAGAAAAGTTATGCTAACAAGAGACGGAAACCTCTAGAATTCCAAATTGGCGACAAAGTGTTATTGAAAGTCTCACCGTTGAAAGGCGTAGTTCGGTTTGGCAAGCGAGGAAAGCTGAATCCGAGGTATGTTGGACCATTTGAGATACTGGAAAGAATAGGTCCGGTGGCCTATCGACTAGCCTTGCCTGATTCGCTGAGTGGAGTGCACAACGTGTTTCACGTTTCAAATCTGAAGAAGTGCCTATCTGACGAGACGCTAATTGTACCACTAGAAGATGTTCAAGTGGATGAACAATTGCATTTTATCAAAGAACCTGTCGAGGTGATGGATCGTGAGGTGAAAACACTTAAGCAGAGCAAAATACCTATAGTCAAAGTTCGTTGGAACTCGCGACGTGGACCGGAATTCACGTGGGAACGTGAGGATCAAATGAAGCTTAAGTACCCTCAACTGTTCGAGACGATGTCTGCAGACAAAGGTATTGATTTAAATTTCGGGACGAAATTTCTTTCAACATGGGGATGATGTGACAACTCATCCAAAACTCACTCGATTTCGATTTCTATGTGCCAATGCAGTAGATCAGTGATGGAACACGCTCACCATGTAACGCAATTTTCAGGACGAAAATTCTTTCAACATGGGGATAATGTGACATCCGGTAATTTTCCGTTACCAAACTCCGTTAGTTCCGTTAAGTTTTGCATACACGTGTCGTAAGCACACACTAGTTGTCGTTTGACGTTGGTGACTTAAAAATAATTAATAATGTTAATTTAATAATAATCTAGTTGAAAAGATGATTACTATGTTATGTTTATGTTTTTACGCGATTTAAAGACTATTTGAGAATTTTATCGCGTAACGCGGAAACGCGTGTGTTAATTCGTATGTTGCGTGTTTTATAAATATAAAAATATATAATGGTTATTACTAGTTTATATATTTGTTAGATGGTGGAAAACACTTTTAAAAAGAAGTTAAAAGTTGAATTTTTATAAATATACAAAATGCAAGGGTTAAAAAGGGTAAATGTGGAAAATTAATTAAAACAAAATAAAACCCTAGCCCCCACCCATTGTTCGACCGTGACCTCTCTCCCTCTCCCTCAAACCTGCGAATTCAGCCAAGAACACACACCTACAAGTCGATTTTGGTTGATCTCAAGCCCTACAACAAGTTAGGAACATCAATTGCAAGATAATACACGTTTAAAGGTTAGAACTTTACAAGTTTTGTGGTGTTCATGTTATGGCCGAAGCCTATGCTGCGAATTGGGTATTATGGGGCTGAAAAATTGATGTTTTGTTGATGATAATGAGTTAGTTGGATTGATTACATGTCGTTTAACGTTGATTATGCATGAATTGTATGTTTTTAGTGGATTGATCATGAACTTTGATGATTATGAACCCTAATTCGAAATTGATGATTATAACATGGAATTGATGATTGTTTGATGTTGTTGGGTTGTTAATTAGGTTGTATGAATGCTAGGAAACATGGATTTTGCAAGAAATTGGTGAATTGAGGGATTTGTTCATAGGTTACTAATAATAGTAACTTTATTTTGATGTAATGTTGAATTGCTAATGTGTTGATGTTATAGGTGTGTTTATGATGATAATTGGATGTTGGATTATTGCTATGAACATTGGTAATTCAAGATTACATGCTAGAATCCATACATTACTAAAGATAGTAACTTTTTGAGTATGAAACTTATGAATCAAGTTAGATAGATGTTGTAGATCATGTCTAGGTATGATATGAACTTGATTAGGTATATAATAGTTGGAATTATGGTTGAATTGGATGTTAAACCACTTTTGGGTATTACTTTCCCAAAAGGGAAACTTTATTGTGCATGAACTTTGGATATTGGTAATTTGACTTGTTCATGGTTTTAGGGTCATGCTAGAATGATTGTTATGAATGTCTAAAGTGGTAGAATCTGTTAATTGGGTTGTATGGAATGTTTATTTGGTTATTGGGTGATTATTGCACTTTGATGGTCATGTATGGTTTGGTATGTTGATTAGTAACTAGGACATCATGTTTGGGACTAGAATTGATCATACTAATGTATGTTGCATGTATTAGGCATCTTGTATGCGTTGTGAATAGTATGTATGACTTTTTGGTAAATTATCTGTTTTGACCCATATATGCTAAATCATAGCTATAGGTCATATAAGTAGGTTATGCATGATCTAACCTGTTATACGATACACTAGTTATGTTTTGAACACACTGAGCATGCTAGATGCTAAGGATTTATACAACTTGTATGATATGTGCATAGCATGATGATTTAGGCAATGTATTGGGAATGTAGCATCAAATGTGAGTCATTGGAATGTTAAACATGTATCTTATATGCTTATGTATGTTTAAATGGTTTACAACGCATAATGTCACCAACGGGTCAAACGGGTCAACTAGGTCACGTGTATGTTGTTTTTATAAAACCTTAAGTTCCTTGTTTGTAGAACACTTAGGGTTTCTCTTGGGATTGTTGTGTGTACATGTACTTATGTACTTGTATGTTCTAGGTAACCTTTGAAGGTTGTCTTTTCCGCTCGTTCTTGTCAAGTTAAGCTTTAGATATCTATCACACGCATCAGGTGAGTTCATGCCCCACTGTTTTTATTAAATCTCTTTTGGGGGAGATAGCATACTGGTAATGTTACAAACGCTTTTTATATTTAAGATGTGTATGATATTAATATAGTGTTGTTTACCATGATAAAGTCCTCACACTTTCGAATTGTTAATATTGAATAGCGGGGAAACTTGGGTAGTACTACTGGGTCTGACGAGCCCCACCTGTGTGACTCGAGGTCAACCGGGTGCAATTTGTCCTATGATTATTCGTCACGATATGGTGAAGTCGTGACGGGAGGCAAACATAACACAGTCAGCTTCAATGTCGAAATCACTATGTATTAATATCAATTTGTTAATGGACTAGCTAGCTATTACAATGCACATGCTTATTTATACACTGTTGATAAACTGTTATGTTTATACGCAAACTCTTGAACTCACCAACCATGTGTTGACTTTTTAGAATGCTTTTCTCAGGTCATTAATCTGGACTGCTGATAGGAGCACCACACGAGTCAGCATGCATTTTAGAGATTTAAACTTCAAACATATTTAATCGTATTTTATTTATGGTTTAAACTACTTGGTTGGCACTTGTTTTGCCATGTGGTACTTTCACATGTTTTGGGTTGTTTTATTTACTTTACACTTCCGCAGGTCTTTTAAAGTTTAAACTATGGTTGATTTACATTAAACGTAGCATATAGAGTCGTTCCGAGTAACTATTGACTGTGATCCTGGTTTGTTCACACGTCTCGCGGTAAAACCCCGCACGTGGATTTTGAGGGTGTGACACTTCACATTGCATAAACATAGAAAAATGTTGAAAAATACGAATTTTATTATTGCAAAGGGCTAAAGTTTGGTCTAAAACCTACCGTAGGAGCTGGCGCACAGCCACAGGCCGTTGGTCCAGACCAAGGCATCATCACCACCAAATAATTGATCATGTCTGCAACTAGCACAACCAACAAGAATACATGGTACCCCTACGTTAAGAACACACAAAATATTGAATGCATAGGATACAAGCACTTATAAGGGTAAAATGGTACTTAAAACCTTATTTACAAAATAACCCCTACGTTAATTTCCATAATATCCCTACACATTAAAGTTGTTACCTTTATTTACATATTATATCCTCGACAAACATCTCAACCATATACATATAAAACGCATATATCCTCCACAAACATCTCAACCATATACATATAAAAAACTGTTGTAATGTGATTTTTATATGCGTTTAAAAAACTCTAGGTTATATAAAATAAATCCTCTAGGTTAATAATATGATTGAGTAGCAGAAGAAAAAGTTACACGCATAGCTGAGGCAGAAAAGGATGGTATTATCCATCACTTTAATTTGTTGCAACTTTATGGGGATAATATTCAGTTCAAAATTTTATCTTTTGCATATTTTTAGGGATGAAAAGCCAGAATCATCCTCTATATAAACTATCTAACCAAATCATAATATATGTTCACTTGAAGGTTTGTATACATAGCAGACTACTAATATTCACTTTTACATGTTGATAAAAGTTTTAAACTTTCGAATCTGTGGTATATTTTATGTATGTTTTGTTCATTTATTTCTGTTCCTAACAATAATCTTATTCAATTTACAGATTTTGGTACCAAGTTTTCAGTTCTGTTTGAGGATTTTGTTTTCCATTAAGGTAAGTATTCTTTTAGATATATAAGTAATCTGCTAATATAATGCTTTGTTCATGGCTTTGAGAATTTAATTTCAAGCTTTCTGTTTTGATTGTGGATTTAGGTATGGAGCAGGGTTCAAAAATGTTGAAAGACCAACCATTCAAGGTTAGTCATGCTTCTCAAGTTTAAGTCATATAATGTAATAGAAGTTTACTTTGATTCATATGTTACTGAGTAATTATTTGTTTCAGTGTGATTTGAACAAACAAAAAAATGACTGGTCTGGTGACTTGAGTCAAAAGAATGTGAACGCTTCAAAGGTTTGTTTTTTTTGATCTTATGTATAGATTTTCGTTGGCTCAAATAATTTTTCAAATGTACTTACATACATATTTATGTTTACTTGTATTTTTATGCAGTTTGATGACCAAAAAGCGGGAAACTCAAGCGAATAGACGCAAAAGAATTGTTGAATGGAAATGAGATGAAGTTATTATTATAGAGAGTTAAGATGAAGAGGAGAAAGAAGACAACTTACTTGATACTGCGGATTCAAGCCAAAAGCTTAAAAATCCCATTAAGATTCCCCGAGCATCAGTTCAGAAGCGAAATAGACCTCATTTAGTTTAATTTTCACCCCACCACTAAATAATTCTGTTTTGCCTTTTCTATGCATTTTATTCTACATAAATTAATTCGTCGTCTTTATGTTTGAAATAAAAGATTTTTCTTCTTTGTTAGTACTTAAAAAGTTAAGTTTTTTTAGCTTTATGAATGTCGGTGTGAGAATGTAAATTATATTTTCATTTATCTTAGAACAAGTACGAGCTAATTAACAAATATTTAACTAACTTTGAAATTAATTTAGCAGCACCTAATTAATAATTTTACATGAATTTAAAACCAAACCTACATTTCTAAAGCTTTCAACACAAGAAACACATTTATAATAGAAAATAAATTACCTTACTTTAAAATATTATAATAATAAAAATAGCTTTGATATAGAAATAATTTATAACTTAATAAAGTCATATTTTGATTTATTGGTGGTTGAATTTGCTATTTTTAGGCAATTATTGACTAATATAGTTTTTATCAAAGAAGACACCCATACTTTTTAACAACCAGATGTCATCTTAGACTTAAGTATGCTTTTGCTAGAAAATGATAAAATAAAATATTGCCTAATTTGACAACCTTTTTCTCCACTTTAAAATACTTTATTAGTAAATATATAAAGCTTTGTACTTTAATTATTTATATCATTTACATATTATACCTAATACAACCAGCATTTGTTATAAAACAAGTAAATGTAACAGAAAAGATGAATTTTTTATAACATTTAATTGAGTCAGGTATACCTGTTGATTACTTATAATAATAATTAAAATTACAATAAACAATGACTTACTTATGTATGTGAAAATTAAAATCATGGTAGATAGTTACACAAAAGCCGCAAGGAAAGAAAATATATGTTAAGTTTTCTATGTTATTAATGTTTGTAGTAAAACCATTCAACATACATTTGTTTATAATTTTACTATAGTTAAACATCCTCATTTAGCATAATTATAAAACTAAAAGTTAGTTAAACAACAACTTCAATTATTTTAGTGTTTTATTTATACAATTTCTCTAAAGCTACAATATAAACAAACAGGGTATTATCCATAACATGTTTGGTGGCTGGTAAGTTAAACAGGGTATCTATACTATATAATGTTTCTAACCTTAAGCTATTTAATTTTTTTGTAGGTTGTGGTCAAGCTCTTGGAAGCTAGCTTTTTGTTCTAAGTTTGCCAATTTTTTTCCTATAATTCAACTTCTACTTTCAGGTTATCTATAACATATTTTCTAGCAGTTAAGTTAAAAAGAAAATAGTAACTAACTTCAAGATAGAAGTGTCTTATCCTATAAATTTCAGTTTTTTTTTAAAAAACAAATGCTTGATATTATCAACATGTAGCTGACTTTAGACCTAATATTATCCTACAATTTAGGTTGTTGCAGCTTTTTAGCTTACTTTAGACCTGATATTATCCTAAAATATAAGTTGTTGCAGCTTTTTAGGGATAAACATCCCCAACTCCTGTTCTATATAATATATATTACACAAAGTTGAAATTCACATCAACCGCATCACAAGAAACATCACTTGCTGGTTGATATTTTTATGAAAGTTTGAAACTTTTCAGCTTGTGGTATATTATGTATATGTTTGTTTTGTTTGTGTATTTAGATTCCTAACCAAAAGCTAATTCATTTTTCAGTTGCTTGTGGTCCAAGCTCTCGAAAATTAGCCTTTTTGTTCCAACTTTGCCATTTTTGTTCCCGGCTTTCAGCTTTTGGTTTCAAATCAACTTTTGGTTTCAAATCAGCTTATGATTTCAAGTCAGCTTTTGGTTTCAAGTTATCTATCCCCTTTGTGGATTTCGGTTCTCCATAAAGGTATGTCTTCTTTTAAACATATAAGTATTTAACTAGCAAATTTTTTAATTGTTATCGTGTTTGATTGTAAATCAGTGTGTTTTTTTTGTGTTGTCATGAAACTGCCTGATGGATTCAAATAATTTAGTGTGTAACGTCTATACTATTTATTCATATTAACCTTACATGTGTTCATCACAGTTGCCTACATCTAGGAAGTTATGCACTTTTTATGTTTGATTTAATATGCATATATAGCACACACAATCAGCATAGCAATTAAACACACATCTAACATGAACCTAGAACAACACAACACACAATAAAATCTAACAAATGTTAATTTCATTTAGCAAAGAAATAGAAAAGGTAACAAGTTAAAAGTATTTGTTGTAGCTTTGAACAAGAGAAGTAACTTACTTGAGAGGAAGGCAAGTTAAAAAGCCGAAGATGGGATTCATATTCATCATTATACTCCATTTGCTACCTCTACCATCCTCTGATTCAGATATTATATAGAAACCAATAACACACATTGATTTTTTCCTGAAGATACCATGAATGTCAGTGTTATGTTTCATTCATTAGTTTAACTAAAGTAAAATTACAAGCAAACTTATACGTACACTAAAATATAAGACTATTTAGTGTTTTAGCATTAGTGCAAACAGACCAACAAAAGCATTCACACTTGCATCTTCTTATACCGTCATATCATATGTGACAACCTTAAAAATAAGGTTAGACGATTTTATACCTTAAAGAAAATTTTATATTGCAACAAACACCTTATGAATATTATATAGTAAATCACTTATACATGTCATATATATATATTACGTATGCATGTTTGCATGCATGTATATATATATAGATTTTACGTACGCATGCATGTATATATGTATATATATAATAACCATTATCAAATATATATATATATATATGAGTGGTATGTGAATACATTTTAACATAAGCATATATGAATGTATTGTTATTAGTTACATGCTTGCATGAAAACTAAGTATGCATGAATTCAAAGGTATGTATACATGTAATCCTACGCGTGAGTATTATTTGATCAAAAATATTTATGATACCAAAAATTACATCCAAAGAAATGAGAAGACAACATCACAATATAATGGAACATCAATAGTAACATAACATCAAAAATGAAATAAAATAAACCACTAACACTTAAACACTAACTAAAGCTTTACTAAACACTTAAAACCCGGTTCGTTACCAACTCGATTAAACATTTAACATTGCAATTAAGAGGATAGTGACTGACTAGTCTCCTTGCTCGACATCTAGCACCAAAAGAACCTCCATGAGCTCGCCACCTAACCCTACACCATCCAACTAAGCAAGGATGCAAGGATGCCTAATCATCACTCTATGACCTCTAGAAGAATCATGGCTATACCTCACATCTCTATATAGCTCTCGACTGAAGAGGGGAGGCCACACATCTATCGACTACCATCTCAAAGTCTCTCTCAATATCTCTTTTGTTTCCCTCGGATTCGACCTTCATCACCACCATCACCTTCCGTAACCATTACCACCATCGCCATTCGTGACCATCATCACCTCCACCCTCCCTTCATCCCTCGGACAACACAAATACAACACATCACAACCGACCTCCACCACCTTTGTTCCCTCTCTATCTCTCGGTTACTCTAAGAACATCACCACCATCGATCACAACCTATACAAACCACATCACCAACTCTGCTTTCTCTCGGTTTCAAAGCATCAAATCGTTCGGTTCCCATGAAGCAAGCAACAATATCATCAAGCTTCTTTCGAAGGTTATAGCCTTTAACTATTTTATAATTAAACTACCAAATTATATGTGTTTGATAAACACATATAAAAACAACCCTCGTGATATAATAAAAAGTTTTTATCAAAAACTTTACTAACTTATGTTATTCTGATCAAATCTATAAGAAAAGATTTAACAAAGTCTAAAAACTTAATAAAGTTATCAAAGGGTTGAAAATCTACATACAAATTTGTTAAAAATTCGGGATGATATGTAATTAACTGTGATTGTGGGAATAATCATTGGAAAATTATTAGAAAAATATTGACTTACCATTCT
Organism: Flaveria linearis; assembly: GCA_024085815.1. Classification (NCBI taxonomy): domain Eukaryota; kingdom Viridiplantae; phylum Streptophyta; class Magnoliopsida; order Asterales; family Asteraceae; genus Flaveria; species Flaveria linearis. The sequence goes on from CM044003.1 coordinate 99,316,047, forward strand.
GTAAATTTTAGTAAAAATATAATAAGTAAAATAATTTATACAAATTATTTAAAATAAAGAAAATATTCAAAATACAATATCGGGAAAATTATGGAAAAATCACATAATGACTATTCTGAGATATAAAAGCTCCAGAAATTATTTTGTATTTTATTTCCTTATTATGATTGAAAAATGAATTTTTAAGTGATCTGTAATGGAAAAATCAAAAGAAATACTTTATCAGCACCATAAATCATGAAAACTTTAATGAAGACACTATAAATAAAATTAAACATATGGTATAAATTTCATAATTTTTGAAGTTATATAGATATTTTTAATGAATTTTTAGGATATTGTAAGATTTACAGAGCGAAATATATTGTTAATTAGACATCAGGAAATTTATGAGATGATATAAACGGTTAAAATAATATTATGTAAAAGTTTGGGAATTTTTGGATAAAGGTAGCTATTTTTGGTGATTTATGGATAATTTGGAATAATTATAACAACTTATATATAGTAAAATAAAAATTGAAAATTTTATGGTAATAATATTTGACTATTTTACAGCTAAATTTTAAGAATTTATTTGTATCTGAGGTTCTAAAAATTTTAAAGAAATTTTATCTAACTTATGAATTATTTTTATAGGTTACATTTTGGAAAACAGGTGAGACTCATAGCCCCATTTTGATATTTATAAAGTTTTTTGGGGAAAAAGCATACTGGTTATGTTGATGCATTATTTTTTAAATTATTTTGAGATGTACTGTCATTTGTGATACAACCATTAATTCGAATGAGGAACCGTCCGATAATATTGGTAGTACTACTTAGGAGAATATTTGGCACCAACAGGATGAGTGTTGTGATGCAATTTAAATATTTCTTGCACCAACAGAATGAGTGTTGTGATGTAATATTATCTGATTTTGTGAATTGTTTTGTGACAGTATGAATTATGTGTGAGCAGGTTTGGTTGTAATTGGTGCATCAATAAAATATTTTGTCTGGAAATAAACCTATGATCTCACCAACTTTACGTTGACTATTTGTAACATCCCGTATTTTTTTTATTTTTATTAATTGAAAGTTAATTTTTATAAAAAGGTTTAATAGGTTGCTGTTAAATAATCATAATAATAATAATAATTATAATAATAATAATAGTAATAATAATAATAATAATAATAATAATAATAATAATGATAATAATAATAACAATAATAATAATAATATTGATATTAAAAGTCCAGGGGGTTACAATGTCATTTCTGAAACTTTAAAAGAAATTTAAAACATGAAATAATAAAAATACAAACCGCAGGGACCATTTATGTAATTTGTCAAAACCCAACCCCCCGGCCGTCCCCTTCGTTTTTTCGGCAGCTCTCCGGCGGCTCTCCGGCGAGCCAAATACTTCCAATACACACGATCTTAACCGAACTAAATAATCCCGACACCTTCACATGCAAGATTCGAACCTAATCCCCCCAATAATTTAAAAAATTCATTCGGTAGTGCGATCTAACCGACCCATGTTCATTGTCGGCCTCTATACAGGCTCAAATCGCACTAAACACACAATGATAATCAAATTAAATTGACCCAATCGAACTTTATCCACCTATAAATCGAATGCAACATTCAATTTCATCAGAAAACACAAAATCAAACCAATTCGATTTCATTTCTGTTTCGAACCTGCAACTTAGTCGAACACAACCTTCTGGCCTTTCTAACTTGAAATTAACAGAGGGCTTTCAACCACTAGAATCATTTGAAGCTATCTACAAGATTAATTCGAGTTTCATCAGTATTTGATCAACATTCGAATTCAAGATAAGCCGCGACTTGTTCTTGACTGTATTTATCATCAATTCGATTCGAATAAGGTAATTAAACACATCTATATATTCGGTTTATCATGGGGAAACAAAGCCCCAACATTAATTTGATTATTAACTTCGAATTCGTGTTCAAGTTGAAATCGAATTAGGGTTCTTATGATTTGGGGAATTTTACTAATTAATGTATTTAAGAATTTAAAGCCAAGATAAACTGCGGCTTAGAGCCTTGGTTCACTGGTTTGGTGCGTGTGTGGGCAGGTGATGTAACATCCCATAGTAATGAAAAGTTAAATTATATAAACAATCGAGTTTAATACGATGTTAATTCCAATAATTACAAAGATTAAACATCACCCTCCGTGTCTTATATTCTATAATCAACATAGGGCTTTTGATTATAAGCATAATTCGAAGCTTCCTGTGCAAGCAATTCGATTTCCATCATTGTTTGATCAACATCCGACTTCGGGTTATACCGCGGCCTGTTCATATCCGTTCTATCATCCATTCGAACTAAATCATGTAAATTAAACCTACTTACATACTCGTTACACATGGGGAATCAAAGCCCCATGTTTATTTCATTAATCAGAATCGAATTCGAGTCCAATTTGATCGAATTCATTCTAGGGTTTATGTGGATTTGGGAGAAATAGAGGAAAAAGGTTTAAAAGTTGTTGGAACCGGATTCTGTCGCAGCCTTGTGCCTTGGTTCACCGGCTAAACACATGTTTCCCCATCCGACAGGTCCCGGGTTCGACCCCGGGCCACTGCATTATTATTTTTTAAAGTCTTTTTAGCTTCTAAAAATTTTGGAAAATTTTCTAAAAATTATAAAAATAAATTTTATAAACTCCCATTATTTTAAATCTCACATAATTATTTTTTTATAAATTTATTTTATTCAAAAACCCTAAATAATATTTATAAAATAATTTATAAATGTCATAAATTATTAATTTTTATAAAAATGGACATTAAAGCCTGAAATAATCATAGAAAACCATAGAAATTGTATAATACATACTTTCACAAATCATTTGTAAAAATAATTATAGGTTATACTATTATACTTTAATTAACAAATTATTATTGAATTATACGATTACAAGGAATATATATACATAATATATTTAAATGATAAATTTCTTTTGAATAAATCAAAATACAAGTAAATATACTTACTGGTCAAAACCCCACAACTCGACTTAGATCCTAGGTATATAATCAAATCCAAAAACATATATCCAATCGTGTGTCAAACCCGAATCCAACCAAATATATCTATTCGCAATGAGTATAATTTTAAAATCTTAGTTACAATAAATAATAGGTATTGAACGTGATTGATCGTGCATTGCTTGATTCTGTGAAGTCTTTGTGCATTACATCAATACAAGGTGAGTTTTCGTGGCCCCTTTTTATGTTTATACAAGTTTTTATTGTTTTCAATCAATGGGGGAAAAGTATGCTCACCCGTTTTCAATGCTGTACACTGTATATTCTGTTTTCATACTTGGAATCAACGTGATACTGTTTTGCATGCATACATGGTGTTATTTTTGGGAACACTCATACAACCATTAATTCCCGGGTTTGGGAACCAATGGTTAGGTATTGGTAGTACTACTGGGTTGACACCCCCACCCTTCGACGATTGGTTAACTTGCGAGTTACCAACACAGCTGCCAGCAATCCGGCCAAGGGTGAATATATTTCGTCAGATTTATATGCATAACGTCATTAGGTTTGGTTGTCTTTAAACACATGTTATGTGTTTTGTGCTTGCAGTATGATTCCATATCAAAATCTATACAGCATCGATTACATGTTTTAAATTTAAACCTGCGGAACTCACCAACATTATGTGTTGACATTTTTGAGCTTATCTTTTTAGGTGAACATAATCAAAGAGGATAGCTAGTGCTGATGCTTTAGCAGAGACCCTTAGGATTTCATTAGTTTGCATTTGTAAATGTGTATCATTTGTATTCATTTGTGAACTATGTGTATTTTGGATTTAGAATCAATAAGACTATGATAGTCGTGGAACTGACTAACCACGACACAAGTCACCATTGTGTCGGGGGACGTCATGACACGAGAAGTTTGCATGTATTATATCTCTGTATTTATACCAAGTGTTATGACGATCCCGTCCGTCGCATCCTCGTGTTTCCGCTCCAAGCGAGGGTGTGACAGATTGGTATCAGAGCCTTGGTTATAGAGATTTAGGTGGAGAATTCGACCTAGACTATAACCTAAGAACCTTCATATAGAATGCATGCTAGGGACTGTGTGCATTTGATTTTACCTAAATGATCTTCATGATTTGTGTGACACATAGACACCTGTATTCTGGATTTCCTGGCAAAAGGCCTTCGGGCTAAGGCAAGCGTATTCGTATAAATCTCATTGCGAGACCCGTTACGCTACCTGGGGATTTCTGGGATGAGTGATAAACTATGGTTAATACACAAGTCTACAAGGCAAATGTGTGACAACCCGAAAATTTTTCATGATTTAATATAAATTTTATATGAAGTTACAATTTATTTTTATATTTTTATTATTATTTACTAATAGTATTAATAATAATAAAATAATGACAATGATAATAATAATAATATTATTATTAAAAATAATAATGCTAATAATGATAATAATAATAATAATGAAAATATTATTATTAATAATAATAAATTATAAAATATTTATTAAAAAATTTGATTTATAAGTCCAGGGGGTGATTTTGTAATTCTTGAAACCTGTTTTAGAAACTTTGGGCATGAAATAATAAACATATTAAACCACAGGGACCATTCTTGTAATTATTTCAAAAACCAGCCCAAACCCCCCCCCCTCGTCGATCACCTTCCTCCGGCCGGTCTCCGGCGAAGTCTCCGGCGAGACCAAAACACCAAAATGACACGGTTTTGACCCAATCAATCATTCCCGACATGTTTTCGTGGGTGATTCGAACCTAACCCACACACCAATTTGAATAATGTGATCGATCTATTACCTAACCCACTAAACCCGATTGTCGGCCGACCCACTCACTAAATCGAGCACTACACACTACAATAATTCAAATAAATTAATCCAAACGAACGGCTATAAGATTCCTAAGCTAATGGTACTTCGAATTGTACCTGAAATACTAAAAATCATACAGTTCAATCGCCATTTCTCTCTCGGCCTGCAACTAATTCGATTTCCGACTTCTGAGTTCTATTTCACAAAACCAACAGAGGGCTTTTCATTAGTAAGGCCATTAGAAGCTTCCTGTAAGAGCAATTTGATTATGATCAACATTTACACCCTGAACCGATCTCATGACTGTCGCGACTGTTCTTCGATGGCCCAACATCAATTCGTCTTCCAAATAGGTAATTTAATACATGAACACACTCGATTTGACATGAGGAACAAAAGCCCCATGTCTATTGCAGTGATCATTCGAGTTTAAGCTTCAATTTGGGATTGGATCGAATTAGGGTTCTTGGTGGAATTGGGGAATTTGGTTAACTGAGTTTAAATGAAATGGAAACCAATACTTACCGCGGCTTGATGCCTTGGCTCACTTGTTCCCGGTCCAATTGCACTCCTTGGGGTCACGGGTTCGAACCCGGCCCCCAACCTCTATTTTTTTAAAAGCCTTTTTCACATTTTAAAAATCCAGAAAAATTACTAAAAATTATAAAAATAATTTTTATAAACTTTGTTTATTTTAGAAGTATATAATTATTTTCTGGAAAATTATTTCTTTAAAAATCTTATTAATTATAAAAATTATTACAAATGTTATAAATTGTTATTTTTTTATATATGTATTCTAAATAATGATTTAAATCATCAAATTATTAATGGAACATTATATCATCTGTAATTATGAATAACATAATAATTAGATAATTTATAATATGTTTTACCATGTAAATATGTTATAAATTTAACAATATGTTATTATCTATTATATGTTCAATTATAATAACTTTATTATATAAATATAATGATTAGATAATTTGTGTCTATTTATAAATCTTACTATTAGATTTTATAAATTATAAAATACTAAAGTATCCTATTTGTGTTTTAAACATGATAAACACAAAATTAGATTTTATAAATTAAATTATAAAATCTTATTAAATTAAAATATCAATTTACATATGTAAGTAATGTCTAAAAATTATTTAAGACATAATGACATATTGAAATCATTATTAAATTGATCAAATATCCTGAAATACAAATCTTTAATTATTAAAGAATTAAATGATTAATTATATGTCTATAACAAATCCCCGAAAACCAAATCCTAGATCAATTGAACACCAGGTTCAAGATCTAACTTATTTAGGTTTTGGATTTGTATCTATTTGCTGACATGAAATATAATTCTTTAGCAGGAATTTACTAGGTTGTCAACACCACACAAGGACTGAGGTGAGTTCATAACTATTCCCCTTTTTAATCATTTAAATATTTTGGGGCTGGAATACATGTTGTAATTAAAATTACAAATTATTTTGTGTATTATGTTAAATAATAATTGGATCACATTTATGATTACATATGGTTATTATGAAAATCCTTCTGTGTAAACTGGGCTATAAACAAGGCAGGGATCTTTTGGATAGTACTATCGGGGAGTGACTGACCCCCACGAATGTTTGGACATGTGGTCCTTATCAGATGCACAAAGATCTCGCTGTCATTCGGGATGACTATTCTGTGGGAAGGCAGATTGTTGCGCTATATAAGTTTTGCCATTATAGTTCCACTTACCACCCATATGAGGATAAATGTAAAGAGAGGATTCGCGCCCTCTGATTTGAATTATTATAAAAACATAATATACACATAAAAATGATATTAAACTATGATACATGGGCAAATCCTATGTAAAGGATTTGTTGGGCTTGTACATAGAAATGATAAACTATGATACATGGACAAATCCTATGTGAAGGATTTGTTGGGCTTGTACATAGTGGGTATGTGGGATAGCGGGTTCACCTTATTAAAAAGGGTTCCGACAGGCTATTCATATACCGATGAGTAATTTAAACTCACACTTTTACAATAAACCCTTCTTTGAATGATAATTGATGATTTATCAAAAATGTTTTACTCACCTATGAACTCACCAACCCTGTGTTGACACTTGATTTACATGTATTCTCAGGTATCTATTAGGAGCTTTTGGACGAGCACGTAAGATCATATAAGAGCTCCAGATACATATTGGTTATTAATAAGACATGATTGGAAGTATTGTTAAGAAACAATATATATATTTATTTCCGCTGTGTATAATATCTAATGCTCTGGATAATAATGGATTGGTTAACTAAAACTTATCATATAGATAACTGCATCTCATGTGTAACTAATGTGTTCGATCCTGTTTGCTCAGCCCTCCGTGATAGATTCCAGACCCGGAATTTGAGGGTGTGACAGATTGGTATCAGAGCCATTGGTTATAGTGAGTTAGGAATTGCATCTAGCCTATAGCCACACACAATAGTTGCACAAAGTAAATTGCCTTAGTTAGAGATTGACTAAGATTAAGAAGTTATATGCCTTATGTGATTCCTCTTATACCTTGATTCCTATCAATACACACACGAATCTTAAATCATATTCTAAGGCATTGTGTACCTAATTCAAGTGATTTCAAACTCCAAAACTCGATTTTTATTCATGGTTTTCAAATTCATCAAAGTCTGTGTCTTACAACTTGAAACATGTAATGCTGGAAGAGCGTGATGCCTGTATCTCGAGGTGTTCTGTCTAGGCAAGGTATTCGCATATATCCAAATCAACCGATGGACCTGTTTACCTTACCTGGGAACCCTTGGGATGAGTATCTGCTTATAGGTACGCATGTCTTCAACAAAGTTGTGATTGACCCAATACTTTGATTAGTCAACGTACTCGCTTTGATTCACAAATCAAACGAATACACTCGGAACATCTCATTGTCGTGTTGAATAATTCTTGCCCTTGATTTCGTTTTCCCGATATAATACATACATATTTGGTACTTCTATCATTAATGACCACTATACTTGACAAGATATGTTAACCTAATAGGAGGAACCGGGGTGATCATGCAAAGCAACTTACCATTACGGGTGCACACGTAATTGTAATTTGTCGTGCATGCTAAGTCCGGTGAATCTGGTCGGGTGGTAACATTGTAGTCCGTATAAGTCATCATTCCTACACGTTGAGCAAGGAAAGCCTCGGTTCTCATAGAACATATTTCCATGAAAATTCTTAATGATATCTCAGAATGGCTTCTCGACAAATCCGTTCACGGTCTAGAAACTCTAGTCGTAAGATTGCTGCTATTGTAGCACGTGAAGTTACTGTGGTTAATATACAAGCCTTTAAGACATATGAATCGAAATTACCTTGACGTATTCCATTTGGTAATCTGTGCTACACTTGTCCTAACCTAAAGTGAGACTTGTTTCCCTAGTACTTGCCCTGACATGGTTATACCTGAAATCCTGAAGGTATGAAGGATAGGCAGCTATCATTAGACATATTGTACTTATGTGCTTGTAGTTTACCTGCTGTTACTTAAGTCCTGTCCTACTTAGAGCCTTCATGGTATTTCCAATCATAATATTAATTTTATCTTTTAAGAGACATTCCTCCACTTAGCATTTCAGTAACTGAGGGACTGATTGAATGCTTAGAATAGAAGTGAACTACAGGAATTATAGAAGAGTGATGATACTCACTATACATATTCTTTGGGATGATGCTAAGGAAAATTAGGGTGTCGTGTAACCTATTTAAGCACATTCTTAGTATACCAGTGATGCTTATATATAGGATTATTGAGGGTTTGATATGAGTTCAAAGCCTTGGTGATTAAGGACTATGACTTAAGGAATGAAATGCAAAAGTTAGAATTGTAATTCTAAAATCATGCAATGGTAGGGTTAAGTCGTGCTCTTTATACTAACAAACTCCATGAATTGATAAAACTGATGTCATACCTTATGACATTAGACCAAATAGAATTAAGAAGGACACCGGGAAAAATCTAGTAGAATAAGCCTCTCTGATGGTTTAGGTGATTTGCTTTAGTGTCAATGTCGTGAACCTAACTATGATTGGTTAGTACGATTAAGCTAAACATGTGTTAAACGGGAACATTAAGAAGGTTGGAGTTCCGACCATTACCATAAGTGTGCCCTAGGTTGATTAGGACCCCAAGACAAGTTAGAATTGATCTTTGAAACTCATGAGAAAATTGTCCAGATAAGTAAACGCATGGCTGCTGCCAGGGATCGCTAGAAAAGCTACGCTGATAAACATCGTAAGCCACCTGAATTTCAGGACGGAGATAAAGTTTCGCTAAAGGTATCTCCCTGGAAGGGATTTATACGCTTTGGGAAACGAGGGAAATTGAACCCTCGCTACGTGGGACCTTTTGAAATTGACAGAAGGATCGGCCCAGTAGCCTATGAATTAAATCTACCTGCTGAACTTGGTGGTGTGCATAATGTTTTTCACGTATCAAATCTAAGGAAGTGTTTATCTGATGAATTACTGGTTGTGCCTTTCAAGGAACTGCAAGTATGTGAGAAACTTAGACTTGTTAAGGCACCAGTTGAAATCATGGATAAGGAAGTTAAACAATTAAAGCATAGCGAGATTACAGTTGTCAGAGTTCGGTGGAACTCCCGACGTTGTCCTGAGTTCACTTAGGAACGAGAGTACGAAATGATACGCAGGTATCCTAACCTGTTCAAAGATGTTGCCCGTACATCTTAATTTTCGGGACGAAAATTCCTCTAACAGGGGGATGATGTGACAACCCGAAAATTTTTCATGATTTAATATAAATTTTATATGAAGTTACAATTTATTTTTATATTTTTATTATTATTTACTAATAGTATTAATAATAATAAAAATAATGACAATGATAATAATAATAATATTATTATTAAAAATAATAATGCTAATAATGATAATAATAATAATAATGAAAATATTATTATTAATAATAATAAATTATAAAATATTTATTAAAAAAATTTGATTTATAAGTCCAGGGGGTGATTTTGTAATTCTTGAAACCTGTTTTAGAAACTTTGGGCATGAAATAATAAACATATTAAACCACAGGGACCATTCTTGTAATTATTTCAAAAACCAGCCCAAACCCCCCCCCCCCCTCGTCGATCACCTTCCTCCGGCCGGTCTCCGGCGAAGTCTCCGGCGAGACCAAAACACCAAAATGACACGGTTTTGACCCAATCAATCATTCCCGACATGTTTTCGTGGGTGATTCGAACCTAACCCACACACCAATTTGAATAATGTGATCGATCTATTACCTAACCCACTAAACCCGATTGTCGGCCGACCCACTCACTAAATCGAGCACTACACACTACAATAATTCAAATAAATTAATCCAAACGAACGGCTATAAGATTCCTAAGCTAATGGTACTTCGAATTGTACCTGAAATACTAAAAATCATACAGTTCAATCGCCATTTCTCTCTCGGCCTGCAACTAATTCGATTTCCGACTTCTGAGTTCTATTTCACAAAACCAACAGAGGGCTTTTCATTAGTAAGGCCATTAGAAGCTTCCTGTAAGAGCAATTTGATTATGATCAACATTTACACCCTGAACCGATCTCATGACTGTCGCGACTGTTCTTCGATGGCCCAACATCAATTCGTCTTCCAAATAGGTAATTTAATACATGAACACACTCGATTTGACATGAGGAACAAAAGCCCCATGTCTATTACAGTGATCATTCGAGTTTAAGCTTCAATTTGGGATTGGATCGAATTAGGGTTCTTGGTGGAATTGGGGAATTTGGTTAACTGAGTTTAAATGAAATGGAAACCAATACTTACCGCGGCTTGATGCCTTGGCTCACCGGTTCCCGGTCCAATTGCACTCCTTGGGGTCACGGGTTCGAACCCGGCCCCCAACCTCTATTTTTTTAAAAGCCTTTTTCACATTTTAAAAATCCAGAAAAATTATAAAAATTATAAAAATAATTTTTATAAACTTTGTTTATTTTAGAAGTATATAATTATTTTCTGGAAAATTATTTCTTTAAAAATCTTATTACTTATAAAAATTATTACAAATGTTATAAATTGTTATTTTTTTATATATGTATTCTAAATAATGATTTAAATCATCAAATTATTAATGGAACATTATATCATCTGTAATTATGAATAACATAATAATTAGATAATTTATAATATGTTTTACCATGTAAATATGTTATAAATTTAACAATATGTTATTATCTATTATATGTTCAATTATAATAACTTTATTATATAAATATAATGATTAGATAATTTGTGTCTATTTATAAATCTTACTATTAGATTTTATAAATTATAAAATACTAAAGTATCCTATTTGTGTTTTAAACATGATAAACACAAAATTAGATTTTATAAATTAAATTATAAAATCTTATTAAATTAAAATATCAATTTACATATGTAAGTAATGTCTAAAAATTATTTAAGACATAATGACATATTGAAATCATTATTAAATTGATCAAATATCCTGAAATACAAATCTTTAATTATTAAAGAATTAAATGATAAATTATATGTCTATAACAAATCCCCGAAAACCAAATCCTAGATCAATTGAACATCAGGTTCAAGATCTAACTTATTTAGGTTTTGGATTTGTATCTATTTGCTGACGTGAAATATAATTCCTTAGCAGGAATTTACTAGGTTGTCAACACCACACAAGGACTGAGGTGAGTTCATAACTATTCCCCTTTTTAATCATTTAAATATTTTGGGGCTGGAATACATGTTGTAATTAAAATTACAAATTATTTTGTGTATTATGTTAAATAATAATTGGATCACATTTATGATTACATATGGTTATTATGAAAATCCTTCTGTGTAAACTGGGCTATAAACAAGGCAGGGATCTTTTGGATAGTACTATCGGGGAGTGACTGACCCCCACAAAGGTTTGGACATGTGGTCCTTATCAGATGCACAAAGATCTCGCTGTCATTCGGGATGACTATTCTGTGGGAAGGCAGATTGTTGCGCTATATAAGTTTTGCCATTATAGTTCCACTTACCACCCATATGAGGATAAATGTAAAGAGAGGATTCGCGCCCTCTGATTTGAATTATTATAAAAACATAATATACACATAAAAATGATATTAAACTATGATACATGGGCAAATCCTATGTAAAGGATTTGTTGGGCTTGTACATAGAAATGATAAACTATGATACATGGACAAATCCTATGTGAAGGATTTGTTGGGCTTGTACATAGTGGGTATGTGGGATAGCGGGTTCACCTTATTAAAAAGGGTTCCGACAGGCTATTCATATACCGATGAGTAATTTAAACTCACACTTTTACAATAAACCCTTCTTTGAATGATAATTGATGATTTATCAAAAATGTTTTACTCACCTATGAACTCACCAACCCTGTGTTGACACTTGATTTACATGTATTCTCAGGTATCTATTAGGAGCTTTTGGACGAGCACGTAGGATCATATAAGAGCTCCAGATACATATTGGTTATTAATAAGACATGATTGGAAGTATTGTTAAGAAACAATATATATATTTATTTCCGCTGCGTATAATATCTAATGCTCTGGATAATAATGGATTGGTTAACTAAAACTTATCATATAGATAACTGCATCTCATGTGTAACTAATGTGTTCGATCCTGTTTGCTCACCCCTCCGTGATAGATTCCAGACCCGGAATTTGAGGGTGTGACAGATTGGTATCAGAGCCATTGGTTATAGTGAGTTAGGAATTGCATCTAGCCTATAGCCACACACAATAGTTGCACAAAGTAAATTGCCTTAGTTAGAGATTGACTAAGATTAAGAAGTTATATGCCTTATGTGATTCCTCTTATACCTTGATTCCTATCAATACACACACCAATCTTAAATCATATTCTAAGGCATTGTGTACCTAATTCAAGTGATTTCAAACTCCAAAACTCGATTTTTATTCATGGTTTTCAAATTCATCAAAGTCTGTGTCTTACAACTTGAAACATGTAATGCTGGAAGAGCGTGATGCCTGTATCTCGAGGTGTTCTGTCTAGGCAAGGTATTCGCATATATCCAAATCAACCGATGGACCTGTTTACCTTACCTGGGAACCCTTGGGATGAGTATCTGCTTATAGGTACGCATGTCTTCAACAAAGTTATGATTGACCCAATACTTTGATTAGTCAACGTACTCGCTTTGATTCACAAATCAAACGAATACACTCGGAACATCTCATTGTCGTGTTGAATAATTCTTGCCCTTGATTTCGTTTTCCCGATATAATACATACATATTTGGTACTTCTATCATTAATGACCACTATACTTGACAAGATATGTTAACCTAATAGGAGGAACCGGGGTGATCATGCAAAGCAACTTACCATTACGGGTGCACACGTAATTGTAATTTGTCGTGCATGCTAAGTCCGGTGAATCTGGTCGGGTGGTAACATTGTAGTCCGTATAAGTCATCATTCCTACACGTTGAGCAAGGAAAGCCTCGGTTCTCATAGAACATATTTCCATGAAAATTCTTAATGATATCTCAGAATGGCTTCTCGACAAATCCGTTCACGGTCTAGAAACTCTAGTCGTAAGATTGCTGCTATTGTAGCACGTGAAGTTACTGTGGTCAATATACAAGCCTTTAAGACATATGAATCGAAATTACCTTAACGTATTCCATTTGGTAATCTGTGCTACACTTGTCCTAACCTAAAGTGAGACTTGTTTCCCTAGTACTTGCCCTGACATGGTTATACCTGAAATCCTGAAGGTATGAAGGATAGGCAGCTATCATTAGACATATTGTACTTATGTGCTTGTAGTTTACCTGCTGTTACTTAAGTCCTGTCCTACTTAGAGCCTTCATGGTATTTCCAATCATAATATTAATTTTATCTTTTAAGAGACATTCCTCCACTTAGCATTTCAGCAACTGAGGGACTGATTGAATGCTTAGAATAGAAGTGAACTACAGGAATTATAGAAGAGTGATGATACTCACTATACATATTCTTTGGGATGATGCTAAGGAAAATTAGGGTGTCGTGTAACCTATTTAAGCACATTCTTAGTATACCAGTGATGCTTATATATAGGATTATTGAGGGTTTGATATGAGTTCAAAGCCTTGGTGATTAAGGACTATGACTTAAGGAATGAAATGCAAAAGTTAGAATTGTAATTCTAAAATCATGCAATGGTAGGGTTAAGTCGTGCTCTTTATACTAACAAACTCCATGAATTGATAAAACTGATGTCATACCTTATGACATTAGACCAAATAGAATTAAGAAGGACACCGGGAAAAATCTAGTAGAATAAGCCTCTCTGATGGTTTAGGTGATTTGCTTTAGTGTCAATGTCGTGAACCTAACTATGATTGGTTAGTACGATTAAGCTAAACATGTGTTAAACGGGAACATTAAGAAGGTTGGAGTTCCGACCATTACCATAAGTGTGCCCTAGGTTGATTAGGACCCCAAGACAAGTTAGAATTGATCTTTGAAACTCATGAGAAAATTGTCCAGATAAGTAAACGCATGGCTGCTGCCAGGGATCGCTAGAAAAGCTACGCTGATAAACATCGTAAGCCACCTGAATTTCAGGACGGAGATAAAGTTTCGCTAAAGGTATCTCCCTGGAAGGGATTTATACGCTTTGGGAAACGAGGGAAATTGAACCCTCGCTACGTGGGACCTTTTGAAATTGACAGAAGGATCGGCCCAGTAGCCTATGAATTAAATCTACCTGCTGAACTTGGTGGTGTGCATAATGTTTTTCACGTATCAAATCTAAGGAAGTGTTTATCTGATGAATTACTGGTTGTGCCTTTCAAGGAACTGCAAGTATGTGAGAAACTTAGACTTGTTAAGGCACCAGTTGAAATCATGGATAAGGAAGTTAAACAATTAAAGCATAGCGAGATTACAGTTGTCAGAGTTCGGTGGAACTCCCGACGTTGTCCTGAGTTCACTTAGGAACGAGAGTACGAAATGATACGCAGGTATCCTAACCTGTTCAAAGATGTTGCCCGTACATCTTAATTTTCGGGACGAAAATTCCTCTAACAGGGGGATGATGTGACAACCCGAAAATTTTTCATGATTTAATATAAATTTTATATGAAGTTACAATTTATTTTTATATTTTTATTATTATTTACTAATAGTATTAATAATAATAAAAATAATGACAATGATAATAATAATAATATTATTAAAAATAATAATGCTAATAATGATAATAATAATAATAATGAAAATATTATTATTAATAATAATAAATTATAAAATATTTATTAAAAAAATTTGATTTATAAGTCCAGGGGGTGATTTTGTAATTCTTGAAACCTGTTTTAGAAACTTTGGGCATGAAATAATAAACATATTAAACCACAGGGACCATTCTTGTAATTATTTCAAAAACCAGCCCAAACCCCCCCCCCCTCGTCGATCACCTTCCTCCGGCCGGTCTCCGGCGAAGTCTCCGGCGAGACCAAAACACCAAAATGACACGGTTTTGACCCAATCAATCATTCCCGACATGTTTTCGTGGGTGATTCGAACCTAACCCACACACCAATTTGAATAATGTGATCGATCTATTACCTAACCCACTAAACCCGATTGTCGGCCGACCCACTCACTAAATCGAGCACTACACACTACAATAATTCAAATAAATTAATCCAAACGAACGGCTATAAGATTCCTAAGCTAATGGTACTTCGAATTGTACCTGAAATACTAAAAATCATACAGTTCAATCGCCATTTCTCTCTCGGCCTGCAACTAATTCGATTTCCGACTTCTGAGTTCTATTTCACAAAACCAACAGAGGGCTTTTCATTAGTAAGGCCATTAGAAGCTTCCTGTAAGAGCAATTTGATTATGATCAACATTTACACCCTGAACCGATCTCATGACTGTCGCGACTGTTCTTCGATGGCCCAACATCAATTCGTCTTCCAAATAGGTATTTTAATACATGAACACACTCGATTTGACATGAGGAACAAAAGCCCCATGTCTATTACAGTGATCATTCGAGTTTAAGCTTCAATTTGGGATTGGATCGAATTAGGGTTCTTGGTGGAATTGGGGAATTTGGTTAACTGAGTTTAAATGAAATGGAAACCAATACTTACCGCGGCTTGATGCCTTGGCTCACCGGTTCCCGGTCCAATTGCACTCCTTGGGGTCACGGGTTCGAACCCGGCCCCCAACCTCTATTTTTTTAAAAGCCTTTTTCACATTTTAAAAATCCAGAAAAATTACTAAAAATTATAAAAATAATTTTTATAAACTTTGTTTATTTTAGAAGTATATAATTATTTTCTGGAAAATTATTTCTTTAAAAATCTTATTAATTATAAAAATTATTACAAATGTTATAAATTGTTATTTTTTTATATATGTATTCTAAATAATGATTTAAATCATCAAATTATTAATGGAACATTATATCATCTGTAATTATGAATAACATAATAATTAGATAATTTATAATATGTTTTACCATGTAAATATGTTATAAATTTAACAATATGTTATTATCTATTATATGTTCAATTATAATAACTTTATTATATAAATATAATGATTAGATAATTTGTGTCTATTTATAAATCTTACTATTAGATTTTATAAATTATAAAATACTAAAGTATCCTATTTGTGTTTTAAACATGATAAACACAAAATTAGATTTTATAAATTAAATTATAAAATCTTATTAAATTAAAATATCAATTTACATATGTAAGTAATGTCTAAAAATTATTTAAGACATAATGACATATTGAAATCATTATTAAATTGATCAAATATCCTGAAATACAAATCTTTAATTATTAAAGAATTAAATGATAAATTATATGTCTATAACAAATCCCCGAAAACCAAATCCTAGATCAATTGAACACCAGGTTCAAGATCTAACTTATTTAGGTTTTGGATTTGTATCTATTTGCTGACGTGAAATATAATTCCTTAGCAGGAATTTACTAGGTTGTCAACACCACACAAGGACTGAGGTGAGTTCATAACTATTCCCCTTTTTAATCATTTAAATATTTTGGGGCTGGAATACATGTTGTAATTAAAATTACAAATTATTTTGTGTATTATGTTAAATAATAATTGGATCACATTTATGATTACATATGGTTATTATGAAAATCCTTCTGTGTAAACTGGGCTATAAACAAGGCAGGGATCTTTTGGATAGTACTATCGGGGAGTGACTGACCCCCACAAAGGTTTGGACATGTGGTCCTTATCAGATGCACAAAGATCTCGCTGTCATTCGGGATGACTATTCTGTGGGAAGGCAGATTGTTGCGCTATATAAGTTTTTCCATTATAGTTCCACTTACCACCCATATGAGGATAAATGTAAAGAGAGGATTCGCGCCCTCTGATTTGAATTATTATAAAAACATAATATACACATAAAAATGATATTAAACTATGATACATGGGCAAATCCTATGTAAAGGATTTGTTGGGCTTGTACATAGAAATGATAAACTATGATACATGGACAAATCCTATGTGAAGGATTTGTTGGGCTTGTACATAGTGGGTATGTGGGATAGCGGGTTCACCTTATTAAAAAGGGTTCCGACAGGCTATTCATATACCGATGAGTAATTTAAACTCACACTTTTACAATAAACCCTTCTTTGAATGATAATTGATGATTTATCAAAAATGTTTTACTCACCTATGAACTCACCAACCCTGTGTTGACACTTGATTTACATGTATTCTCATGTATCTATTAGGAGCTTTTGGACGAGCACGTAGGATCATATAAGAGCTCCAGATACATATTGGTTATTAATAAGACATGATTGGAAGTATTGTTAAGAAACAATATATATATTTATTTCCGCTGCGTATAATATCTAATGCTCTGGATAATAATGGATTGGTTAACTAAAACTTATCATATAGATAACTGCATCTCATGTGTAACTACTGTGTTCGATCCTGTTTGCTCACCCCTCCGTGATAGATTCCAGACCCGGAATTTGAGGGTGCGACAAAATGGGTCAAGTATATTAAGTCTATGAACTTAATATATAGGTATATTCCTATATACCTAATAATCTACAAGTATGTTCCTACATACTTGATTTTATACATATACACGTGTTATCTGAACATCCCGAGGAAGACATTATTACTCTTAGTCTTTCTCCATGGGATACTTTGATACTAGATGTCAAACAGCTGACACCCTCTTACGAAATGTTAAGTGTTCTAACTGTTACAAGTACTGAAAAGGTACAACGACTGAGGAACAAACTCTCCAGTCGTTTACAAACTACTGAAACTATAACAACTGAAGAACAAACTCTTCAGCTGTTGTACAAACTACTGAAAAGGAAAAGTACAAACTACTGAAAAGGAAAAGTACAAACTAGACGCTTGTACAACATCATATTATTAGGGAACTTCGGTGATCATGCGTAGCGTCGATCTCTGATATTGAATCCGACCCTATCATGGTTATGACTGAAATTCTGAAAATGTGACGAATATGCAGTTATCATTAGACATAATGTGCTTATGTGCTTATTTGCTATTACATGCTATTATTGGAATACTGGCTCATGGACATAAGGACAATACATTATTTGTGCTTGATGAATCTAAATAATACTATGATGTTAACTTGGGGTAAGTGAAGCTGAGGGTGATCATGCAAGGTAAATTACCATTACGGGTGCACACGTAATTGTAATTCGCCATGCATGAAAAGTCTGGCTAATCTTACCATGAGGTAACGATCATGAGTATCACACGTATCTATTCTATACCCTAGGGTGCTAGGGTCATAATTCTAGTAAGTCCTTGTTGAAGGCAATCAAACATTATTAACATTTACTCAAGTCCTGTCCTACTTAGAGCCTTCATAGTATTTCCAATTATAATATTGACCTTATGAGAAATATCTCCACTTAGCGTTTCAGTAACTACTGATTAATGCTTAGAATGAAAGTGGAATACATAAATATAGAGAAGTAACGATACTCTCTACACATACAAAATGTTATTCTTTAAGATTATGCTAAGGATAAACGGATGTCACGTAACTGGTTTAGGCATCATTCTAGGTATGCCACGGATGTGGTGGGAACGCTGCGGGGAACCCTATATATAAGCATCCTTGGTATACCAAGAATGTGTTTAAACTAGGCTACGTGATGATCTCGATTGACTGAGTCATGGATTGGTTTGGTTGTAAACTATACGTATACGCTTTGTGAATCTTGCTACGTCACATTAAATTATTTACACTTTGGGAATGTTTTCTCTACAGTCATCAATTCCCGTGTGGAACCGATGTATAGGTTTGTCTGTAGCCAATTATATACTAGTAAAACCGCCTATACATAAGTTGCAGTAGCTCACATCAAACTTATGTTACGTTATTCTTTGGAATGATAGCTAAGGAAAATTAAGATGTTATGTAACTAGTTTAAGTATTATTCAAAGTATATCGTGGATGTGTTGGGAACGCTGCGGGGAACCCTATATATAAACATCACCGGTATATTAAGAATGTGCTTAAACTAGGCTACATAATGATCTTGATGGACCAAATCATGGATTATTGAAACTTGATGAGTGGAACCATATGTGATTATTTTTATACTTTGATTCCTATCGAAGCACACACAAATCTTAAATCATATTCTAAGGCATTGTGTGCCTAAATCAAATGGTTATCAAAATAAACTTTGAATTGTTACCCGTGGCTTTCAAAATCTCATTAAGGACTGTGCCTCACCAATAAATACATACAATGTTGGAAGAGTGGGATGAGTATCTGCTTATAGGTACGCATGTTTCCAACAAAGATGTGGTTGACTTAAAATTTTGGTTAGTCAACGTACTCACTTTGATTTATGAATCAAACGATTACACTTGGAACATCTCATTGTTATTATGCCAAATTCCCGATGGTTGTTTCCATGTTGTATAGCTCATATTACCCAAATCTCATAAAATATCTTAATGATATTTCAAAATGTCTACTCGTCAAAACATACCCTGATTTGGAAACTCTAGCTGTAAGATTGTTACTATTATAGCACGTGAGGTATACCAATCCTCCTAAATCATCTGAATCAAGACGTGAACCCTGCTCAAATCTCTATTTGTCCTAACCCTCCACGTGCTTGTACCTGCAAGCATTTCAGTTCTTGCAACCCCACTAAGTTCAGTGGAACCGAAGGAGCTACCGGATTAATACAGTGGTTCGAATGCTTCGAGAACACTTTCCTAAACACCGAATGGCCTTCAAAACTTTAAACCGTCACTTATGGTTCTCAAATCCTCTTAAGGATGTGTCCCATAACTAAGAACAGGTAGTGCTGTAGAAGAAATTCCTACATCTCGGGGTACTTTGTCTAGGCAAAGTGTAAATGGTGATTTGATTCGATCATTGAATTCATTTACTTAACTCGAAACCCTTGAGATGAGCGATCACTGATAAGTACGCGTGTCTTCAATAAGGTTATGGCTAACCTCATATCTTGAGAAGTCCATGTATTCCCTTCGATTATGAATCGAATGTTCACATCTCATTATAATATCGAATCATTCTTGTCCTTGATTTCGTCTTCCTGATTTAAATTATTCAAGACTTGAACACCATCATAACAAATTCTGCTATCTCGAACTTCGATCCTAAGCTTGTAAGCATGATTTTTTTTTTCCTTTGTTACACTAATGTAACTTGAAATTTTCCAAATTCCTAATTGATATTAATTTTCCTTTCGTCGTTAAGTCAAATTTCATATTGCTTGCACCTTGGGAAATGCAAAAGTTTCCAAGTCAACCTATGACTAAGAATACTCGTATATCCTAAATGATTCTAACCTACCAAAGCAGGGGAGATTCCCTTACTTTGATGAATCTCTATTTCGATAAATGGTTTTCCATTTGTTTGTTTTGTGAAATTTCATCCTCTGGGTTAGGGTGACTTCCTTATCATGAGGATTGACTTCAATTATTCTCATTGGAACTTACATTTCACAAATGACATGATCTCACCAAAATAGGATTAAAACCCGTATTTTGGTGACAAATGTCAACCTTCGATTATTTTCTTGTTAGTAGCAAGCTAGGCATGAATTCCATACCTTGATGACTAATCTCAATTCTTGGTCATCAACTTACCATGGTTGTAACCAAGTGACAAGACGCATGAAGTAACTTGAAGGGTGAACCAATGTTGGTAATTCGACCTATCAAGCCAAAGCATGATCTCTGAACCTGAAAGGAGACCCGATCGTATTAAGTTGATTTTGATTCCAAGCTTGGAGCACTTATGTAACACCCGGACCTCCAAACAGTCCGTTTAAGTTAAATAAACATGCGGAATTTGGTCCCAGAAAATTTCGTTAACATTTAACTCCCAAATATGTGTTTCGTGTCAACCGACACTCAAAAATGAAGTTTAACAATCCATTTACATACACACGTGATAGGAAGTTTCAAAATAATGTTAACGCGTTAGTTTCTACAAAAGAAACGTGTATGCAAGTCCCGTTCGATCCTTGTATGCCCCATCGATCACTTTAGCCTTCCGGTCCCGTAACACCTGAAAACACACGTTTAGACATCCATTAGTTCATAGGAACTAAGTAAGTACATTCTAACATTCATTTCGGGTCTTTACGGGGGTTTAAACGGACTCGAAACGCATTTGAACGATAATCGACAAAATCTGGGAAATGGGTCCCTACCGTAACTTACGGTACCACCGTAAGTTACGGTGGCTTCAATTTTGCTACGGTGGTACTACACTGGCTTACGATAGCCCATTTCACCCAGGGACCTACCGTAACTTACGGTGCCACCGTAAGCTACGGTGGACCCTGCAGCAAAAACATTATTTTTGACCCGTTAAGGGTCGTTTCGTGTTCCCGAGCCACCCCTTTCGATCCCGATTGTTCCAAACACCTAGAAATAACATATTTTATCCTATACGTGATTCCCACGGAGTTTCAACGAGTCTAACCCGACTCTTGGCAATATACCAAAATTTTTTCTATTTTTTTTCGGTATTTAATTCCTTATTTAACCCATTTATGGTTCGTTTGTTCTTTAGAGTTCCCGACCGTTCCGACAACCATGGAACCGGTCTATTATAACATATTACATATGTTTGGTGAGTTCTTAGACCCAACCCATCCCATTTGCTTATCATAACGCAAATTTTCCTTTTCATACCGAATTTGCCCCTTATAGGGTCAAATCCCATTTTAATGAGCGGTTTGCCATTCTTTCGCGAACGACCGCTTTCCTTGGCGTTACCCAACGTCCACACACATTGCAAATCGTAGGGATAACCCTTTACCCTAGTGTTCACACACGATGTGAATCACTTTAATCCGGGTTTGTCCTTTCTTCCCATTTCCATGGGACGGTCACGCACGTCATGACTCGTTCTGTTCCACAACCATGTGGTATAACACTAAAGTGTCATTTTCCGTTATGTTCACGCACGTCGTGAATCATTTGTCATAGAAGCTCACATACGGTGCAAGTCAACTATTTATCCTTTTTAAACGTGGTTTTCATTTTGTTTGAGCTTATGAGCACATGGTCACACACCTTGTGACTCATGCCTTTACTTTGTTATGCTCAATTTAAAGAATGTCTTACCTTGAGTCCGGAAGGTTTAAGTGGTCAATCAAACGTGTTCCTTGCCGGTTCCCTTGGATCCGCTTGCCACACCACTTCCTATTACCATTTTAAGGACCCATTTAACACATAACATTCATTTAATCACACATATGGTCTATTTGACCATTTATCACATTTAACCTACAATCTAGGCTTTCACATTGCACATTTCTTGCAATTAAGTAGTTCATTCATGTTTTTCATCTAATTTAGGCATTTCATCAAACACCTTATGTGCATAACTTAACATATTGGTTATTTACTAGCTTTTAAACATCATCAAGCTAGTTTTACACCTAAATCACATATCACACATGTGATTCATCAATTTCCACCAAATGTTAGGCACATAATCACATTTCTACAAGAATGAACATGGATTCTACAACTAGCAACTAGTTTACATGAAGAATCCTTAGTTTAACCTTCTAGTAACTAAACCCATTTCCATGGTTCATGTAAATCTTCAATTAAGGAGCAATTACACATCTAGTTACCATAATACACACATACACATGATCATCTAGCACTATAACACTAGGGTTTCATGTTTAGACCACCAATTTCTACACCCATCATGTGGGTGACGATTTTACCACCTCAAGAACATCAAGTAACACTTACTTGTAGCTCTTGATAAGATGAAGAATGATTTCTAGGGCTCAATTTCGGATCTTGCACTTGAATCACCAACAATTTGAGAAATGAGATGACAAAAACCCTTCTTCTCCTCTTCTCTTGTGTGAAACGTGAGTGAGTAAGACAATGCTCACCAAATGTATGGCAAGCCATACATATCCATGTTTAGGTTTCATCAATTGGCAAGATCCACCCCTCTAGTATCATTTTTCATGTTTCCACCTCTATTAACTAACTAGTAAATCTTCTAGTTAAGTCTTATATATTTACAATATTTAACACATGATACATTAATTGTATTTTAATTACATAATAATAAATTCGGGTCGTTACAAGTCTCTCCCTCTAAAGAGAGTTTCGTCCCCGAAACTTTACATACTAATCAAATAGATGAGGATAAGACTTCCTCATTTCATCTTCCGATTCCCAAGTGGCATCGGATCCCTTACGATTCTTCCATTGCACCTTCACCTGATTGAGTGTCTTGTTTCTCAGTTGCTTGACCTTTCTATCCAAGATAGCCACCGGCTTCTCGATATAGTTCAATCTGTCATAAACTTCCAAATCCTCGTACGGGACATAGGCCGACTCGTCAGCCAAACACTTCCTCAAGTAAGATACATGGAACGTGTTGTGAATTCCTTGAAGCTCTTCCGGCAATTCCAACCGATAAGCAACTTTACCCACACGTGCGATGATTTTAAATGGCCCGATAAACCTCGGACTCAATTTTCCCCGCTTCCGGAATCGTATAATACCCTTCCATGGGGAAACCTTTAACAAAACCAAATCTCCCACCTCAAACTCGATGGGTCGTCTACGCTTATCCGCGTAAGCTTTCTGACGGTCTTGCGCCGCCTTCATGCGAGCACGGATTTGCTTAATCTTTTCATCCGTATTCATTATCGTATCGTGGCCCACGAGTTCCCGCGGACCAATTTCTCCCCAACAAATGGGAGTTCGGCATTTTCTTCCATATAAAGCTTCATACGGAGGCATCTCGATGGTGGAGTGGTAGCTATTATTGTAAGAAAATTCCGCCAAAGGCAAATACTCATCCCAACTACCCCCAAAGTCAAGAACACACGCTCGTAGCATATCTTCTAATGTTTGAATGGTTCTT
Organism: Flaveria linearis; assembly: GCA_024085815.1. NCBI lineage: Eukaryota > Viridiplantae > Streptophyta > Magnoliopsida > Asterales > Asteraceae > Flaveria > Flaveria linearis. The sequence continues at coordinate 99,340,467 of CM044003.1, forward strand.
TCACTTTGTCCGTCGGTTTGGGGATGGTATGACGTGCTTAGCAATAGCTTTGTCCCCATCTCCGCTTGAAACTTCCTCCAAAACTTGGAAGTAAACCGTGTGTCTCTATCGAACACAATCGACACGGGCACCCCGTGTCGTGACACTATTTCGTTCACGTAAACCTCCGCCATTTTCTCCGAATTGTAAGTCTCACGAATAGGAAGGAAATGAGCGCTCTTGGTCAATCGATCGAAAACAACCCATATCGCATCGTACCCTTTCTTCGTTCTTGGAAGTTTAGTAATCAAATCCATTGTTAACTTTTCCCATTTCCATTCCGGAATATCCAACGGTTGCAATTCACCATGAGGTTTTTGATGTTCCGCCTTCACTTGCAAACAAGTTAAGCATTTCTCCACGTATTTGACAATATCGCGTTTCATGCCCGACCACCAATAGTTAACCCGAAGGTCTCTATACATCTTAGTCGCTCCCGGGTGAATTGAATACTTGGATTTATGGGCTTCATCCAATAGATCATTCTTCAAGGTGCAAGTAGGTGGTATCCAAACCCGACCCCATCTTGTTTTCAATCCCTGACTATCATCTTCCAAGTTTTGAGTTTGACCTTTGATTCGATTTTTCTTCAAATTTTCTTCCTTTAGCGCTTCAGTTTGTGCTTCCTTGATTCGTTCAACCACTTCGGATATAACGGTTATCTTCATTGCGGTTATTTTGATAGGAGTATGATCCTCCTTTCGACTCAAGGCGTCAGCCACGACATTGGCCTTTCCCGGATGATATAGGATTTCACAATCATAATCCTTTAGCAATTCCACCCACCGCCTTTGTCTCATGTTTAACTCCTTTTGCGTAAAGAAGTACTTTAAACTCTTATGGTCCGTGTAAATCGTACACTTCACACCATATACATAATGCCTCCAAATCTTTAACGCGAACACCACCGCGGCTAGTTCAAGATCATGGGTTGGGTAGTTCCTTTCATGCACTTTCAGTTGTCTCGAGGCATAAGCGATCACCTTGCCCCTTTGCATTAGAACACAACCCAAACCGGAGTAGGAAGCATCCGAGTATACCACAAAATCGTCGGTTCCCTCGGGTAAAGACAAAACCGGAGCTTGAGTCAATTTCGACTTTAACTCTTGAAAGGCTTTCTCTTGCTCTTCACCCCATAGGAACTTCACCTCTTTCTTGGTAAGCTTGGTTAAAGGAGAAGCAATCTTAGCAAAGTCTTGAATGAATCTCCGATAATATCCGGCTAACCCAAGAAAGCTTCTAATCTCCGTGGGAGTCTTGGGTGGACTCCATTTGGTCACCGCGTGAATCTTTGTGGGGTCTACGTGTATACCCTCCGAGTTTACCACATGACCCAAGAATTGTACCTCTCGCAACCAAAAGGCACACTTGGAGAATTTTGCGAACAATTTCTCCCGACGAAGCGTTTCGAGAACTTCACGCAAGTGACAAGCATGATCACCTTCATTTTTAGAATAAATAAGGATATCATCTATGAATACAATGACAGATCGGTCTAACATGGGTCGGCACACCCTATTCATCAAATCCATGAATGCTGCCGGGGCGTTTGTCAACCCGAAAGACATCACAAGGAACTCATAATGCCCGTATCTAGTACGAAATGCCGTCTTGGGGATGTCTTCTTCCCTTACCTTCAACTGATGATAACCCGATCGTAAGTCGATTTTCGAAAACCACGATGCACCTTGCAACTGATCGAATAGTTCATCAATCCTAGGCAATGGGTAACGGTTCTTAACCGTCACCTGGTTCAACTCTCTATAGTCGATACACATCCGAAGACTTCCATCCTTCTTTTTCACGAAAAGAACCGGTGCTCCCCATGGCGAAGTACTCGGACGTATGAACCCCTTGTCTAAAAGATCTTGCAATTGTGTCATTAACTCTTGGAGCTCCGATGGCGCCAAGCGATAGGGAGCCTTTGCAATGGGTTTAGCTCCCGGGGTTAGGTCGATTCGAAACTCGACCTCCCGTTCCGGTGGGACTCCCGGCAAATCCTCCGGAAAGACATCTGGAAAATCCCGAACAACCGGAATATCTTCCAACACATGAACTTTCGTTTCCGTGTCTATTACATAGGCTAAGAACGATTGTCCTCCATGGCTCATGTATTTCATTGCTTTAACTAAAGAACATAAAGCTACGCCACCGCGTTTTGCACCTTGGATTATTACCTCATAACCACTCGGAGATATCAATTGGATGCACTTGCGATTGCAAACTATATTGGCGTGGTACATGGAAAGCCAATCCATACCAATTACCACATCAAACTCCCCGAGTGTCATGGGTATTAAGTCGACCGAATAATCCTCACCTTCGATGGTAAGTATGCAATTTCGATAAACGTTGAACGCTAAGAACGTTTTTGAATCCGCTACCTCAATCTCTAAAGGACTAGGTAAGTTGTCTAACACCATGGAAAAATGACTCGCAAATTTAACCGAAACAAACGATCTATTAGCACCCGAGTCAAATAGCACATAAGCAGGTAGTGAGTTGATGAGAAAGGTACCCGTCACAACGTCGGCTATAGATTTGGCTTCTTCCGCCGTAATCAAGAAGGTTCTCGCCTTAGCTTTTCCTCCACCACCCTTTTTCCCCGAACCTTGAGCAACCGAGGATTGACTTGTACCATCCTTCTTTAGTTCCGGACATTCGCTCTTTTTGTGGCCCGGTTTGTAGCAGTTGTAGCACACACTTAGCGGGCTTGTGCATTGAGATGTCGAATGACCCGACTTCCCACACTTGAAGCAATTTTTAGATTCGTATCTACAAACTCCCCCATGCTTCTTTTTACAAATCTTGCAATGTTTGGAGTCTTTGTCATTCCCAGACTTGTTTGATGAAGATGAAATCTTGGCTTTCTTAGACGAACCCGTCTCCGTTTCAGCCGCACGCTTCTCCCCACGATCAACTTGCCTTTTCAATTCCGCTTCTCGATCCCTAGCACAATCGATAAGCTCTGCTAGAGTCTCACATTTGGACGGTGTAAGAAACTCTCGATACTTGGCACTCAACATGCCATAGTAGTGGTTAATCCACATCCTTTCATCCTGGAGCAACTGTGGGCAAAACTTGGCTTTGTCGTAGAAGATGGCCGTGATGGTATCAATACTTTCATCTTTTTGTCGTAACTGTAGGAATTCTTCTGTTATTCTGTTGATAGCGGCTTGTGGGCAAAACCGCTTTGTGAACAACTTCTTAAATTCTTCCCAAGTCATACTTTTGATACCTTCCCGCCCCTTCTCATCCCGTTGCAATTCCCACCAGTCTTTAGCTCGTTCCCGGAGTTGGCTTGCAGCAAACCTCACTTCATCAGATTCTTCACAGTGTGAGGTTTCAAAGGCACTTTCCATATCTTTGATCCACCTTTGACTAAGTAGTGGATCTACCTCACCCTTGAACGTTGTAGGGTTGCATGCAACAAACTCCTTATAGGTCACTTTCTTTGTTGGCCTTTCGGTTTCTTTGTCAGCCTTCAGAGCCACAAACTCTTGTTGAATGAGATCCCGTAGATCTTTGCGTACATCCTCGATGTAGCCCGGCAATAAAGCCTCAAAAGCCTTGCCAACTTCCTCCTTGACCATTTCCCGTGTTGCATCATCGGGATGGGTCTCGTGATTCTCTATATTAATCACGTGATCGTTACCAGCCATGACCTAAGACTGTGACCATTAAACTTTACGTTAGTACCATGTACGTAATCTATAGCATATACACCGATGCTTATGATTCTACTATCACTAGGGTCTAACCCTATTCACACAATACCCATTTCCATCCTTAAGTTTAAAACAACATCCCTAAGAACCCATTCGCGTGCCTTTGATTGTTGTTAGACTGGCCAGGCCTAGCAACAAGCTCACCACACGGATGCCTTCTTAGTTCCTTTATTCCAAACTTAAGTCAAGAAGCTAGGTTCAATCAGTTCATATGGTACATATCATACATATATCATACATATATCATACATGTGTCAAGCTTGTTACGTTTATAAACGGCACACTAACCTTGTACCTTTAGGCTCAGTGATCGGCTTCTTGGATCGAACGTTTGCATTTCTCATATCTAGAGCTCAAAAGTTTGAGTCCAAGTGTTCGCGACGCACTTGAATCTCTCAAACCGTTGGCTCTGATACCAACATGTAACACCCGGACCTCCAAAGAGTCCGTTTAAGTTAAATAAACATGCGGAATTTGGTCCCAGAAAATTTCGTTAACATTTAACTCCCAAAATATGTGTTTCGTGTCAACCGACACTCAAAAATGAAGTTTAACAATCCATTTACATACACACGTGATAGGAAGTTTCAAAATAATGTTAACGCGTTAGTTTCTACAAAAGAAACGTGTATGCAAGTCCCGTTCGATCCTTGTATGCCCCATCGATCACTTTAGCCTTCCGGTCCCGTAACACCTGAAAACACACGTTTAGACATCCATTAGTTCATAGGAACTAAGTAAGTACATTCTAACATTCATTTCGGATCTTTACGGGGGTTTAAACGGACTCGAAACGCATTTGAACGATAATCGACAAAATCTGGGAAATGGGTCCCTACCGTAACTTACGGTACCACCGTAAGTTACGGTGGCTTCAATTTTGCTACGGTGGTACTACACTGGCTTACGATAGCCCATTTCACCCAGGGACCTACCGTAACTTACGGTGCCACCGTAAGCTACGGTGGACCCTGCAGCAAAAACATTATTTTTGACCCGTTAAGGGTCGTTTCACGTTCCCGAGCCACCCCTTTCGATCCCGATTGTTCCAAACACCTGGAAATAACATATTTTATCCTATACGTGATTCCCACGGAGTTTCAACGAGTCTAACCCGACTCTTGGCAATATACCAAAATTTTTTCTATTTTTTTCGGTATTTAATTCCTTATTTAACCCATTTATGGTTCGTTTGTTCTTTAGAGTTCCCGACCGTTCCGACAACCATGGAACCGGTCTATTATAACATATTACATATGTTTGGTGAGTTCTTAGACCCAACCCATCCCATTTGCTTATCATAACGCAAATTTTCCTTTTCATACCGAATTTGCCCCTTATAGGGTCAAATCCCATTTTAATGAGCGGTTTGCCATTCTTTCGCGAACGACCGCTTTCCTTGGCGTTACCCAACGTCCACACACATTGCAAATCGTAGGGATAACCCTTTACCCTAGTGTTCACACACGATGTGAATCACTTTAATCCGGGTTTGTCCTTTCTTCCCATTTCCATGGGACGGTCACGCACGTCATGACTCGTTCTGTTCCACAACCATGTGGTATAACACTAAAGTGTCATTTTCCGTTATGTTCACGCACGTCGTGAATCATTTGTCATAGAAGCTCACATACGGTGCAAGTCAACTATTTATCCTTTTTAAACGTGGTTTTCATTTTGTTTGAGCTTATGAGCACATGGTCACACACCTTGTGACTCATGCCTTTACTTTGTTATGCTCAATTTAAAGAATGTCTTACCTTGAGTCCGGAAGGTTTAAGTGGTCAATCAAACGTGTTCTTTGCCGGTTCCCTTGGATCCGCTTGCCACACCACTTCCTATTACCATTTTAAGGACCCATTTAACACATAACATTCATTTAATCACACATATGGTCTATTTGACCATTTATCACATTTAACCTACAATCTAGGCTTTCACATTGCACATTTCTTGCAATTAAGTAGTTCATTCATGTTTTTCATCTAATTTAGGCATTTCATCAAACACCTTATGTGCATAACTTAACATATTGGTTATTTACTAGCTTTTAAACATCATCAAGCTAGTTTTACACCTAAATCACATATCACACATGTGATTCATCAATTTCCACCAAATGTTAGGCACATAATCACATTTCTACAAGAATGAACATGGATTCTACAACTAGCAACTAGTTTACATGAAGAATCCTTAGTTTAACCTTCTAGTAACTAAACCCATTTCCATGGTTCATGTAAATCTTCAATTAAGGAGCAATTACACATCTAGTTACCATAATACACACATACACATGATCATCTAGCACTATAACACTAGGGTTTCATGTTTAGACCACCAATTTCTACACCCATCATGTGGGTGACGATTTTACCACCTCAAGAACATCAAGTAACACTTACTTGTAGCTCTTGATAAGATGAAGAATGATTTCTAGGGCTCAATTTCGGATCTTGCACTTGAATCACCAACAATTTGAGAAATGAGATGACAAAAACCCTTCTTCTCCTCTTCTCTTGTGTGAAACGTGAGTGAGTAAGACAATGCTCACCAAATGTATGGCAAGCCATACATATCCATGTTTAGGTTTCATCAATTGGCAAGATCCACCCCTCTAGTATCATTTTTCATGTTTCCACCTCTATTAACTAACTAGTAAATCTTCTAGTTAAGTCTTAAATATTTACAATATTTAACACATGATACATTAATTGTATTTTAATTACATAATACGAAATTCGGGTCGTTACAACTTAAACTTCTTAAATCAATTTCCCTCCCTTTATCTTCATATTTTGACCTAGCTATATGGAAACATTTCTTCCTTATCTATCGACTTTCATTTTGAGTATCATCAAAACGTGATTGTACGATGGTAGTCTTCCTAAACACTCCCTCTGCTGAAGATATTATCAACTTATGAACATGACTTCCTAGTCACGTAAATGTTCTCAGCTGAACTCATGGTTTGTTGAACTGCGTATGTAAACAGATATTGCTACCTTGCAAAACATGTTTACAAATACCTTTCCTATTATTCGCGTCACTTCTTGAACCGCTTTAGAATCCTTAACCTTGAAAAATCATTAGAATTCTATTTTGGATTTGAACAACAAGACTTTAAAAGAGAAGTTCTGGAGAGAGTTACCAGCAAAAAGAGGAATTACTTTTGAGACTGAGTTATTTGGAGCCAAAACATTCTTAATATATATGTTGAACCCGTGTTCAGCAAAGATGGGGAGAAAATTGATGTTAAGTGCATGGGCATGGAAATCACTGATCAGGTGAAAAAGAGAGAAAAGATGGCAAAACTAAGGGAAGAAATAGCTGTGCAGAAGGCCAAAGAGACAAAACTTAATAAAACTGTTCATATTACAGAGGAAACGATGAGAACAAAACAAATGTTAGCAACCATGTCACACGAGATAAGATCTCCGTTATCTGGGGTCGTTAGCATAGTAGAAATTCTATCAACAACAAAACTTGATAAAGATCAGAAACAACATTTGAGTGTCATGTTGTCTTCTGGTGATCTAGTCCTTCAAACTTATTAGTGACATCCTCGACTTTTCCAAAGTTGAGTCAGGAGTTATGAGGTTGGAGGCCACAAAATTTAGGCCAAAAAGAGGTGATGTCCCAGTGGAGGTTATTGGTGATGTCTTACGGATTAGAAAAATTCTCACCCACTTGATCAGCACTGCTATCAAGATTACCCACCAAGGAAAGGTTCATAAACCTTCGTAACTTGTAGACATGGGTTTGGCCTAAAGGAAAAGACGTAACTTGGTATGGGTCCAAGTGTCTTACTTTCACATATGACAAGACCTAACCTTTGTGATCCTATGGATTTCCTGTTTAACCTTCCTTTCAACTAAAAAGCTTCTTATCTTAGAGGCCATGATGACAATTGGTGCATTATAAACCGAGTGACTACAAATTTTATTCAACGCATTATCTCACAACGTTGAGAAAATTACTCGTATCTGTTTCAAATGTGCGTATACCGTGGTATGACTATTAAAACATTGATCGTTATTTTGAATGATTGATTCATCTGTTGTTTTAATAATATACATAACCATCATCGTGAACTCATTCCAAGATCTTCGCATAGCATATTGTTCTTAGACCGAGGGTTGGTCAAAGGAGAAATACATATTCACAAGATATGCGTTAAGGTCGTTTTCTATGTTGACGTTGGGATTCTTAAATTCCGACGGATAACCTTTCTCATCATTGTTGGTCTTATTTTGATTTCTAGACGTCACCTTACCACGAAATTATATTCTGTAAGTTGTGAATTATAAGTCTAACATACCATGGTAACTCATCATCATTTCCCATATTTCCTCTCAAAACGTCTCGTATTCCACTGGAAGAATTCAAGTTAGTATATATTAGGTCAAGGGACTCGAAGGATTCCCTAAAGTGGAACACTTCATCTAAAATCAAACATCTATCACTGTCATTCGTACACTTACCCATTTAAACTCTCTTGTTCGTTTAAGTCCATTCTTAATTTCGGGATGAAATTTCCTAAAGCAGGGGAGACTGTAACATCCCGTAGTAATGAAAAGTTAAATTATATAAACAATCGAGTTTAATACGATGTTAATTCCAATAATTACAAAGATAATAATAATAATAATAATAATAATAATAATAATAAGGATAATAATAATAATAATAACAATAATAATAATACTAATAATAATAGTAAATAAGTTAGGGGGGTGTTTTGCCAAATTTAAAACTTAAAAGAAAACATTCAACATAAAATAACAAATGTTAAACCGCAGGGACCAAATACGTAATTTTCGAATTTACAAACCCAACCCCCGCCCATTCCCCGTTTTTCCGGCACCGGACCGGCCAAATTCCGGTAACACGCCGGCGAACTTCAAAACCGTTTAAAAACATGATTTTAATAGCCCAAATTACACCCAATCGCTTCGTGATCCAGATTCGAACCTGAAGCACTGCTAAAACGTGTTTAATCGGTCAAACAACGGTAATAATTTTTCCACTTTATCAATCGACCGTTAAACGGCTAAATTCCCCACTAAAACACCACTTTAACTAAATTGAATCAATCAATTCGAACTTTAACAACCTGTAAATCGAAGGCAACCTTTCATTTCATCAGAATACACAAAATTAAACCAATTCGATCACCACCTCTGTTCGAACCTGCAACTCGATTAAACATAACCCTCTGTGTCTTATATTCTATAATCAACATAGGGCTTTTGATTATAAGCATAATTCGAAGCTTCCTGTGCAAGCAATTCGATTTCCATCATTGCTTGATCAACATCCGACTTCGGGTTATACCGCGGCCTGTTCATATCCGTTCTATCATCCATTCGAACTAAATCAGGTAAATTAAACCTACTTACATACTCGTTACACATGGGGAATCAAAGCCCCATGTTTATTTCATTAATCAGAATCGAATTCGAGTCCAATTTGATCGAATTCATTCTAGGGTTTATGTGGATTTGGGAGAAATAGAGGAAAACGGTTTAAAAGTTGTTGGAACCGGATTCTGTCGCAGCCTTGTGCCTTGGTTCACCGGCTAAACACATGTTTCCCCATCCGACAGGTCCCGGGTTCGACCCCGGGCCACTGCATTATTTTTTTAATGCCTTTTTAGCTTCTAAAAATTTTGGAAAATTTTCTAAAAATTATATAAAAAAATTTTGTAAACTCCCATTATTTTAAATCTCACATAATTATTTTTTTATAAATTTATTTTATTCAAAAACCCTAAATAATATTTATAAAATAATTTATAAATGTCATAAATTATTAATTTTTATAAAAATGGACATTAAAGCCTGAAATAATCATAGAAAACCATAGAAATTGTATAATACATACTTTCACAAATCATTTGTAAAAATAATTATAGGTTATACTATTATACTTTAATTAACAAATTATTATTGAATTATACGATTACAAGGAATATATATACATAATATATTTAAATGATAAATTTCTTTTGAATAAATCAAAATACAAGTAAATATACTTACTGGTCAAAACCCCACAACTCGACTTAGATCCTAGGTATATAATCAAATCCAAAAACATATATCCAATCGTGTGTCAAACCCGAATCCAACCAAATATATCTATTCGCAATGAGTATAATTTTAAAATCTTAGTTACAATAAATAATAGGTATTGAACGTGATTGATCGTGCATTGCTTGATTCTGTGAAGTCTTTGTGCATTACATCAATACAAGGTGAGTTTTCGTGGCCCCTTTTTATGTTTATACAAGTTTTTATTGTTTTCAATCAATGGGGGAAAAGTATGCTCACCCGTTTTCAATGCTGTACACTGTATATTCTGTTTTCATACTTGGAATCAATGTGATACTGTTTTGCATGCATACATGGTGTTATTTTTGGGAACACTCATACAACCATTAATTCCCGGGTTTGGGAACCAACGGTTAGGTATTGGTAGTACTACTGGGTTGACACCCCCACCCTTCGACGATTGGTTAACTTGCGAGTTACCAACACAGCTGCCAGCAATCCGGCCAAGGGTGAATATATTCCGTTAGATTTATATGCATAACGTCATTAGGTTTGGTTGTCTTTAAACACATGTTATGTGGTTTGTGCTTGCAGTATGATTCCATATCAAAATCTATACAGCATCAATTACATGTTTTAAATTTAAACCTGCGGAACTCACCAACATTATGTGTTGACATTTTTGAGCATATCTTTTCAGGTGAACATAATCAAAGAGGATAGCTAGTGCTGATGCTTTAGCAGAGACCCTCAGGATTTCATTAGTTTGCATTTGTAAATGTGTATCATTTGTATTCATTTGTGAACTATGTGTATTTTGGATTTAGAATCAATAAGACTATGATAGTCGTGGAACTGACTAACCACGACACAAGTCACCATTGTGTCGGGGGACGTCATGACACGAGAAGTTTGCATGTATTATTTCTCTGTATTTATACCAAGTGTTATGACGATCCCGTCCGTCGCATCCTCGTGTTTCCGCTCCAAGCGAGGGTGTGACAGGTGAGAGGTCCCGGGTTCGATCCCGGGCAACCTCTTTTATTTTTTTAATGCTTTTTAACCATTTTAAAAATATATAAAAATTCTTAAAAATTATAAAAATAAATATTATAAATTTCCCTTATTTTAAATCCTACATAATTATTTTCTGTAAATTTCTTTTATTTAAAAACCTTAATAAATTTTTACAAAATATTATTTATAAACATTAAAATACTTATTTTTATAAAATGGATTCTAAATCGTGTATAACTATGAAATAATCACGAAAATCATAGAAATCATACATAAATTATTTATAAATATTATAAATAATTATTTTTATAAAAATGGACACTATATTATCTTTGAATATAGATTAATATATTTTATAAATTCACAAATTATTTACAAATGAAATTGTAGATTATTTCTTATAAAATATATGTTAACTAATAATAAGATTAATATCTTATTATTAATCGAAATACTATTTTTAATTATCCTTAGATAATTATAAATTACATATTAAACCTTATCATTCCTATATCATTCTAAAATATTTAAACATACATGTATAATCCTCCTAATGGAATCAAAATGCAAATAAATACTTTGTAAACTTAATACCTATTAAAAACCCCATAATTCTAATCCTTGATTTAACGTTAATTTCAAACTTAAATCTTGTAACATATATACACCTATTTGTGTACGTGTCACGTGTTAAACCAAACCAACCCGAACCTTACCAAATATATTGATTCACAGTGAACACATATTAAAGACTCGATTACAATCAATAATAGGTGTTGAACGTGTTTGATCATGCATTGCCTTATTCTTTGAAGTTCTTGTTCATATACATTACATCAATTCAAGGTGAGTTTCGTGGCCCCTTTTTACGCTTATATAACTTTTAAACATTTTAAACTTGGGGGAAAAGAATGCCTACTTACTTAACATATTTCCAAACACCTTCCCTAGTGGAAGTCTGCTGCAACATTTATGTAACTTTTAAACATTTTAAACTTGGGGGAAAAGAATGCTTACTTACTTAACATATTTCCAAACACCTTCCCTAGTGGAAGTCTGCTGCAACATTTATGGTTAACTTATATTGCTTATCTTATTGAATGATGTTATTATGACTCTTGACTCTATGCTATGTTGCTACCTCGTATGTTACTTGGTGGTTTTACATTACTATGTGCTATTACTTTGATGCTATGGGTGGTGTGATGATTACTTGTGAATACTATTGTTCTTGGATGCTCTCGGCGGTCTGGTTCTTCTTTGTGGGTCTACTTTGTGGTTCTTCTTTGCCGAGCATCCACTACAACTATTAATCCCGGTAATTGGGACCTAAGGATTGGTTTGGTTGTAACCTAAACGTATGCGCTGTGTGGATCTTGCTACGTCATATTAAACTCATTATGCTATGGAAAACCTTTTTATATAACCATTAATCCCGGTAATGGGACCTAAGGACTGGTTTGGTTATACACTATACGTATGCGCTGTGTGGATCTTGCTACGTCTTAATAAACTATTTAAACTTTGGGTATGTTTCCTTTCAGTCATCAATTCCCATGTGGAACCGATGTTTAGGTTTGGCTGTAGCTATTAAAAACTGGTAAACCGCCTATACATAAGTGTAGTCGCGGTAACGCTTATTGAACTTACTGTTTACATCATCAATATCTTTTATTACATAAAACCTGCGAAGCTCACCAACAATTATGTTGACCATTTTTGAGCATATCTTTTCAGGTGATCATAATCAAAGAGGATAGCTAGAGTTGATGCCTTAGCAGAGACCCTCAGGATTTCAATAGTGTTGCATTAGTAATGTATATCATTTGTTTTCATTTGTGAACTCTGTGTATTTTGGATTTAGAATTAATAAGACTATGATAGTCGTGGAACTGACTAACCACAACACAAGTCACCATTGTGTCGGGCGACGTCATGACACGAGGATTTTGCATGTATTATGTCTCTGATACCAATCTGTCACACCCTCGCTAATAGCGGAAACACGAGGATGCGACGGACGGGATCGTCATAATTTGAGTATGCTTTTTCAGGTGAAAATGACTAACAATGTAGACTTCTCTTTTGATGTATACAACGGCTGGGGTGAAGTCGTGGGAAGGGTCTGTGTAAATCTAACTGTCAACATTTACGATGGCAGTGTTGTGGTGGACGTGCATTTCCATCGCATTTGAAGATGTTTAGTTAAATCAAAGTTGTAATAAGGATTAAATCAAATTTTGGACTTTATATGTAATGATGTAATCCTAACTTATGATATATATAACCAAGTTATGTGTTTTATGTATTGATATTGTTTGTAGTTTGATTCCTTATAATCAAATGCGTTCTGATCAAACAAGTCACACCCAAAAATCGTTTCACGCTTCCGCTGGGATGTGATAGGTTGGTATCAGAGCCATTGGTTATAGAGAATTAGGTACTATGTCATATCAATTAAAGTGATACAAATTTGCACACCCGAACTGTGTCATATCAATTAAGGAACTAAGTTAAATAAATCGTTTGACACAAATTCTTCTACACCAGAGTCGAGCTCCGGTCATTCAACAACAAATCGCACTCCATCGGCTGAACAACACAATTAACCGTACAAAAAAACACAAAATCAACGAACGACGATGGTGATACTTACATAATCGGAACGTTGGTTGAGATCTCGGGCCAGAAGTGGTCGACGAAGGCGCTAAGATTGGATAGAACGTGAAGCTTTAGCGAGGGATGCGGCTCATTAAGCATCGCTAATAGAGATTGAATCACAGTTAGGGTTTGGGTTTTGAAGGATATAGAGGTTAGAAGAGGTGTTTTGGGACGATTTCTTTAGGAAGGGGTAATATGCATTGTAATCTAAGGATGATTTGTGTGGATGTTACCCTTGGACTTTTGGTTTTGTTAACTTTAACCCATTAGGTTTCATTTGTCGTTATATTAAACTATTTTTTTGTCAACTTTAACCCATTAGGTTTTATTTTCCCTAATGATTCATTGAACTGAAAACTAAATCTTTGTATTCCTTCAACCAATCTATGGTATCTACCCATCAATACATTACATGTGTACACCACATCTGTTTATCCGAGTCAATTGTCTTTCCCGTTACTTTTAAACAACCAGACTATTTATATACATAATAGCATGTATACATTTTAACACATTCTTTGTTTTTCTAATATATTCAGTATGCCTCCTGAAATGTTTCTAATACTGATGCTTGAGATAGTTGGACGGCTACCCCCAAAGGTTATCTTTAAATGCAAGTGTGTTAGTAAGGAATGGTTAACCTACATCTCAAGTATAGATTTTCTAAGGACGTATTCCCTATACATGCGAGACTCTCCCGAACAGAAAATCATCACCACGAGGAGCCATAAGAAATCTTGTGTATCTCGGTCTTTGAATTATGAGGAACCTAACTATTTGGTAGGTACCGAATTAAATCCCCCATTTAATGTTCATCCAAAAAAATATTTTATTTTTAGCGAGCTTGGATGGCATGCTCTGTATTAGCCATAAAAACACGTGGGATTTGGTTTTGTGAAATCCATTAACCGGTGCCTGCAAAATGTTATCCAACAATAATAAGCAGGGTTTCTTCAAGGCATATATTGATGCGATTGGTTTCTATGTTGACGCAACATTCGATTACAATGTTATTCACATTAAGCGTAGGCGAGGTACTCTTGTTGTATACGTGTATTCATTGCATGGTGCGTCGTGAAAATACATACCCTTCCTGAAAAAGAGGCCATACAATGGTGATACCTACGATTGGTCTATGGCAACCTTCTGTGGAGATGCTTTGTACTTCAAGGTGTCCTAAAACTGGCTTGGCGCTTAAAAGATGCTTGTTCTTTTTGAAGTCAACACACATCAGTTTTCAGAATTAGCATATCCAAATACGTGGGGCTTGGGGCCTCAATTTTCTTTGGTTAGCATACGCTCAGAACTTCATTGTTATGTTTCATGTGGTAGCTATAAAAGGGCTTTGGATTTGTGGAAGCTACACAATGGTTCCTGGTTGAAGTTGCATGCTTTTCGTTACGGCCTATGTCTTCCATTACCACCATTTACATCCTTAACACATTACAATATTAGTGGCACAACTCTTATGATCACAGGTTTGGGACATGTTTTTGAAATCAAGTTAAGCTTCAACGAAGTGGATAACTTTATCCCTACTGCTTTTGGTGATATTAAGCGTGGTGCGGTCTACTCCGAGACTATACTTTCACCTGGCTTTTAGTTGTATGACCTTCTGTCATGCATTTCCTTTTTCGATTTTATGTTTATGCTACCAATGTTTACCTTTTACAGTTACTGCCAAATGCTTTTGGTATGTTTTGGAAATTTAGTTTCAATGTCTTGGGATGTTTTACCATAGCTTCATTCATAAGTATCATAAGTATTGTCTTAGTATTTTAATATCTAAGTTAGATTTGCCTAATTCCAAGATATGAATATGTCAATAAATAATTGTTGTATCTGATGATATTGTGATTATTTTAATTTAATAATATGCACATTTTAAATTTTATAATGCATATTAAGAACGTATTATCCATACTTAATATATATATCTACAAATCATAAAAAGTTGAACATTAAAGCCAACACAATAGCAACTTAATTTTCTTTCGTTTACTATTAAAGTTTTCAACTTTTGTTTTCTTTTAAAATCAAAGGTATCATTGATCATGGATTTGCATACCATTGTTGATGATTTTTCATCAGTCACACAGTACTCTCTTTGGTATACTGTTTGTTTCGTCTGGATCGGTTTTGTTTTGCACATCGTGTTGGAAAACAAACTTTTGGTGGTTTTCCTTGACCAAAATGTAAGATCCTTTTTCATATATTTAAAATTTTAATATTACAATGTAGTTTGTTATTTAAATCACAATCTTTATTTTTCTAGAGACAAAAAATTGTTGGTTTTGTCCCGGCACCTATCATGCATTTATACAAACATAGGAATCTGGTGGGTAACATGTTTGTGCTACACCGTTTCCGAAGAGAGAGATTCAATTACCAGGAGTGGCCAAAATACGAAAACTACCTATTGGTTTGGAGTGAGCTCAAAATTGTTTTTAACGAGCACACTAAACTTGTGTGATTTTCAAGTCACACACCGACATGGTTCCGTGTGTATCCATTATTGCCTTCTACTAAAAATCTTTTGGAAGACAGAAGATGTGAAAAAATATTTACCGGTAAGCATAAGTTTTAATTGATATATAATTTTTTATTATGCTATTTATTTTTCCTACAATTTATAAAGAAATGTTATTGGTTGTAGATGTCGTCGGAAAGATTATAAAGGGTGAGCGTCGATTTCGAGAGTTTCATATGACTCTTCAAGATTATACGTACGCATTATCCAAATATAAAAATAACGATATTACTTTTTAATTGCCTAATATATACAATTGTATTATTTTTCTAATATATAAATTATATGCGGCAACTGTTACATTATACAATTATCTTTATATGATCCTCCGGGGATTCGTATGATGGTCATGTTTCGTGCAATATTAAACAAATCTATTGTCTACGTATCTCGATGCAAGTTGATTCGTTTGCCCGACAGTATGTTACATTTTATTTTTTTAAACGTACTTATTTACATTAAATAAATCATGTTCTGTTCTACAAACTTATACATCTTATTTATATGTTGTAGGCAATATTTTACGTTCAACTGATTTAAGTATGATCGTGATTGAACCAAACATGTCGGAGGCTCGTGCTATTCAAGTTTTCGATTGTTCATATCTTTAGTCACATGCTCAGTGGTATTTTTATTTATTAAATTACATTACATCTTCGTTTTTACAAATTTGTATTGGTGTTTCGGTTTTCATTACATTTATATATTTGTTTCTTAGTATGTTAGAAAGAAATTATGTTGTTATTTCTTACAACCTTACAAACTGTTAATGTTAACGTTTTTAATTTTGAAAATATGAAATTATCAAATGGGAATTTTATGACAGTGAATCTCAAACCAATACAAAAATTCAATCGAACTATAAACAAATATAGAGCTAAAAATTAATAGCATACCACACGGTTTCAAACCACATCAAAAAATACAGTTTGAGTGTAGAAAAAAAGCTTATGACAAATATTTAGATAGATGGGAGGCAGATTAACATTTATTATTATGTTTGTTTGCTTGCAATACATAAGAAGTAGAGATATACATTTACGTACATTAATTGTATATTTACATAATTAGTTTGCTTAAGTTTGTTACTTAAATGTTAGAGTGAATTACATGGATGGTCCCTGTGGTTATATTGAAATTTTGGATTTGATCCCTAAAGTTTAAAATCGTTGAATATAGTCCCTAACATGTCTTTCTCTTTTATATATGATCCTTAGGTCTGTTAGTTAACCGTTAGTAATGTTAAATATTGTAAGAAATTAGCATTTTACTTGCATTAGCCATCTATTTAATTTACATTTTAAAATATAGCATTATCTTTATTTAAGAAAATTTTATTTTTTTGTTTTTCAAAGTTTTTTATC
This sequence comes from Flaveria linearis, assembly GCA_024085815.1. Taxonomy (NCBI): domain Eukaryota; kingdom Viridiplantae; phylum Streptophyta; class Magnoliopsida; order Asterales; family Asteraceae; genus Flaveria; species Flaveria linearis. Next base: position 99,357,862 of record CM044003.1, read on the forward strand.
TTTTATATTATTTTTATAATTTCATTTTCAATAAGATTATTATTTAATAAAATAAGGTTTAAATACAAATATTTTTTTAAAAAACATGTTTTTAAACTGTTCGTTTTTTATACGTCATTCTAAAACTTTTTGATTTTTTAAACTGGTTGGTTTTCTAAAGTTTTTTTTACACCATTCGTTTTTTAAAACATCTTTTCTAAAACAAATTCTTAGTTTTTTTTAACATTTTTTAAAAACAACTCAGTTTTAAACATCTTTGTAAAAGAAGACATTTTTAAAAAGGTTTAAAAAACCCCCATATGGTTTAAAAAAAATTATAAACCAAACATTTAAAAGAAGAAATTTTTTAAAATAATTGTTTTGTATTAAATTATAAGCATATTTATAATAAAATGAAATTACATTAATGATCACTACAAGTAAAATAATTATTTTAATAAATTTAACATCACTAACTGAACTAACAGAGTAGAGACCATTGATAAAAGATAACTATAACATTAGGGACTGTATTCACACTTTTAAAACTTTAAGGACCAAATCCAAAATTTTAACCAAACCACATGGACCATCTATGTAATTTACTCTAAATGTTACTTACAAATATTTGTAGTTGTATATAAACTGTGTAAGAATATTCACGATATTATTATTCATTACAAAAGGTGTTCATCATTTTTACTATGAGGAACGGGCAACCAAAAGATAGTAATGACATTTCGACCTCAACTGCATCTACGTCACGAGTTGCAAAACGGAAAGAATACAACAGACGATACTATTCAAACAAAGAAAACAACAAAGCAACAAAAGTTTGTAATGCCAGTGTCTCTCAAAGCACTCCATTTGTATTGTCTACGATTAATCAGTCATGCTAAAGGATACCTTTAAGCACATTAAAACCAAATGCCAGTCACACAATACAAATGATAAATGAGAGTGTTTCTTGTGCTTTGGTTGAAAGACGAAGGGAGGCGAATTGACGATATTATGCTACACGGAGAGATAATAGAAAACGTATTCCAAATGAGCTTACGCAGATTCCGGTCGATGATCAACCACCTGTACGAGATGTGATCATAGAAGATGATCCATATAAATTTGTTTATGACCATGTACCTAAACACTCTCTCATCTTAAAGGAACAAAGTCCCTATCAGAAATGTTCAGTAAAATGATTTAAATCAGAATTCCCTACCTTTTGTTACATGAATGGGCAAACCAAATTAGCACCTATAGAAATCCCTACAGCATTGAACATGCTTTTCACGTTGCAAAATGAAATTGGCATAACCTTTAGGGCGAACATAAGGGCTTATAACACTAATTTTTCTTTCGCCTCAATGGGTGTCACGTTAGATGATACACTGACCAATATGAGAGACGGGGTGTATACCTTTCGAGTGCATAAAGGGATATATCATAGAATTGACTAGTTGGTCAGCAGAGATGGAACACCCAGATACTTACAACTATATTTTTATGATCCTGAAATAGAGTTAGAACACCGGCTCCAATGGCCAAATCTTGATCGGAGTATTACTGAGATTTTGTCAACGTGTTCTTTCTACAAATCCTTATGTCATTACATTCCGTAGTCTTGCGGAGCTGGGTCGTCTAGACAACTATAGAGTCACTTTGAACGCTTCAGCTGACGTTGACCAGAGGGTGTATAACAGACCAACGACATGAGAGGTTTAATTAATATTATTTTATTTTTAAGAACCGTAATATATTATATTTAAGATCCTTATTATTTATTAAACACATGTTCTTCAGGTTGCTGGTATCTGGGTTGAAGGGAATGACAATATCACCACCTATAAAAGAAGCATTGTGGTGTATGGTAGGTTTGAACATAGTCAAACTATTCAACCATACTTTGGATGTTACTCCATTATGTTATCCGCTATTTTTCCTAACGGCGAACCGGGTTGGCATCCTGACATACAACATGAAGTATTATCAACTAATCAAGTTAATAATTGTCAGGACAACATCGACGAAGACAATGAAGGTACCAAGAATGTTCCAAGTTTTAAAAATTCTAACACCAAATACCATGAAGTTCGATGCAGTCTACCATTTTAGTAACTTTATTTTTTTATCCAGGGTCTAACACACAAAATGCTAGGACAACTGTAGCTATGCGAGAGTACTACTGTTACAGGTTTCAAATTCGTCCAACAGAGAACGTGATTTTGTTAGGTGGTAGATTGCTACAGCAGTTTGTCGTCGATATTTACATAAAGATTGAAACATCACGTTTACAGTATTTTGAAAACAACCAACGACGGATAAGAGCTGACTTATACCAAGGTATTGTGGATTGCGCTCATGCTGGGGAGGTTCATCCAACTAGAATCGGACAACGGGCTGTGTTGCCTGCGTCTTTCATCGGAGGTCCTTATGATATGCAACGTCGTTTTTTAGATGCTATAACTTTAGTTCAAGATGATGGAAAACCATATTTATTCCTAACGATGACGTGTAATCCTCAGTGGCTAGAAATATGTGATAATCTAAAACCTGGTCAAACTCCACAAGATCGTCCCGATCTTGTTTCTAGAGTGTTTCGTGCTCGATGAGATGAGCTTAAAGAACATCTATTCAAGAAACATATACTCGGTCATGTTAAGGCATACGTTTACGTCATTGAATTTCAGAAACGTGGTTTGCCGCATGCACATTTCCTCCTTATCATGCATGCCCAAGACAAAATCAGTATTCCAGACCATTATGATAACGTTGTATGTGCTGATATTCCTAACAAACTAAGACATCCCAATCTGCATGACATTGTTGTAAAGCACATGATTCATGGTCCTTGCGGTGCTTTACGACCAAACACTTCTTGTATGTAGGGTGATCCAAAGATTTGTCGATTTCGTTATCCTAGACATTTCAATAAGCAGACGACACAAGGAGAGGATTCTTATTCATTATATAGAAGGAGAGACACCGGAATTCAGGTTGATGTGCAAGGAGAAACACTTGATAACAGATGGGTTGTCCCTTATAATCCAAGTCTTTTGATGATGTTCAACTGCCATATGAACGTAGAGGTTTGCTCCAGTATAAAGTTTATGAAGTATTTATTCAAGTATGTTTACAAAGGACATGGCAAGCAGGTTATTCAGATCGATGAAGATGGTCCAGAAGTTATTAATGAGATAAAAAGATTTCAAGATGCACGTTACGTATCTCCCCCGGAGGCTATGTGGAGTGTTTTTTCATTCCCCCTTTCTCAAATCCATCCTTCGGTGTTGGCCTTACAACTTCATCTCCCAAATATGCACATTGTTAGATTTAGAGATGATGATATACTGAATGAAATTGTGGATAGGGAACTAGATAAAGGAACCATGCTGACTGCATTTCTTGATACAAATAGATTGAATGCCACGACAAAGCAGCATTTATATAAAGATTTCCCTAAATACTTCACATGGAATAGAGTCCAACGCACATGGAATATTCGTAAAGCGAAGCCATAAAGAGGTCGTATTGTTTCTGCTAATCCAGCTGAAGGCGAAACGTACTACTTGTGTTTGCTTTTGTTAAATATCAAAGGACCTACCTCTTCTGAACATCTTCGCACAGTTAATGGTGTAACGCACCCCACATTTCAAAAAGCAGCTCTTGAGCTTGGGTTGATAGAGAATGATGATAGTTTATCACAATGTCTCACGGTAACGTCTCTATTTCAGTTTCCCGGTTCTCTAAGAAGGTTATTCGCAACAATAATGATTTTTTGCGAACCTGGTGATATTCGTAGGCTGTGGGATGAACACTTTGATTCGCTTTCTAAAGATCATCGTTTACATTGTCAAGGTGCAGAACGAGTTCAAAATATGGTTCTTACAGACATAAGGGTCTTTCTACAATCTATGGGTAAACATATTCGTGATTTTGATCTTCCATATATAACACAAGAAATCATACAACATGCAAGTTCCCGTGAGGTACAGGAGGAGTACGAGATAGTTGTCGAACCTGAACACTTACGTGCAAAATATTTTCTCAATTTAGACCAAAAAATTGTGTTTGATGAGATCATGACGCATGTTGATAATCATCGTCCAGGTGTGTTCTTTATAGATGGCCCAGGTGGAACGGGAAAAACATTTTTGTACAAAGCTTTGCTTGCTCAAGTTCGTTCACGTGGTCTTATTGCTCTCGCGACTGCTTCATCTGGTGCTGCTGCTAATAATATGCCAGGAGGTAGAACCGCACACTCAAGATTCAAGATTCCTATTTGCCTTAACAATAATTCGATGTGTAGCATCAAAAAACAAAGCGGGGCGGCTGAAGTAATTAGGTTGGCTAAACTAATTATATGGGATGAGGCATCTATGGCAAAGCGACAGGCGATAGAGGTCGTAGACCGAACAATGCGGGACATTATAGGCGTTAGTCTCCCGCGCACAGATTGTAGGCTCCAGCCTATGAATGTCACCTTTGTGACCCGTGACGAAAAAGATGCGGTTGACCATAAACATGAGGGCGCGGAATGATCCGTGGTTTTCTGATTTTCTTTTGAGAGTAGGTGATGGAACCGAAGAGCCATCAAATGAAGCTTCATCCGCATACCAGATTACATGACAATTCCATGCCCTGATAAAGAAAACTCCGTAACAGATTTGATTAATGCGATTTTTCCATCGATTCAAGAAAAAGTACATTCTTCTGATTATATAATAAACCGAGCAATATTATCCACAAGAAATGAGAGTGTTGATGAGATTAATAATCAGATGATTGATATTTTTCAAGGCGAGGAAAAAATTTACTACAGTTTTGATGAAGTTGAAGATGATCGTCACAACTTTTATCCGGTCGAGTTCTTAAACTCACTGACTGTTAGTGGTCTGCCGCCTCATAAACTTCGTTTGAAAATTGGATGCCCTATCATATTGTTACGGAATATCGATCCATCACACGGTCTATGTAATGGCACACGGTTGATATGTAGAGGCTTCCAATGAAACGTTATCGATGCCGAAATAGTTGTCGGTCAACATACTGGAAAAAAGAGTATTTTTACCTAGAATCCCTCTATCACTTTCTGAAGAAGACATGTTCCCGTTCAAGTTGAAGCAAAAGCAGTTCCCCATTCGACTTAGCTTTTCCATGACAATTAACAAAGCTCAAGGTCAAATGATTCCGCATGTTGGTGTTTATCTGCCGGAATCTGTTTTTTTCACATGAACAACTTTATGTTGCTTTATCAAGAGGGATATCACAGGAAAATACAAAGGTGTTAGTACACCCTTCCAAAAAATTCAAACGAGCCGGAGTGTACGCCTCAAATGTTGTATACCGGGAAGTGTTACGTGATAGGTGAAATGTACGTGTGCCAAAACCTAACACTATGGTTTATTAAATAAAATGGTTTATGTTTATGTTCATGATGTCTTTTTCATTAGTAACGTTTGCTTTCTTTTACGGATAAAATTTATAATCAAAGTATACACGTGATGTTTCTAATGAAAATACGATCAATTTACTACATATTAATTTATTATATTTGTTTTTGCATAATATAGAATCTAATATAAACAAAATAATTTGAAAGATGTGTCAGGTGTCATTTTAACTTCTAAAACTCTAATTTTATTTCCTTATCTATGCTATTTAATATTGTGAGTTATGATAAATTCACATGTAAGAAACTAAACATTTACTTCTTTTTTAGTTACCAAACATGCTGTGGCGAAGGATGAGTCTGTCAAAGTAAAGAGTATTTCTAATAACCAAGCTCCATAAGATGTGACATAGAATCAAAAACAAATACATGATATTCCAAAAAATCATCCTTCATTAGATGTTGCGGTGAATCAACAAGATATACCGAATGTTCATGGGTTTGCTCTTGATAATGAATGGTGATTGCCCAACATACTTTAGATCATTCAAATGTTTGAGCCTTTTGATTAAAATAATGAGATCATTTCACTACTGAATAAAAATGAGTACCAGATAATTTTGCTTCAACTTTAATGTTAAAAATTATATTTGTTTATTTGTGTATTACTTTGTTGCAAAATTGATTTTCTTGAACTAATTGATAATTTCAATGCATATATATTACTTACCAGGTGTGCGTATTGCATATCACGTATATCAACCATGATAATTATACTCACTTAAGAGCTTACAAAATACTTAATATACTTTTGTATAGATAATACAATAATTAACAAAACATCATAAACCCATGTTGGATAAAAAATGTCACCCACCACATTACGCCCGCCGCATCGCGCGGGCACCTACTAGTACTTAATAAAGTATGATATGAATTGTAAAAGTTCATTGGGGTGGAGGGTGGGGCGTAGTTACCCCATCAACACCAATGAGAAGTATTTTGCAAACATTTGGCTCTACGAGTGCATGAAAAGTGCCCTATTCAATTATATAAATTTTCACTTTAATAACCAATACCACATCCTCGCTAGTTAAGTGCCCAGTTCAACCCTTTGGTAAAACATGTGATCTTTAGTTTTTACTCTCTCCAACTAGTGTAACAGATAATATGAAAAGCTAATAAGAGAACAGGTTGAGTGAATAAAAAATCAAGCGATACCATACTTAAAAGTTTGACATGATACCCGGCCCTCCAAGTCATGTTTGACAGCACAATAGTGACAAATTTCCACATCATACTGTTAGAAAAAGTATTTCCTTTTCAAATCAAAGGTTTCTTATTTCTGGGTTAAGTTTGTGCAGGTTTATATGTTCGAGGGCTGCTCTGTCATTTCATCAAAGTCTTTGCCTTTATATGAGAAGCTCCCATTTTAGGGTTCTAGAGATCAATAGCTCACATATAGCGCCGCTCATCTTCTTGACTGTTGATTTGTTTACATGGTATCAGAGCTGAGTCTCTGATATCGATCGTCTTCCGCTGTGGTTGCTGGTTCCGCTGTGGTTTGCTGTCTTCGCTGGTTCCGCTGTGATATCGATTGTCTTCGCTGGTTGCTGGTTCCATCGATTTGTTTACAGAAAACGAATCACGGAAAGCTGGTTTCCGCTGTGGTTCGCTGTGGTTCGCAAACTGTAACTGGTTCCGCTGATTTGTCGCTGGTTCCTTGTCGTCGCTGGTTCCTTGCAAACTCGAACTACTTCCTTGCAAACTCGAACCCCCGTCGCTGGTCTCTGGTTCGCTGCTTCCTAGGTTGCTGTTCATCGAGTGCAGCCGTGTCTCAGGTCGCTGTTCATCGCTGGTCGCTGGTTTGTGAAACCCTAACTTTTGTTATCGGTGAATTGTCTGATTTGTGGGTCTTACTTGCAAACTCGAACTCTTGGGCTGCACTCTGGAGTTGCGGTTCATTTTCTGATGTAACATAGTAACCCTTGAAGGTTACGTGTTGCATCCTTGCTTGGATTCCCTGAAAAACAGGGACTGCCCCGCTGTGAGATCTTTCCTCTCTATTAATTTTTCTGTCTTGCATCACTGTTGAATCTTATCATTAGTCATTGTTTGACCGGGTTAGGGGTACCGGTATTTGTATTGCATTACGATTTGTTCTGTGTTAGTTGTGCATCACGCTGCGTGCTATTACATTTGTTGTGTGTCTTCATATCATCTTGAGCTAATCCTTGATCTGCCTTCCTGTGAAAGGTGTGAAAACCTGGCTCTGGCTCTTGGTTGATCTTCTTGCGTGTGCTTGCTTGCTATCATTCATTTCTTGCTTTGTCATTATGGCTGATTCTGGTCCTGTCATTAATATTACTGCTTCGAGTACTCAGATTAGTAAACTTGATGTGTGTGATCCATTGTATCTTCATGCTAATGATATTAATACACTTACCATTGTTACAATGAAACTAAAAGGAACTGAAAATTACACTGTATGGGCTAGTTCAATAAAATTGGCTTTACAAGTTAAAAACAAACTTGGATTCATTGATGGTAAATGTGAAAAATCTAAAACTGACCCTATACTTGCAAATCAATGGGATAGATGTAATTCTGTGGTTCTGTCATGGATATTGAACTCTATATCAGAGGAGTTGTATGTTGGCCAAGTGTTCTCAAAACTTGCATCAGAGGTCTGGACTGATTTGAAAGAAACGTACGATAAAATTGATGGATCAGTCGTTTATAACTTGTATCAAAAGATAAACTCTGTGTCTCAGAATGGCTCATCTGTCTCTGAATACTATCACAAACTAAACACTATGTGGAAACAATTTGATGCCATCATACAACTACCCTCTTGTTCTTGCAATGCATCTAAAGAGTTCAATGATTTTAATCATCTCATCAAACTTATGCAATTTCTTATGGGTCTTGATGATGTATACCAACCTGTTAGATCTAGTCCATTAACGAGAGATCCTCTTCCAACAATTAAAACTGCTTTCTCAATTGTTTCCAGAGAAGAATCTCACCGAAATGGTGGATCCTCCTCTGGACCAAAAGGTCAAAATCTTGGCTTCTTTTCTAAACCAAACCAGACCTTTGACAATAAAAAAAGGGTTGGAAGAGGACCGAACCCGAATCTAAAATGCACTCATTGTAATTTGTTGGGTCACACTGTTGATAGATGTTATGAGATTGTTGGATATCCTCCAAATTACAAGAAAAAAATCAATAATCAGACCAATAAACCTGGGAATTTCAATGGTGCCTCCTCATCTAATGCTAAAACTGCTGCTGTATCTTCGTCTCCCTTGACCTTGTCACAGGAGCAAATCGCTAAACTTATTGGTCTGATTAATGATAATGATAAATCTGGTGACACTCCTGGTACAGGAGGTAAGTTATCAAATCAATCACGTCTACTTCAGTCATCCTTAGGTGTCTTTGGATGTTCATCTTTGTCCAATTCTAGATTTGAAAATGGTTGGGTGGTTGATTCAGGAGCAAATCAACACATGATAAAATCTGACAAAAACATGATTAATTGTGTCGACGTATCTGGATACAATATGACTGTTAGCCACCCTAATGGCACATGTGCTAAAATTACAAAAATTGGGAATCTAAAATTAACAAATAGTATTATGCTGACTGATGTATTTGTTGTTCCTGAATTCTATGTCAACCTCCTATCTGTTTTTAAACTAACTAGGGATAACAATCTTGAAATTATATTTAATGAAAATTCCTGCTACATTCAGGATTTGAAATCAAAGAAAGTCCAGGCGACTGGTAGTCAATTTGATGGTCTCTATTTTTTTGACAAAGATCAAAACTCTGTTCCTGTCTGTTTCAGCAACTTGTCTAAGGTGAATATGTGGCATAATAGGTTAGGTCACCCTGCTGATCATGTCTTATCTGTTCTAAAAGATTCTCTTCAAATTAATGATAAAATTGCTCCCTCTCCTTGTGAAATATGCCATAGAGCCAAGCAACATCGTGCTCCCTTTCCACTTAGTAATCACTGTTCTAAAGAAATTGGTGAACTTGTTCACCTTGATTTATGGGGTCCATATAAAGTCACTAGTAAAGAAGGTTTCAAATATTTCTTAACAATTGTTGATGATTTTTCAAGGTCTGTATGGGTTTATCTTATAAAAACAAAAGATGAGGTCTATGAATGTATAACAAAATTTTTCTCATTATTTAAAACTCAGTTTGATAAATCCATTAAGACTATCAGAAGTGACAACGGATCTGAATTTGTAAATAAACAAGTAACATCTTTCCTTGAATCAAAAGGGGTAATTCATCAAACGTCTTGCACTCATACCCCTCAACAAAATGGCATAGTGGAAAGGAAGCATAGACACCTTCTCAATGTTGCTAGGTCTTTAATGTTTCAAGGAGGTGTTCCCTTAAATTTTTGGTCTGAATGTGTACTAACGGCTGCATATTTAATAAACAGGACCCCTTCATCTGTCTTATTAGGTAAGAGTCCCTATGAGGTTATGTTTGGCTTTAGTCCCTCTCTAAGTCACTTGAGAAGTTTTGGTTGTCTTTGTTTTTGTACTGTGCTTCATAACCATGACAAATTTTCAAGTCGTTCTGAAAAATGTGTTTTAATTGGATATTCTAATGTAAAAAAGGGGTATAAACTTTGGAGTCTAGATAATAAAATCAGCTTATTTTCTCGAGATGTTAAATTCTATGAAGAAGTTTTTCCTTTTAAACAAAATCCAAATGATAAATCTTACTTTAGAACTATTAATGAAAACTTAAATAACCTTAATTTTTTTGACAATATCGACATCCAAAACATCTCAAGTACAAATGTTCCCGATGATGAGGAGAGGGTGATGTCTTAAAGTTTTGCTAACCCTCAGCAGCCTGCTGAAATGGAAGGTGTGAATGGCGAAGCTAAGTTATCAAACCAGCAACCCTCCACCTCATCCAATTCAGATAGTGGCTTGGCTGGTGATTTTGGTATTACTAATGAAGAGATTGACTCTTCTGAGGGTCCCAATTCTGTCCCTGTTGAGCCAAGGAGATCCTCTAGGCAATCTACTCTTCCTAAAAAGATGCAAGACTACATAATTGAAGGGAAAGTTAAATATGGGTTAGAAAAAGTAGTTAATTACTCTCATTTATCTAAGGAGAATTTATGCTTTATTTCCAACCTGAATAAGTCTATTGAACCTTCCTGTTTTAATGAAGCTGTTAAAGATATAAATTGGGTGAATGCAATGAATCTTGAAATGGAAGCTCTTCACAAAAATAAAACTTGGGAACTTGTTGACTTACCTGCTGGTAGAAAACCTATAGGATGCAAATGGATTTATAAAATTAAATATAAATCTAATGGTGAAATAGAGAGATATAAAGCCAGGTTAGTAGCCAAAGGCTACAGTCAAAGAGAAGGCTTAGATTTTGATGAAACATTTTCTCCGGTTATCAAAATGGTAACCATAAGAACTGTTATCACTTTGGCTGTTAACCATGGCTGGTCTCTATTTCAACTTGATATAAACAATGCCTTCTTATATGGTAGTATAACCGAGGATGTCTATATGACACCTCCCGAAGGTTATTATTCTAAATCTGAAACCCGTGTGTGTAAGTTAATAAAGTCTCTATATGGGCTCAAACAAGCCCCTCGCAAATGGTACGAAAAGTTGACTGGTGTTTTATGCAATCATGGATATGTGCAAAGTCAATGTGATCATTCTTTGTTTATTAAATCTAATGCATCCACTTTTGTTGTTATTCTTGTTTATGTTGATGACATGATTATAACTGGAAATGATTTAAATGAAATTGACAAAATAAAAGCTTTTCTGAATCAGGACTTCAAAATAAAAGACTTAGGTGTCCTTAAGTACTTTCTGGGCATAGAAGTTTTGTATTCTGAACATGGAATTAATTTAAATCAAAGAAAATATTGTCTTGAATTGTTAAATGAGTTTGGATATTCTGGGTGTAAACCAGTTAATACTCCAATTGAACAAAGTTTTGTTATATCCTCAAAAACCAAGTCTACAGATCTTGTTCTAGAAAACATTTCTGGGTATCAAAAGCTTGTTGGAAAGTTAATTTACCTTTCCTTGACTCGTCCCGATATTAGTTATGCTGTTCAATATCTAAGTCAATTTATGCATGCCCCAACTAATGCCCACCTTCAGATTGCTTTAAGATTATTGCGATACTTAAAACTATCCCCTGGTAGTGGTATTTTGATTAAGAAAAATGATGAGTTATCATTGGTCGCATATGTTGATTCTGACTGGGGCAAGTGTCCTATCTCCCGTAGATCTGTGATGGGTTTTTGTGTTTATTTGGGAGACTCTCTTATTTCTTGGAAAAGCAAGAAACAAGCTATTGTTTCTCGCTCCTCGGCTGAATCTGAATACAGAGCTTTATGCTCTGTGGTTTGTGAAGTTATGTGGTTACAAAATCTTTTATCTGAGTTACAACTTCAAATCACATTACCTATAAAAGTTTTTTGTGACAATGAGGCTGCTATTGCTATAGCAGCCAACCCTGTTTTTCATGAAAGAACAAAACACTTTGAGTTAGATTTACACTTTCTTAGAGAAAAGGTTGCTAAAGGAATTATTAAAGTTTTAAGCATAAAATCCGCCTTTCAAAAGGCTGATGGTTTTACAAAAGGTTTGGATATTAGTCAACACAAGTTTTTTTTGTAAAGAACTTGGTATGATTGACATGTTTACCATTTGATTTGAGGGGGGGTGTTAGAAAAAGTATTTCCTTTTCAAATCAAAGGTTTCTTATTTCTGGGTTAAGTTTGTGCAGGTTTATATGTTCGAGGGTTGCTCTGTCATTTCATCAAAGTCTTTGCCTTTATATGAGAAGCTCCCATTTTAGGGTTCTAGAGATCAATAGCTCACATATAGCGCCGCTCATCTTCCTGACTGTTGATTTGTTTACACATACCAAGTGGAATGAGCTCTTTTCATACAGAGCAGGGATTAGGCCATTAGGGGGCTGAAAAGCCCTAGCCAGAAATGATCCAATGGCTCCAAGATGCAACCTTTATATCTGCAAGCAAAAGTGTTGTAAAGAAGTTGGTACAAATTTCTGGTAGTTGAGATCGAAACAGAGCATCATGAACCTTTTTGGACACGTGACATTATTCGGATGGTTTCATACATGTCACGTAAATTTCATTTAGAAAAAAGCACCAAAAAGAACTTGATAGTTGATATCAAGAAATGAAGAAAACAGGCTCTTAGTCGTGCATACCATTGTTAAATGAGTGGTTTGTCTTTTACATGATTATAGGCATAACACACCCAAGAAAATGATAACTTTCATGATTTTCTCTAGAGTATATGCCAAATCCATTTCTTTGCTGGTAAACAAATCAATTTCAACCTCTAGTATGCATCAACACAATTTCATGCCAATGTATGTGTCAGTTCGAAGGACTTTCAAGAAAATGTTCACACTCCAGGAAAAAAAAGGGACACAATGTTGTTAACCTCATTTTCTTAGTTCATGATGAGAATACATTATGCAACTTTTTGCAGCCAAAGAACAATTCTGATAAACGGATTTTTCAAAAGTGATATTCACACACTCTCGTTTCATAAAAAACATAAAAAAGATAGACTGGTTTGGTTGAAATGAAAGGAAAGACATAAATTGAAGTCGAATTTCATTATCACATTACCTGAAACTGAAAAAACATTTATATTGTAAGAAATGGTTTGAAAAAAAATACTAATAATTGTTTAATATATAAACAGATTCAAAAAATCAAGAGAAGAGGAAAACAAATCTATGAATAATCAATAATTACTATTTCACCTTTAACTGAAGGCTTATGGTCCTTCCAAAATCACCATCTTGCATCATGGAAACAAATTCGCTATAGTCTATCCTCCCGTCCTAAGACCATAGAAAGAAAATAAGCATGTAAGAGAATTGGGCAATTCAACCCATTTACCTAGAAATGGGTTGATTTGAGTTATGTTTTACCTATCACGGATCAAATTGGTGAACTTTAAAAACACGGGGTGAAAATGAATTGAAAATGACCGCGAAATGAATTTATACATTAATGTTTTGGAAATTCAAGTATATTAGACAAAACATGATTACGGGTCAGGCTAACCTGTCTTGGCCCGGTTTAACTGTTGTAAGATTAGAGGGAAAGAATTATGTTATCTTTATCAATGTCACGCATAACTTCATCAAGATGTATATCAGCCCACTGAATTTATCAAATGCCAATTGGAGTTCATCTGCCGTGATGCATCCACTGCCATTATTATCAAAATATGAAAAAGCAGCACATGTTTGATCTTCTGGAGTTATTTTATTTATGTGGATCATTGTTGCAACAAATTCTCCATAATCTATAACACCATTGTTGTCAATATCCACCTGAAATGTTAGTAAATATGTGTGATCAACAAGATAAAAGGATAAAACTACTTGGCGCCTAAATATGTGTTTTAAAAGTGATAATTCTATTGAATATAATCAGAGTCACATAAACAGGTGTAACAAATTGAGTTGTAGCACATAACAATTGGAGTTGGATGTTTTTTACTCCTTTATGTTGTAATAATACATAAGATAATCAAGAATGACAGTCTTAAACTGATTATGAAACTGTTTATCTGATCCCTGAATAACCAAATGATTAGAAGCAACATTTGTTACAACAGGCAATTTAATCAAAGTTTCTGTATTAGTATCATGAAAAGCATATATCACTTTGTTTAACTTTTTCTTACAAGAGGCTTTCAAGACTTGATATTTGTTCATGCATGAAATAATTATGGAATAACATTGAGCAAATTAAAGCATGAGTATATGCATATGCATATTTTCAGAGCTAGCCACTCGCTGAAAAAATTACATCTATCTGTTGAATTGGGACTATGAAGAAAAACTAATATAATAACAGTATGATGATAAAGATTAATATCTCTTTTATCATCATAAAATAGGAATTTAAACTCACGAAGAATTGAACTTCAGGTGCTATCAGCCTCCTTTAGAAATCTCTCACAAGTTTTTTCCTACCAAATCTCTGTCATTACCAGCATGAAACGACATCAGAAATAATGGGTGACAATTTCAACCTAAATGGGACGATCTCGACTATGCTTAGGTAAAATTAGAGAAAAAAATCTGCTTTGAAAAAAACGAGTAAAAAAGGTTAAACATGGATATGATCTATCTCAAATTGAATAAGTAAAAAGGTCAAACAGGTAAGGCTTTTAACAGGACGGGTCAAAAAGACCCGATTGGGGTAGATTTGGGTTTTGTTGTGTCGCAAATGGGTAAGACTAAATACATTTAGAGGAAATGAGTCAAACAGGTTGAAAATCGCTCGACATGTAATTTTAATGGATAACAGCTCCTATAAAAATTAACTATTACTTAAATAATATAAGTTTTGGAACAACTGGTTTAGTCGTACCAATTTCCCACTTTGGCCATTCTAACACCTCTATCAGAACTGGAAGAAATACTAGATGAACTTTATAAACAATCTGTTTGAATTAGGTGGAGACCTGATGTGTTGAAGCTTTTGATACCACTGATAATTGACAAGATTTAAAGCAAGATTATCACTAAAACAACATTCCTGTAAGAAATAATAATAAAAACGATTTTGGTACAATACAACTGATAATATAATTGACAAACATTTAAAACAACAGTAATATAAAAAAAAATAATAATAACTTGACATCTTAATCGTAAAATAAGCATACCTCATGTTTGAAGGACAGCAGTGAAAGATACATTGAACCAGAGGAAGAACACTAAATGTCACAAGAAAATTGATACTTTTGATATGATCAAGCAGCTTTGAAATGTCATCCCAACCTATAATATTGTGAAATGTCAGTAAACGGTAACCAAGTTTCACAGTATAAGCCGCTCAAACTTTTTTAAAACGCTTGAAAGTTTCAATTTTGTTCCAGTGTTCCACTGTTGTGAAATACTTTTATCAAAACTGAATCGGACATTGTATTGCTTGAAAGTTTCAATATTGTTCCAGTGTAGCAGCATGACACTTTTCTAACCCAACAATTATGAATCATGGTAATCTTACAAAAAAAGAGAAGGTAAATCTGGAAATGCATCTATATAAGTTGTTCAGAGCAGAAGATAATATCAAGAATAATTTGATCAGATCATCACTTGGCAATGAAAATATAATCATCTGATTATTAATAATATTAAACACGTAAAATGTAAAGAAAACTTAAGGGAAATTAACATTAAAACTAGTTATTTGCATGTAATATTTATAACATATAAATTGAACCGTGAGTCTTTAACCCACCGCACAATTAACTAATTGTAACAAACTAACTTCTTTTAACTCCCTATATATAACAAACAACTCAGTTAGTTACAAGTTAAAGGGTATATATATCCTTGATCACCCACATTCTTCAAGAACAAGTGAACAACCAATGGATCTCTCTGTGGAAGATTTAAAGAGGCTCTCAGAAGAAGAAGCAAGAAAGCGCTTAGAAAAACTCAAAAGCATGATTGAAGAACAGAAAAAAGAAAAAGCAAAATTGAAGGAGGAAATCAAACGAATGCAGTCAATACTGGATGAAGCCAGAAAGTTGGAAGACATTAACAATCGAAGCTCAGAGAATTTGAATGAGAATACAGCATCAACATCCACAACTTCAGATGATCCTACTAGTAGGAGAAGAAGACGCAGGATGAATGAATCAGGTACGTATGTTATGTAACTCGATCTTGTTGTTATGGTAGAGTAGATTGTTTGAATGTGTGAATAATAATGGTGTGAATGATTTAGGCTCCAGCAGCACATCCTGATTCAGGCACCAGCAGCATGTACCTGTGGACGAACAAGAAGAAGAAATCGGCACACACACCTTCAACTTCATCTTCATCTTCAACTTCATCTTCATCTTCATCTTCATCTTCATCTTCAACTTCAATTTGAGAAGCCACACCTTCGATTCATAACATTTCTCAACACGACGAAGATCGAAGAACTATGGTTTTTACTTTTTTTTCTTTTTCTTCATCTTCATCTTGTCTCATCTTTTTCTTTTTTGGAAAACGCTGAACTAGGGTTTTTACTTTTACTTTTTTTTGGATGACTGAATAAAATCACACTTTCTTCTTCAGTGTAATTAATTTTCGAACACGATGAACATCGGGTTGGGGGGCAAGTGATCAAATTAATTGTTAAAAAAATAAATCATTATACTGATTATTGTTAGAAGGTATTTAGTTGTGTGTGTTTATGGACGCGGTTTTATAAAACGAGTTACGATCATTTAATTGGTAATCAAAACAAACGGCACGTAATTGTCGTATTCAACATAAGACTCCGGTTTTCCATCTTGAGCTACAAGTAATTCGATGTCCGTATCCCCTTATTAATAGCTATTGCTGACAGTTATTGATGTGCCTTTTAACCTAACATGTCGTGTTTGGGTGTGTGGTACTACTCTTGCAAAAGTTTACTTATTTTTCGTGACTTTATGTAACTGAAACCCAAACACACAGTGGACTAAATTAGGGGTCCCTGTATAATGCATTGTCCTTTTGGTTTAACGATGTATCGACCATTTTCTTATATAGAAAATTTGCTTTGTATCCTTACTTTTCGAAGTTGAAGACACCAATTGAATTGTGAAGAACAATAAAGAATTTGTGTTAACTTTTCCTTTAAAGGCCAGGTTTAAATACATGGCTATCATTATATTACTGAGCTCAGTATTTTTTCTGAAATTTTGTTTGCGTAGATGAGCGGCAACGCAGAGGTAAAGAACCTTCTTCATGTCACCCCTGCGGCCCTGCTCGAGGATTAGAGGTGAACAACAAACCGGTTTGCGAATATTTTTATGAATTTAGGAACTACCGACTGCATGGTTATTTCTTATGTTTAGTAATTGTGTTTTAGTTATGTATTACATCTCGTGTGGCCGTGTTACAAAATGGCCATATTTATATGCAAGATTGAGCTCATGTATTTATAATACTTATAATGTAATGGTGCAGGCTATTGTTGGAACAATTGCTGTGATTTTTGGTGTTATTACAGTGAATGTTGCAGGTTTGAGGTAAGATCAAAGTGATGATTCTGTATGTTCTTGTATTTTGCTCTTTACATACCATTATAAGTTTGAACTAATACAAAGAACAAATTTTGTTATCCATTAATCCCTATTCCTGTGATTAGATACAAGGAGTATCAACTCCAAGATTATGGTTCTTGGTTTATAAAAAAAGTAAGTGTAATTCCTTTAAACATGAGTCCAAAAGTTATCCACTTTATATAATAACTGTCCGCATTTGTTTCCTGTTTCTCTTTTCAGTTGAACGACACCCATAACTGGAAACACCTTCGAAGTTGTTTTATGAAAACCGAGGTTTGCAACAGCCTGCCTAGAAGATACAGAGTATGTGTTCCAGTTCTATCTATATTCCAATTCAAATTAATATGACATGTTTTGTGAAAATCAACCATTTAATCAAATTAAAAGTTTACTATGGTGTCCTTATTGCAGACTCTCAAACAATACAAATTGTCACACTGAACTCCCATTGAAGCCGGTTGCTGCAGACCACCCTCTCAGTAAGGCTTCATAAACTCATTCATTCCCTTTGATCTCCCCGCGGCAACGCGCGGGAGAAACTCCTAGTTAATTGTTAAAAAAATAAATCATTATACTGATTATTGTTAGAAGGTATTTAGTTGTGTGTGTTTATGGACGCGGTTTTATAAAACGAGTTACGATCATTTAATTGGTAATCAAAACAAACGGCACGTAATTGTCGTATTCAACATAAGACTCCGGTTTTCCATCTTGAGCTACAAGTAATTCGATGTCCGTATCCCCCCTTCCGAGCCGAGACATAATCATTGTGTTTTTCGGGAACTTTTGAGACTCGATTTGATCGTCTTGGAGTTGGGTTTGGAATCGGTTGGTTTGGGCCCAGTCCTCTTGATCTTGGGGGGCCTGGGAGTGCCTTGATTGGGCTGGAACAATTAGTCGAGCAGGCCGCAGTAGTGAATGGGCTGGAACAATTAGTCGAGCAGGCCGCAGTAGTTCAAGGGGCTTGTAACTGGGCTAAAATCAGTATCTGAAGGTCCATTAGTAGGGTAAGTTGGGCCTGTCATTTTGTTTGGCTCGATTGATTTATTTTCTTCATTTTGGCCTCGGTATATAGATAACAAACTGTTGCATGAATTGATTTAAATAATTTAGACTCTTTCTTTGACCGATTTCACCCTTGCTTCTCGTTTAACAAAACATCTCGACTAGCATGGTTTTGTATCGGCTCATACATCCGGTACGCTTTTGATTCAGGCTCTGATCCGAGGTAAACCTAACCGTAGGCTTGCTTCTATTATCCAACTTTTTCAAACCCGTTGTTAACAAGTATAAACATTGATAATAGTTGTTTGTGATAATAAAATAACTTAAGTCTAATAGTTGGTAGGTACGTATGATACGTATCTTTTGAGTACTTCTTTATATCAATGGAGTTAAATATATCACCCATATGTGGTGTTTCATTTATGTTCAATTTTTTTAATGCTTAACGTCATTGCTACAACTTAACGCGGTTAGTATGCTTCTGGAACGAATATATACGAATAGCAGGTTTACAAATTGTAGTCGTTGATGTTATATGTATATACATTGGGTGATAAGACGACTTGACTTTTTTTTGGGTTATAAGACATCTTGACTTTTTTTGGGTTATAAGACTTCTGGGCCCTTTTATAAAACAATACGCTTCGAAGTAGTGCTGGTACTATCTTTATATTTATACTTACCTTTGTTCTTGAACATTGGTAATATTAGTATACCTCAGCACATGAACATTGGGCAAAATATGGCTATAGGTTCATTCATGCATGTGTACATAAAGGTCTAAATTAAAATAAAAATAAAATAAAAAAACGTATCAACCATATATAACGTAAAACAACCTCTACTTAATTAATATATACTATACCGATAATAATGAGTTTAACTACCTAGGACCAACTTGGCTCAATCCAAGCATGAGGGTAGTGGACATCGTATTTAGTTTCAAAAAAATCCTCTGAACATTGTTGGATGTTTCCGCCATCGAATGTGTGATACCTACGTGTTTCAAGAGAATAGAACACCGTCTTTCCATCCTTAGGATCTAATCGTGGAAAGTAGATCTTGTTCTCCATTCCTGGCGTTTTGGCTTCCATGCAAAGACACATACCATCACAAATGTAAATCATATGGCTACCTAAACTATCTATTTTCTCCCATTCTAGTGTAGATTCATTCAGCTTCAATACCTCAACAAATTCTCCCAACTCACCCATGACCACTAGTAGAAGATGTTGATCACAACTCGCTAGAAAATATTGTACCGAGCTTCCTCTTGGGGATTGAACTACAACAGTATTCGAAAAGGTAATACTTTCTTTAATTTGCGAGACGACATTAAGCTCTCCTTGGTTCAAGGCAAAAATAAAAGTTCCATAGATCGTTAAAAAGAGAAAGGAATGTGGAGAGGTACCCCCAAAATCCATACGATACCTCACCCACGATGATGGTCCCCCGGTTAAAGAGTGGACGAACACATTCATTGGCAACGATGCCGATAATCCAACAACTATACAATCAGGGTTCGTTGGTGGTGCCAAGAAATATAAGCTATCTAAATAAGGTGCATTTGGAAGCTCACGGATATCTTTTGTGAAGGGGTTAAAGAAGAATAATTCTCCAGGCGCATTGAGATTATACAAAAGCAACCAACCATACCTGGAACAGTATATGCGCAAATCACCAATCAACTTTTGAGGCGTTTTTATAAAGTACTTGTCACCAAACATAGGATCTGTAAAAGTGATAACGCCTCGATCTTTGTCTAACACTACCAGCCATGGTGAATTCACTGAATATGTCTGCAATCTCATTAGTGATGCTTCATTACTCCATCGAATTATAGGTGCTGCTAATTGACAACGTTTGCATGTAGCACGAAAGTTTAGGTATTCGACACCAACACATAACTCCATAATCATTCTCAAAACATCAAGCGGAATACTGAGAAGGTATGATTCTTCGTTCCTAGTGTTATTGATATCAACCTTGTCATCCCCAACTCGGTCACATACCGAGCCACAAGAAATGTGCTTCTGCTCCATCTGTATGATGTTAATAATAACATTTCAAACATAACTAATGCAGCAATATTTGCAAGTAAAAGAGGTAGATGAGTAGCATTACTTTGTGGTTCTCAAGACCAACTAATTTATCGTAAATACAACTAATTTTAAAGTTAGAAAATAATTACAAAAACACATTTATTTAAATAAGAAAAGAATCACAAAGTTTGTTATGTTATAGTAACCTATGTTTTGAATAAAAGTAAGATTTATCAATAACCAAAATATACCTCTGCCCAACACTGCTTCTAGATCGTATTTTGGAACCATATTGGCTTTACACTGCTTCTAGATCGTAGTTAGCTAAACTCACAAACAAATATTTTGGAAATATAAACCAAGCTTAATTAGATGTTTTAAGAAAACTTAATCTGTAAATGTTTAACAAGAAAGATGAACTATTCACATAATTACAAACATCATAGTGAAATATAAAGTTTAAATAAAAATCATGACTCAATGAACATAGATCGCATACCAACAAAATATTAACATGAAACAATTTTAACAGTTTTATTTTAGATATTAGAAATTTATCAATCAATTAAGTGCATATATACCTCAAGGCTCAACTGCACACGGGTGGGTGGGTGTGCTTCCAAGATTCAAAGCCGTACGGAAAATCGAACTTCAATTTAATCTGAATATGAATATTTGTGTGTTTGTTTTTTGTTTTCTTATGTTCGATCAACTAGGGTTTAGGGTTTGTTTGTTTATATACCAACCATACGGATGCAATCGAACTCAAAAGAGGATTCCTTTAATTTTACATATAAATCCATTCAAGTTCAAAAGGTTTCATCTTTTTTTCGGTTAATTTGAGTTAATTACAAGGAAAGTCCATATACATTAAAATATATTGTATTTCATTTTTAGGTTTTAATTTAAACGAGGCAATGAACGAGCCAGCTAACGAGCGAGTCACGAACCGAGCTAAACTTGGCCCAAGCTCGGCTCGTTTACAAACCGAGCCAAGCCAAGCCAATTCGGCTCGTTTATAAACATTACATATGCATTCGTGCATCCAAAACCATGGCAATTACTGACCATCCAGCAGTTATGATCCTCGGCAGGAACGTAATCATAGATCAAGTAGCTATGCCAGAAAGTTTTTTGCAACATTACTTTAACTTACTCACCTATGAGGAGGTCACCAAGCGAGCTAACAATAAGAACATAGTATCAGGTACCACACTCCAATCCATATATTTTTATTTTCTATAAAATGTTTGCTTCGTGAACCCTTTGATGAAAATGTCATGTATGCTCATATATTTAAAGTTCGTACAATAATTTTGCTTTGGTTATTTTAGGTTTATTATTTTAACTATTTTTTGTTTAAAAGTTGTTTGTATAGAATTAGGTTATTATTTATTAATTTAATTTACTAGTTCTGATTTATTCTTTACAAATTAAATTATTGAATTTTAAATTTACACCGTTTTTACCCTTCGCGTGTTGTGACGACATTAAATATGACATGAAATAATTGACACAACTCATTTCCAAAGCGATGAGCTTTATAAAATGATATATGAAAATGGTTTATAAAAGAATGTATTGTTTACTTAACAATGTATATAAAAAGCGTCTAAATTATAATTTATATTTGCCTTAGTAATTATCTATTTTTTTCTTCTTAAATAGTTTATAAAACAATGTACTGTTTTAGAACTAGTAAATTAAATTGATAAATAATCAATAAAGTCCATAAGTTTTTTTAAAACTAAGCAAACATTAAATAATAAATAACCAAAGCAAAACTATCTTACGAATTGGAAATAAAGAAGCATACGGTGCATGATATATAATAAAAAATATTACATTGTTGAGAACTCATCTATACTATATATAAAGTATATGAGATGGGTATTTTAAGATACCCTAAAATTAAGAACACGTACAATATTCAATGCATAGGATACAAGCACTTATAAGGGTAAAATGGTACTTAAAACCTTATTTACAAAATAACCCCTATGTTAATTTCCATAATATCCCTACACATTACATCTGTTACCTTTATTTACATATTATATACTCCACAAACATCTCAACTATATACATATAAAACGCATATATCCTCTACAAACATCTCAACCACATACATATAAAAAACTCCAGGTTATATAAAATAAATCCTCCAGGTTAATAATATGATTGAGTAGCAGAAGAAAAAGTTACACGGCATAGCTGAGGCAGAAAAGGATCTGAAATAGAGCTTTTTGGACTGGTATTTAGGTCATTTGTTCCATAGGTTTCTTGCATATTACTTTTTCATACAACTTTATCAAATTAATATTTTCTATCCACAAAGATGACATTATAAGTATGAAACAAAAAGTAATCTTATATAGTTATATGCTGCTTTATAAAGAGCGCGAACTTTTGGTTTTAAAAAGCAAACTTTTTACTACAGAGAGTTTAGCTAACTACTTACTTGGAAAAAAATTTGCTCAACAGGTAGCTCAAACTTTGGTTGACTATTCTTTCAAGGAATCAAAATCCATAAAATTTGAAGGAATATGGAATGATGAATGGTGGCGGTTTATAGAAGCTGATTTTAATTCCTTCGGTTAAATTCTTTAAATCTCCAACTAAACAAGCCATCCTTTGAGCTGATATTACAACCTAAACAAATTATGAACAAGTCATGAATGGAATTCAAATTTCGATTTCATTGAACCTCAACGTACCCGACTACTTTGTCAAACATATCATTTAATATGCACTATAATAAAAATAAATTATTGACTATAAAGATAAAATGAGATACCAATCGTGAGACAAATGTGCAAATTAACCCATATAACATGTCCAAGGAGGTTCTTCATGTGACATCCGGTAATTTTCCGTTACCAAACTCCGTTAGTTCTGTTAAGTTTTGCATACACGTGTCGTAAGCACACACTAGTTGTCGTTTGACGTTGGTGACTTAAAAATAATTAATAATGTTAATTTAATAATAATCTAGTTGAAAAGATGATTATTATGTTATGTTTATGTTTTTACGCGATTTAAAGACTATTTGAGAATTTTATCGCGTAACGCGGAAACGCGTGTGTTAATTCGTATGTTGCGTGTTTTATAAATATAAAAATATATAATGGGTATTACTAGTTTATATATTTGTTAGATGGTGGAAAACACTTTTAAAAAGAAGTTAAAAGCTGAATTTTTATAAATATACAAAATGCAAGGGTTAAAAAGGGTAAATGTGGAAAATTAATTAAAACAAAAATAAAACCCTAACCCCCACCCATTGTTCGACCGTGACCTCTCTCCCACTCCCTCAAACCTGCGAATTCAGCCAAGAACACACACCTACAAGTCGATTTTGGTTGATCTCAAGCCCTACAACAAGTTAGGAACATCAATTGCAAGATAATACACGTTTAAAGGTTAGAACTTTACAAGTTTTGTGGTGTTCATGTTATGGCCGAAGCCTATGCTGCGAATTGGGTATTATGGGGCTGAAAAATTGATGTTTTGTTGATGATAATGAGTTAGTTGGATTGATTACATGTCGTTTAACGTTGATTATGCATGAATTGTATGTTTTTAGTGGATTGATCATGAACTTTGATGATTATGAACCCTAATTCGAAATTGATGATTATAACATGGAATTGATGATTGTTTGATGTTGTTGGGTTGTTAATTAGGTTGTATGAATGCAAGAAATTGGTGAATTGAGGGATTTGTTCATAGGTTACTAATAATAGTAACTTTATTTTGATGTAATGTTGAATTGCTAATGTGTTGATGTTATAGGTGTGTTTATGATGATAATTGGATGTTGGATTATTGCTATGAACATTGGTAATTCAAGATTACATGCTAGAATCCATACATTACTAAAGATAGTAACTT
Organism: Flaveria linearis; assembly: GCA_024085815.1. Lineage (NCBI taxonomy): Eukaryota > Viridiplantae > Streptophyta > Magnoliopsida > Asterales > Asteraceae > Flaveria > Flaveria linearis. Next base: position 99,382,311 of record CM044003.1, read on the forward strand.
TTTGAGTATGAAACTTATGAATCAAGTTAGATAGATGTTGTAGATCATGTCTAGGTATGATATGAACTTGATTAGGTATATAATAGTTGGAATTATGGTTGAATTGGATGTTAAACCACTTTTGGGTATTACTTTCCCAAAAGGGAAACTTTATTGTGCATGAACTTTGGATATTGGTAATTTGACTTGTTCATGGTTTTAGGGTCATGCTAGAATGATTGTTATGAATGTCTAAAGTGGTAGAATCTGTTAATTGGGTTGTATGGAATGTTTATTTGGTTATTGGGTGATTATTTCACTTTGATGGTCATGTATGGTTTGGTATGTTGATTAGTAACTAGGACATCATGTTTGGGACTGGAATTGATCATACTAATGTATGTTGCATGTATTAGGCATCTTGTATGCGTTGTGAATAGTATGTATGACTTTTTGGTAAATTATCTGTTTTGACCCATATATGCTAAATCATAGCTATAGGTCATATAAGTAGGTTATGCATGATCTAACCTGTTATACGATACACTAGTTATGTTTTGAACACACTGAGCATGCTAGATGCTAAGGATTTATACAACTTGTATGATATGTGCATAGCATGATGATTTAGGCAATGTATTGGGAATGTAGCATCAAATGTGAGTCATTGGAATGTTAAACATGTATGTTATATGCTTATGTATGTTTAAATGGTTTACAACGCATAATGTCACCAACGGGTCAAACGGGTCAACTAGGTCACGTGTATGTTGTTTTTATAAAACCTTGAGTTCCTTGTTTGTAGAACACTTAGGGTTTCTCTTGGGATTGTTGTGTGTACATGTACTTATGTACTTGTATGTTCTAGGTAACCTTTGAAGGTTGTCTTTTCCGTTCGTTCTTGTCAAGTTAAGCTTTAGATATCTATCACACGCATCAGGTGAGTTCATGCCCCATTGTTTTTATTAAATCTCTTTTGGGGGAGATAGCATACTGGTAATGTTACAAACGCTTTTTATATTTAAGATGTGTATGATATTAATATAGTGCTGTTTACCATGATAAAGTCCTCACACTTTCGAATTGTTAATATTGAATAGCGGGGAAACTTGGGTAGTACTACTGGGTCTGACGAGCCCCACCTGTGTGACTCGAGGTCAACTGGGTGCAATTTGTCCTATGATTATTCGTCACGATATGGTGAAGTCGTGACGGGAGGCAAACATAACATAGTCAGCTTCAATGTCGAAATCACTATGTATTAATATCGATTTGTTAATGGACTAGCTAGCTATTACAATGCACATGCTTATTTATACACTGTTGATAAACTGTTATGTTTATACGCAAACTCTTGAACTCACCAACCATGTGTTGACTTTTTAGTATGCTATTCTCAGGTCATTAATCTGGACTGCTGATAGGAGCACCACATGAGTCAGCATGCATTTTAGAGATTTAAACTTCAAACATATTTAATCATCTTTTATTTATGGTTTAAACTAATTGGTTGGCACTTGTTTTGCCATGTGGTACTTTCACATGTTTTGGGTTGTTTTATTTACTTTATGCTTCCGCAGGTCTTTTAAAGTTTAAACTATGGTTGATTTACATTAAACGTAGCATATAGAGTCGTTCCGAGTAACTATTGACTGTGATCCTGGTTTGTTCACACGCCTCGTGGTAAAACCCCGCACGTGGATTTTGAGGGTGTGGCAGATTGGTATCAGAGCCATTGGTTATAGAGAACTAGGTTGCATACACACTAGACTATAACCGCACACAGTTAGTTAGTTACTTGTTCCTGATTTTTCTACTGCATACTCACTGGCATACACATCACACTCTCTGCAGCATGGCATCGTCTTCGAGAGCACGTGGTAAGCTACCAGCATCACCCACACGACCCGAGTCCCCACCTCCTGGACCGGTACCTGATGATGGACTGGACTGGCCTCGTTTGGACTATCCACGAGGTGAGTTCGACTGGGATCAACCATTTGTGCCACGCGAACGTGACCCTCCCCATGACTGGAGTTTCTACCCGGAGTTTGTGGGTCACCTCATGTACAGGGAACGTGTGCCTACATCAAGACCCCGAACTAGGAACAGCACAGAGCAACCACTACCTACACTTCCACGGACGGTGCAGTCCAACGAGCAGGTTATTGCTGCATTGGTAGCAACACTGGACACGGAGCAACACCGGGTCCGGCGACTCACTGGCAATGTCTGTACACTACAGCACGAAGTGTACACACTGCAACATCAACTGGATAAACTCGTGGAGCATCATGGTAAAACGTTAGAGGGGTGTTACCAAATGCGGGATGGTTACCAGACGCTGAGTGGACGCGTGACCGCACAGGAACAGCGCGATAAAGCAATCGACAACAGGTTTGCTGCTTTAGAGGCCCAGTTGGCGGCACTTTAGATAGCCTTAGCTCCTGCTCCGGTGGAGGCCCCCGAGGAGGAGGAGGAACCCGAGGAAGAGCCCGAGGAAGAACCAGCGGAGATGGAAGAAGATAGTGACAATTCAGACATAGTTGATTGATTTTATTTCATTTTTTCTAAACAACTTAGTCTATGTAGCGTTTCCTTCTTTTGGAACCTATGTGGGAAGGGTTGTTTCCCCACTTGAATTAGAAACTTAAATTTTGACATTGGTGAATACATTGTGATTTATTTACAATTTATTTATCTTGGTTATCATTTTTGTTATGAATGTTGTGGATGTGATGATTCATTATTTCTTATTGTTTACTATATTTCAATGAGATGAATATGTTTGATGTTACTCATTATTGTGTTGTGAATGTAAAGTGAATAATGGACGCCCGAGGACGAGGACGTGGACGTGGCCGAGGACGCGGACGCGGGCGCGGACGAGGTGCCGAGACCAAGGTGCCGGTGACCAAGGTGCTGGTGGCCAAGGAGCCGGTACAATTAATATGACTCCTGCGGAACTGGCTGCCTTAATAAATGCACAAGTCCAGGCGGCAGTAGCTACTGTCCAAGTAGGACAGGCCGCAGGTAAACGATAATGGAAAAGTTTGTCAAATATTCTAGTTAACCAAATAAGATGTCTAATCAATATTTATCGTGACAAAGCAGGACCTCCAGCGTGTACCTACAAGTCCTTCATGGACTACAAGCCTCACACCTACAGTGGAACCGAGGGTGCTGTAGGGTTAGTAAGGTGGTTTGAGAAAACAGAATCTGTGTTCTCAAAGTGTAACTGTCCACCTGCTGACCAAGTGAAATACGCAACCGGGACGTTGGATGGTGCTGCACTGTCTTGGTGGAATGCTCAAGTGCAAATGCTAGGGCAAGCCATGGCAAATGAGCTCCCGTGGAATGAATTCAAAGATATGATGATCGAGGAATACGGTCCTCGAAGCGAAGTTCAAAAGTTGGAGATGGAATTTTGGCAGTTGAAAATGCAAGGTTCCGAGATCGAGGCCTATACAACAAGAACTCACGAGCTGGCCACACTATGTCCTGGAATGGTGAATGAGATGCACAAGCGTGTGGAACATTACATCCGGGGATTGGTGCCCGAAATTAGGAGCATGGTGACTTCCTCTAACCCCGCCACTATACAACAAGCCATCCGACTAGCCCACAAACTAACTGACGAAGCTGTGGAGCTAGGACGGTTGCCAAAACGGGGTGCTGCTGCAAGCGTACCCGACAACAAAAGGAAGTGGGATGCCTCTAACAACACCAACACCAACAACAATAATAGAGCATCATCATCCGACGGTCAACACCAACCTTAACAACAACAACCACAACAGCAACAATGAAGGTTTGAAAACAATCATAATTTCAACCAGTCAAACTCAAACAATCAAGGACCGAGCGCCTATGGTGGTAAACAGCCGATGTGCACGTGGTGCAACTATCATCACGTTGGGAGATGTGACAACTACAAGTGTCAGTGGTGTGGTAAAATGGGAAACTTGGCTAAGGATTGCCGTGGTGAGATGGTTAGGAAACCACAGCAACCTCAGGAGACTCCAAAGGGTTGTTTCGAGTGTGGAAAGGAGGGGCACTACAAGCGAAACTGCCCGCAGTTGAGGACGAACGGTAATGGCAATGGCCAGAACAACAACAACCAGGGCAACAACAACAACAACAACAATAACAACAACAACAAGATGGAAATGGCAATAGTAACGATGGTAATAATGGAGCCAAAGGGAGAGCCTTCGTCATTGGCTCAGGTGAGGCTCTAAACGACCCTACTACTGTTACTAGTAGGTTTTCTGTAAATGGGTGTTTTGCTACAGTATTGTTTGATACTGGAGCCGATAGGAGTTTCATATCCTTAAAGTTCTCTAGTCTCCTAAGTGATATCCCTTCTGCCTTAGAATCCAAATATACCGTAGAATTGGCTGACAGTAAACAGATTCATGTGACACACATTCTTAAAGATTGTAAAATAGAACTCGCTGGTCATACTTTCGCTATAGACCTTATGCCTGTTACACTGGGAAGTTTTGACGTTGTGGTAGGCATGGATTGGCTCTCAAATAAGCAAGCGGAAGTCATATGTCACGAGAAGATAATACGAATTCCTGTTGGTGATGAAATTCTCACAGTCCGAGGCGACAGCAGTGGTGCAGTGATGGGCATTATCTCCTACATGAAAGCACAGAAATTACTGCGAAAAGGTCGCTTGGCTATCCTGGCACTCGTCACCGATAAACAACCGGAGGAAAGGCGAATGGAAGACATACCCGTCGTGCGAGACTTTCCCGAGGTGTTTCCAGAGGATCTTCCTGGATTACCACCTCATCATCAAGTGGAATTTCAAATTGAACTGACTCTCGGTGCAGCCCTGATTGCTAGAGCACCTTATCGATTAGCACCGAACGAACTACAGGAGTTGTCATCACAACTTCAGGAGCTTTTAGATAAGGGCTTTATTCGACCTAGCTCATCACCTTGGGGAGCCCCTGTCCTCTTTGTAAAGAAAAAGGATGGCATGTTTCAAATGTGCATCGATTATAGGGAGTTAAACAAAGTCACAGTTAAGAACCGATACACTTTACCTCGCATCGACGACTTATTTGATCAGCTTCAGGGATCCAGCTATTATTCGAAGATCGACTTGAGATCTGGTTATCATCAACTCCGAGTCCGTGAGGAGGATATCTCCAAAACTGCATTCCGTACTCGTTATGGTTATTACGAGTTCTTGGTCATGCCTTTTAGGTTGACAAATGCACCTGCGGTGTTCATGGACCTCATGAATCGTGTGTGCAAACCCTACCTTGATCAGTTTGTTATTGTGTTTATCGATGACATACTGATATACTCTAAGACCAAGGAGGACCATGAAGAGCATCTACGATTAATCTTGGAATTGTTAAAGAATGAGCAACTGTACGCCAAATTCTCTAAGTGTGACTTTTGGATACGCGAAGTACAATTCCTAGGCCATATTGTTAATGAGAAGGGTATACATGTTGATCTTGCCAAGATTGTGGCAATAAAGAATTGGGCCATACCTAAAACACCGAGTGAGATATGACAATTTCTGGGATTAGCGGGGTATTACCGACGGTTCATAGAAGGATTTTCTAAGATTGCACAACCTCTCACCGCTTTGACCCACAAAGGAACAACATACAAATGGGGAGAAAGTCAAGAGGCGGCTTTTCAGCTATTGAAATGGAAACTCTGTAGTGCACCGATATTGGCACTGCCAGAGGGGACGGATGATTTCGTGGTGTATTGTGACGCATCCATTCAAGGATTGGGTTGTGTTCTGATGCAGCACGATAAGGTGATAGCCTACGCCTCTAGACAACTAAAGGTTCATGAGAAGAATTATACTACCCATGATCTGGAGTTGGGTGCAGTGGTTTTTGCCTTAAAGATTTGGAGACATTACTTGTACGGTACCAAATGTACTATCTATACCGATCACAGGAGTCTTCAGCACATCTTTGAGCAAAAAGAGTTGAATATGAGGCAGCGGCGTTGGGTGGAACTTTTGAATGATTATGATTGTACTATCAAGTACCATCCTGGAAAGGCGAACGTAGTTGCCGATGCCTTAAGCCGAAAAGAAACAGTTAAACCCAGGCGGGTACGAGCCTTACAGCTCACGATCAGTACCTATTTGCCTGAACAAGTTAAGGAAGCACAAATAGAAGCCTTGAAAGAGGAAAACATTGTTTCTGAGTCATTACGGGGGATGGATAAACAATTGGTGGAGAAAGAAGATGGAATTCGGTACTTCATGGATAGACTTTGGGTGCCTGTTTATGGAAATCTGAGGGATTTGGTTATGAACGAGGCACACAAGTCTAAATACTCTATACATCCTGTATCTGAAAAGATGTATCATGATCTAAAGGCGCACTATTGGTGGCCTAACATGAAGGCAGATGTAGCTACGTATGTGAGCAAATGTTTGACCTGCTCAAAAGTCAAAGTGGAATACCAAAAACCATCTGGACTATTACAACAACCCGAGATACCGATGTGGAAATGGGAACAAATCTCTATGGATTTCATCACGAAATTACCCCGGACTAATACTAGTTGTGACACAATCTGGGTCATTGTGGATCGGTTGACCAAGTCCGCTCACTTCCTTGCAATTAAGGAAACGGATAAGATGGAGAAGCTAACCCGATTGTATCTTAAGGAAATCGTGTCGAGACATGGCGTACCAATCTCAATTATCTCTGATCGCGACGCTCGCTTCACGTCACACTTCTGGCAGTCACTACAGAAATCTCTGGGTACACGATTGGATATGAGTACTGCTTATCATCCACAGACTGACGGCCAGAGTGAGCGTACCATACAGACTTTGGAGGATATGCTACGTGCTTGTGTGATTGACTTCGGGAACAACTGGGAAGTTCACCTACCTTTGGTGGAATTTTCCTATAATAACAGTTATCACACTAGCATACAGGCAGCACCTTTCGAGGCTTTGTATGGGAGAAAGTGTAGATCACCGGTTTACTGGGCTGAAATTGGTGATAGTCAACTAACGGGTCCCGAGCTAATACATGAAACAACTGAGAAGATTGTGCAGATATGGAACCGTATGGCAGCAGCACGAGACAGACAGAAAAGTTATGCTAACAAGAGACGGAAACCTCTAGAATTCCAAATTGGCGACAAAGTGTTATTGAAAGTCTCACAGTTGAAAGGCGTAGTTCGGTTTGGCAAGCGAGGAAAGCTGAATCCGAGGTATGTTGGACCATTTGAGATACTGGAAAGAATAGGTCCGGTGGCCTATCGACTAGCCTTGCCTGATTCGCTGAGTGGAGTGCACAACGTGTTTCACGTTTCAAATCTGAAGAAGTGCCTATCTGACGAGACGCTAATTGTACCACTAGAAGATGTTCAAGTGGATGAACAATTGCGTTTTATCAAAGAACCTGTCGAGGTGATGGATCGTGAGGTGAAAACACTTAAGCAGAGCAAAATACCTATAGTCAAAGTTCGTTGGAACTCGCGACGTGGACCAGAATTCACGTGGGAACGTGAGGATCAAATGAAGCTTAAGTACCCTCAACTGTTCGAGACGATGTCTGCAGACAAAGGTATTGATTTAAATTTCGGGACGAAATTTCTTTCAACATGGGGATGATGTGACAACTCATCCAAAACTCACTCGATTTCGATTTCTATGTGCCAATGCAGTAGATCAGTGATGGAACACGCTCACCATGAAACGCAATTTTCGGGACGAAAATTCTTTCAACATGGGGATAATGTGACATCCGGTAATTTTCCGTTACCAAACTCCGTTAGTTCCGTTAAGTTTTGCATACACGTGTCGTAAGCACACACTAGTTGTCGTTTGACGTTGGTGACTTAAAAATAATTAATAATGTTAATTTAATAATAATCTAGTTGAAAAGATGATTATTATGTTATGTTTATGTTTTTACGGGATTTAAAGACTATTTGAGAATTTTATCGCGTAACGCGGAAACGCGTGTGTTAATTCGTATGTTGCGTGTTTTATAAATATAAAAATATATAATGGTTATTACTAGTTTATATATTTGTTAGATGGTGGAAAGCACTTTTAAAAAGAAGTTAAAAGCTGAATTTTTATAAATATACAAAATGCAAGGGTTAAAAAGGGTAAATGTGGAAAATTAATTAAAACAAAAATAAAACCCTAGCCCCCACCCATTGTTCGACCGTGACCTCTCTCCCTCTCCCTCAAACCTGCGAATTCAGCCAAGAACACACACCTACAAGTCGATTTTGGTTGATCTCAAGCCCTACAACAAGTTAGGAACATCAATTGCAAGATAATACAAGTTTAAAGGTTAGAACTTTACAAGTTTTGTGGTGTTCATGTTATGGCCGAAGCCTATGCTGCGAATTGGGTATTATGGGGCTGAAAAATTGATGTTTTGTTGATGATAATGAGTTAGTTGGATTGATTACATGTCGTTTAACGTTGATTATGCATGAATTGTATGTTTTTAGTGGATTGATCATGAACTTTTGTTAGGACCGTGCACGTACGGAGTACTAACTGATTATTCGTTGTACCGAATCAAATAGTGCGGAATCCTATTTGATTGGCGATCCAATCAGTGAGAACGAATTCAAGATCAATCCTAACGATTAGAAAACGTTATGAATTGACTCGGAATGATCTGAAACGCTCTATGAAGTTGGAATGGTCGAACAGCACGTTCTGGGGCGATTAGGGTTTCTAGTATTCGAAGTGTTTTGTTTTTCCACGAATTAAGTGGTATTTATAGGTTACAGATCTCATTCGTGCGACTGAGTCTTGCGACTGACTCAGTCGTGCGATTGAGTAATACGACTGATTCATTCGTACGCTTGAGTCAGACTGATGACTCAACCGTCCGATTGACTCAGCCTCTTAGTTCAACCGTGCGATTGGACCATTCGCATGGTCCAGTCGGGCGACTGAAAGATATGTTTAGTCAAACACATTCATGAACCTTTAATGATTCAGAACTGTGTCTCACAACTGTAAACCTATATAACATGGTCATATTAAGCGTGTAACAACTAATAAAATAAGTAGATATAACATTATATAATCAATAACCATATAAAGAAGAGATTCTCATTAGATTGATTTAACATTACATATGTGTAACAAGATAGAAGTTTATTACATTTCAGCTCACTAGACTAGAACTGGGGACATGTGTACCAACAAACTCCCCCTTGGACCTAGTTCTATCTAGACTTTTACTTCTTTCTTGAACTCTTCATATCGTTTCACCCTTTCCTCTCTTGAGATCCCAGAATGAATATTTAATGCGAAGCAGATACGTATAACATGTTGAAATTGCAGTGCTTGCACAATATCCTGTGTATCAAAGAACAGTGGCCACTTGAATAAGATATAGACATCAGACTTAGACAAGTTGGTTAGCTACATCGGATCAAACACTCTTATCGTCTCGACCGTTCCTTCTTTTTCCAAAACTATGACGGCTTCACCAGTTCGCCAGTCATAATACCACCATTTGAAATGGGGTGCAAAATCCTGAGGCATCTCCCTCAATGGAATACGCGACATCGTGCGCGGAGGGTGCCATCTCAAGACCACTTTTGGTCTTCCTGAGGTGGGGTCAACCTTAGTCCTATGAAATAACCTTCTTGGCTGTTGAGGTTTAAAGTTGACCTACCTAGTATGGTACTCTTTCTTTAGTGCCTGCTCAAACCATCCTGATATCTTTCCTGGAACAGCATATAGGAGGTTCAAGTTGGCTAGACGATTAAGCTCAAACCCTGGAAGAGTTTTCAAATCATGAGGAAATCTGAAATATTCGATTCCCTTCTCTCTCTTTACCGCATATACTTTGAGATCATCAAAGTATGCCCAGCTGATAATCTTTCCTGACACCTTCTGATGCTTTTTAATCTTGTAAAGCTTGGTGTAGGCATTTGACTTTGGAGGCCCATGCTGTTTCTTCATTTCCTCAAGGCAGGCAATCCATTCCTCCTTCTTGGTTGCACGATCAGCTTCATCTGCCTGAGGAATCTCTTCTGCAGCTGCCTTAGCTGCTGTCATCTCTTCCACTTTATCAAATATATTGCTGTCAAAAGTTTCCCCCACATCTGGAAGCACTTCGCCGTCGGCGTTAGTGTATTGGGGATAATGATCAGCCGTTACGTCCTCAATCTCCACCTCGTCGACATCTTGAAGTTCTTCATCACTGACTACATCGACTGCGGGAGCATCTTTTACCAACTCATCCGGATTCAGACTGAACAGTTCTGCAATCTGTTCATCTGTCAAGTCGTGAATGATCTCCCCTTCTTCAGCTGAGTAACCCACAGACCGTTGCACTATCCCTTGAAGATCAAGAATCATAGTCAACTTGGTTTCAATCTGACGAAGGGGCATAACATCATGCTCATCGACTTGTGTGGTTGATCCTGTTACAAAATCAAATATATTGCAAGTAAGTATACATTGATCACATAATCCAAAAATGATTTATATCCACAAAACTTTATATATAACAGACTAGAATACATAATTTCAAGTACAAAGTTTCAGCAAAATAAATAAACGTCTAGTCTTGAACTTTGCCTTGTATCTCCGGTGGATTTTCAGTTGTAGTAGATGAAGAGGGGCCTTTATCATGTCGGCGTTTAGTACGCCTTTCTCCTGCAGCATTACCGCTTTGATCTTCGGTGGTTTCCCCCCCTTCACCTTCATCATCTTCTTTCTTATCATCATCATCATTACTTTCTTCACCACCATCATCATCGTCATCATCCTCATCATCTTCATCATCGTCTTCCTCATCCTCACTATCATCATCATTATCATCACCATCACCTTCTCCAATCTTGAGGGGCTCACTTTGAGTGCCTTTTAACTTAAGCAACAGAGTTTTGTGAGCCGCCTCCAGCTTTCCAAACTTAGCATCTGTCTCTGCCTCATGTTGAAGTAGCCCAGTGATCTGATCTGTCTGTGAGGTGATCACCTGGGCTTGGGAAGAAATCTGCTCGCGTAGCTGATGAATCTCAGCAGTTTGAGAGGAACTTAACTCTCTCAGCTGCTGTAACTGAGCCGTTTTCTCCGCATCAGACGCCATCAGTTTAACCACCATGCTGTTTAGGGCAGCAAGCTGTTCTACAACAGAAACTGGTGGGATGAATGAGCTGGATGGGAACGGTGAGGGGCCTGTTTGTTGAGTGGTGGTGGTGGTAGTGGCTGTAGTGAATATGGGGTTAGAGGTAAAGGCTGTAAATGGTGGTACAGTGGTGGTGGTGGATGTGGAAGTATTACGTGGGGGTATAGAGGTGGTGGTGGTTTGGGGTGTTTGGGATATGGTGGATTGAGAGGTATGAGTGGTTTGGGTGGTTTGGGTAGGTGTTGTGGAAGTGGTAGTTGCAGGGGAGGTAGAAACAAGAGTAATCCTCCTGCGTTTGGCTTTTGTCCCATGAGGACGAGCCATGTGTTTCCTTCGAGTCCCTTTTGACCCGGAGGCTCCCCCTTGGCTGCTGGGAGAGACTGGGTTATATGATGGGTCAGCAACAGAGCTCCCAGTCTCTCCTGGGCGACCACCAATCGCCCGCAGACCTTCCTCGGTTGCCACTACCCGACTACCCACTGTCCGGGTTAGTGGTGCCTCGTCTGAGTCCTCCTCCTCCTGCATGAAGTCAGGGTGGATTGGAGCTGTCTCAGGTCTTCCTTGACCATCTCCACCCTGACCAGATCCTTGGTCATCATCATCATCGGAGTCATCGGAGGGTAGAGCCACATGCTCCACATCAGAGTCACTATCTTCGTGACGCCACTTTCTCCTAGCTGGCGCCACATAGTCTTCACGGGCCAGATGCCCAAACAAACGTCTTACCGGGGGCTTGACCTGCTTTCCCCGGTAAACCTTCATTCTGCCTAAGGTGGTATCATCCATCACCTCAAGCATAACCGCATCCTCTTTCTGCTTTGGTAGCGTAGGGAGCTTCTGGTCAAAAATCATTTGTAAGAAGCGGGGATACATGCAGAAGCCTTCTCTTCCCTTAACTTCTATGTTCTCCACTAAGTAAGTGAAGATCATTCTGGAGAAGCTGAAAGGGTGGTTCAGCACCAAAGCCACGTAGGCATTCTGCATTTGCTCTGAGAGCTCGTCGAAGCCTCCTTTTCGTGAGGCAATACACCTGAGCAAGACGTGGGCTAGGTATTTGAACTGGGGGCAGAGATTGCTCTTGTTGAGCATCCCTGAGTTTATGTCCCCAGTATACTTAGCCCTCAGGAAGCACCCTCTGACTGTCATTGGATGTAGACGAACAGGACAGTCACCATCATTTCCTAGTTCTAGGACTGTCCTTAAGTCCTCCTCTGTTATCTCTATAGCTTGCCCAAGAACGGTGCTTCTAATAGTATAGGGCTCCCTGGATCTGTCTACCACAGCGTGTTCCCAAAACGACTGCTGCATCGACCTATATGGTGTACACTGTGCTGAGATGGCTCGGTATATCCTCGATCTTCTCAGAAATGTGATAATGCCAGAAAAGTCTGCGGCATTCCTAGAGGTCAAGTCCAAATGTGCACAAATGTTGTGCTTTGTGCTCATAACCCATCGACTCGCCATCTGTCATACAATGTAAGTTTACGTTAGTACACGTAGAAGAAAGTAAACAAAATCAATGAGTTTCCCACTTTGGTTAGTCGGGCGACTGGGTAACCGAATGAACATAGCCGTGCGACTGAGTGGAACGAATGAGTCTTGAACGGTGAATTTAGTCATACGGGCGACTAAGTCAAGCGAATGAGCATAATCGTACGTTTGATTCATTCGTTCAACTCAGTCGGGCGACTGAGACTAGTCGTCTTCTCAGTTGGGCGATTGGAGTTCATCAGTGTGTCCAGTCGCATACTCGACAGTTTGTCCATTCAAATTCGTGTTTTGAGCTATTCTTGAAATTAAACATCGAATTATACTCATTGCACTCGGAAACTACCGATAAATCAGGTTCTAACTTCTATTCGAACGTTTAAGCTAGTTTGGATAGCCTATTTGTTCATTGTGTGTTCGGTTACTGTTTGGTCTGAATTTGAGAGATTTTGGACATCATTTATCAGTGTTATCGATAGAACACTTTGAGTAGTACCTGTATAATCAACAATGAGTGTCAGAACACGTAAACAAAAGCAGATATGGATCAAAGGAAATTTTGACAGCGGTTTCTTAGGTCGGGCGAATAGAGGGGGCGATTTGGGAGAGTGAACGACTGATTATGATTTGGTCTGTTTTTATACTAGGGCAAAATCCAGTCGGGCGACTGAGTCCAGTCGCCTTGGTTAGTCGGCCGACTGAGTCTAGTCGTCTTGGATAGTCGGACGACTGAGTCTCAGTCGTGCCATCTACCCAATCGTTCATCTCCAATCGGCCGATTGAAGTTCATCCAAACGACAATTTCAGTCGGTCACCTCCAATCGTTCGATGTGTTTCATTCGCATACCTCATTCGCACGTTTGACCTAGTCGGGCACATTCAACCGGCCGATTGGGTTCATTCGCTTGGTCCAATCTTACGATTGTATTCAATCGTACACCCCATTCGGCCGACTGGGTCATATCAGATTCAGTCGAACGATTGGTCTATCCTTGTGCCAATTTTAAGGTATGAACCAACACTTAGTTTATTTACCAATGAATAAAACATTATGTGCAATTGATCATCTCAGACATGATCCATTTAACCACCCGATCACCTCAGACGTGATCCATTTATCCACCTGATCACCTCAGACGTGATCCTTTTAACCTTTCAGAAACAAGTTGTTTAAATAGACATTAAGCATTTTCAGTGATGTTTAGCAGATAGCAATATACACAGTCCGACACGACACATTATACTAGGACTAAACAAAAACTTAACCTATGAATAGAAAGACATATTTTTTGTGATTTTGATAGGGAAGGCTTGTATAGCTTATTAGCATTAACATTTTATCCAGAATGGACTCTCGTGGAATCAGACAGGCATATACACCATTACTTGGAACATTCAGTGCTTATTACACTTTGTATGACATGATTGTACAGTTTTTCACTTATGGAAGACTTCTAAGGTCTAACTGGGAATCATGTTTGAACTAATATGTAATTCTTATTGATTTTGAACATCAGGCGATGCAGCCACGACGATTGTCAGTATGTTTGTCCACTTAAATCCATACACAGACGTTTGACATACATCAGCGATTAATTTAATGAATTAGGTCAAACCGTATTTGTGTATTCCACAGGTATATGGTAATCAATCGTCCTCAGGAGATTTTTGAGCGGTCTTGGACTTAGAAGATTTGGTTCTAAAAATTTTCAAAGAGATGCCGAACCTCAGGTCAGTGCCATCGCACAGCAGAGAGGCGCAAACAACAATGAATTCTTAGAACAAATAGGTTATGCTTAGCCTCAGGTCAGTGCCATCGCACAGCAGAGAGGCGTAATACCTTTATCTTCTTAGAGCAGCATATTTGCATATACATTATTTAATGACATTTGTCATCTTTTGCTCTGTTGTGCAGGTCTTTGCTCACATTTGTGGCATTAGCTTGCTCCTCACCCCTTATTGGACATTGATTGATTGTGCAGACCAGGGATACCATGGGAACACACAACTGGTTGAATAAATTTAGTTTAAGCCTGTTCACTGATGATGTCTAATGGTCTATTGTGTTGAATCTACTGACACATCGTATTGTGTACTTACACAACCCTAGATCTACTTTCTCCAAGTAATTACAATACCAGTCAAAGCTTCTATCATATTCCCATTTTGTAAGACTTAGACTTCTCTGACTTATGATTTTTATGTTTAGAACCGAAAAACCAATTTGATATTCCAAGTAACTCGGTGCCTGTGTGCTATCACTTTCCAGTTTTCTCGAGTCGCATTTCCAGTCTATTTGTCTATGCCTTTTCAGCTTAACTTATCTTCCCCCCCTTTTTTTTTTTTTTTTTTTTTTTTTTTGAGTAAATGAATACTGAAATAAATCTCCCCCTAAAATTCTAAAACAGAAAATCTTTTTGTGTTTTTGGATTTTATATGACATGGAAATTAACAAAATAAAATTAAAAATGAAAGAAAGAAAGAAATAAACTAAAGACACAAGTCGGACTATGAATCTGCTTCTTCAGCAATTACATCACTTTTCTTTTTAACGCCGTTGACCTCTAGCAGATATAAAAATCTTGGTTTATCAAACGGTTTGGTGTAGAGGTCAGCGCGCTGAAAATCCGTGTTAATTTTAATCACATCAATTAATTGTTTTTCATAACAATCGCGTATGAAATGATATTTAATCCCGATGTGTTTAGTTTTTGGGTGTTGAACAGGATTTTTAGTGACAGCTATGGCAGCAGAATTATCAACATAAATAGGAGTGTTAGAAAATTTAAACCGTAGTCGCGCATTTGCTGTTGAATCCAGATGATTTGAGAGCAGCAACTTGCAGCAGCAACGTATTCAGCTTCACAGGTTGATAAGGCAACCGAGGTCTGCTTCTTGCATTGCCACGTGACTAACCGTCTTCCAAAGAACTGACACCCTGCTGACGTCGATTTGAAATTCATCTTGCAACCACCATAATCTGAATCGCTGTACGCAGTAAGCTCGAAGTCATCGTCATGAGGATACCACAAACCCAGTGTTGGAGTACCCTTCAGATAACGGAAAATCCTTTTTACCCCAATCAGATGATTCACTTTTGGCTTCGCTTGATATCTAGAACATAGACATGTTGCATACATGATATCTGGACGCGAGGCAGTGAGATACATGAGAGATCCAATCATCCCACGATACATAGTGGCATCCACCAAATCCCCATTCTCATCAGGAGCCACATCATGATTTGTGGCGAGAGGGGTACCGGCAACAGACGTATTTTCCATGTCAAACCGACTGAGAATGTCGCCGACATACTTGGTCTGATGTAAGAAAATGCCAGTTGATGTTTGATCCACCTGTAATCCCAGGAAGAACTTCATCTCTCCCATTGCACTCATTTCAAATTCTGCCTTCATCACAGATTCGAAATCTTTGCATAACGCTTCATTTCTAGATCCAAAGATGATATCATCCACATAGATCTGCACCAGAAGCAAGTCACCATCTTTTTCTTTGATGAACAATGTACAGTCAATCACACCCCTGCGAAAACCATGCTTTAGCAGATGGGTAGAGAGCTTTTCATACCAAGCTCTAGGAGCCTGATGTAGCCCATACAGAGCCTTGTCCAACTTGTAGACTCTGTCCCGATGATAAGGATCTTCGAATCCTTCGGGTTGACTGACATATACTTCTTCACGGATTTCCCCATGCAAGAATGCACTCTTAACATCCAGTTGATAAACTTTATTTTCATGTAAGAGGCATAGGCTAGAAAGATACGAATAGCTTCCATTCTAGCTACGGGAGCAAAGACTTCATTGTAGTCGATGCCTTCGACTTGTCTGAAGCCTTGAACAACCAAGCGTGCCTTGTTTCTGATCACAACACCTTGGTCATCCTTCTTGCATTTTAGTACCCATTTGGTACCAATCACCTTAACTCCTTTCGGCCTGTCAACTAGTGTCCAGACTCCAAGTTTCTTGAACTGGAGTAGTTCTTCTTGCATAGCATTGACCCAGGCCTCATCTTTCAGGGCGTCACAGACATATTTAGGCTCGATTTGTGAAACAAAACATGAGAAAGCCCCGTCATTGACATAACCCTTTTCCATGACTGCAGCATAATCAGCAGAGTACAGCTGATTTCTTGTTTGCACACCGGATTGAATGTCCCCTATGATAGACGAGGGGGGATGATTCACACTGATCCTAGTCACTGGTGTGGTAGGAACCACAACCTCAGTATCCATATTGGTGACTACTGGTTCAGTATCCGGATTTCCTGCAGCTGGTATAGCAGCTGATGATTCACTGTGTTGATTAGCTGTTTGCTCAGTGTTAGAAGCAGGAGCTTCTTCATCATCTGATGAATCATCACTCTCATCATGAGCCGGAGTCGAAGAGCTTGAGGCACCAGCAGTAGGTGTGATGTTGCTTGAATCCAGATTTGGTGAGTTAAGAACATCGTACAGCATCTGGGTAGCAGCATCATCCTCTGAATCAAGCTGTGGAAGATTGAAGGATTTGAAAAAGCCATCATAATCAAAGAATGATGATGGTCCTTTTCCAGCAGGAGGTGTGGTGAATCTCTGAACATCCACATTGCACCACACCTCTACCTGACCCGTCGAATTATTGTAAACTCGCTTGTCTGGGATGCTGTATCCTAAGAATATTCCCTGATCTGCTTTTTCGCTGAACTTACCATCCTGAGTCTTCTTCAGTAATGTACATGGAGCTCCAAATGGTTCCAGATACTCCAAATTTGGCTTTCTTTTCTGAAGTAGCTCGTAGCAAGTCTTACCATGCCTTTTGACTACTAACACACGATTAAGTGTGTAGCAGGCATTTGCAACTGCTTCATTCCAGAACTGAACTGGGAGCTTTGAATCAGCTAACATGGTTCGCGCAGTCTCAATTAAGCTCCGATTCTTTCATTCTGCAACTCCATTCATCTGTGGCGTGTATGCTGAGGTGAACTGGTGAACAATACCCTTCTCCTTGCAGAAAGCATCCATCCACTGATTCTTGAACTCTGTGCCATTGTCAGAACGAATTCGCCTTACCTTCAGTTTGTAGAGTGACTCCAAATTCGTGACGAGCACCTTGAATGATTCAAACGTTTCTGATTTAGCTTTCAGAAACATCACCCAGGTGAATCTTGAGTAGTCATCAGTGACTACAAAGCAGTACCAGTCTCCTGCTATACTCTTCATGCTTACAGGACCAAATAGATCCATGTGTAGCAGCTCCAAGGGCATCTCAATTGTGTTGACGTGCTTGGTCTTGTGATATTTCCTGATCTGCTTTCCCTTCTTGCAAGAGACACAAAAATCAGGAAGTTGGAAGTTCTTGACAGTAACTCCCTCAACTAGGTTGTTGTGAATCAGATGATTCATCTTCCTTTGATTTATGTGTCCCATCCTTCTATGCCATGAGATGGAGTCCTTCTCTGTAGCTTTTGAGAGGAAACATTATGCTGTAGATTCAGAAGTAGAAGCATTAGACATATCCAAGACATATAGATCATTGTACCTGGATGCAGACATCAAAACCTGCTTCTCTGGAATCTCCATCTCCTTTTTCAGTATGTAACATTTTCGGTTGTCAAACATAACTTTGAAGCCCTTGTCACATATCTGAGACACTGAAAGTAAATTGTTTTCCAGTTGTTGAACAAAATTTACTTTATCAAACTTTACCTTCTCATTACCTACTTCGCCCTGAGCGGTAATGTATCCTCCTTTATTTCCAGCAAATGAAACGTGTCCCCCTTTAATTTGTTTGACATTGAAAAGAAGAGACTTGTTTCCTGTCATGTGCCTGGAAGCTCCGCTATCCACAATCCATGTATTTGTTGAAGCACTGTAGCGGACAACCTGCACATAATTGAAAACAATCAGTTAAGGAGGGGGACCCAAGCCTTGACTGGCTTGGGTTTCCCAGAGGAATCAACCATCATGAATTCAACCCACTGTCCTTTATCAGTAGGTGGAATGTCAACTTTCAGATTGTCCTGTCTGTCAGATTCACCAGATGTCTTTGCTTTCCATAAACCATCCCTGTGAAAGGATTGTTTATGATAAACTTTAGACTGATTAACAGTTTGAGTATATGGTTTAGATTCAGAAACAGTTTTTCTTGCCGGTGTCACAGACCTGTCGGGGACTTGTCTGTGTTGTCTTTCACGTGGGGGGGACGAAAACGACTTAGAAGGTGTTTTATGCCTAATGGGTGTTTTCGATCTCACCGGGGTCTTAGATCGCTGTTTTGAATCTACTTTGACTTTGTCGGTTAACTCAACTTTAATTCTTGGTGTCTGATATCGTGGACAATTGGTTGAAATATGACCTCGCTGACCACAAGTATAGCAGGATCTCCATTCATCAGGACTAGGAGATCTCTTGTGGGGTGGTGAGTAAATCTCAGGAATGGGTCTTTTGGTCTCAGTCTTTGAATAGTTACCCTCTTTAACAAATTTAACTTGTTTAACATTTGGATTAATTTGTCTTTGAGGCTGAGCATTATCCTTTTAGGTTGTTTAACTTGAGTGGTTTTAGACATCTTGGTTTGTGTAATATTTGACTTTGATTCCGAATCAAGAGTTGTTTACTCATTAGTTTCCACCCGTTTCTCAACATTGAGCTTGCTTGATGCTGAGAGTTTCTGATTATCATCCGAAGAAGCAGACTGAACTGCAGTGTCCGGATCACTCACCAAAGGAGTTGTCACCACATGATCCTTAATTTGATTATTATTAATTGGACGTTGTTTTGTGTTCAAAAGGATTTCATGTGGTGGTGGAACTACCTTGTAACCCAATCCTCCCCATTGTTGCGTTCTTTAACCAAGTTTTTCAAAATGTGCGAAGAACTCGCGAGACTATGTAGTTTTTGTTGCAATGACTCATTTTCTACCTGTAAGACTGCTTTTTCCTTTTTAGTTTCTTCAATAGTCTTTAAGTAGAATTTAATGTCATTTTCTTGGTTAAATACAACAACTTCAGTTTCCTTTAGTTGTTTCTGCAACGCATCTAACTTCTCTTTATAACTGCTCTCATTTTGTTTTAAGACACGATTAGCTTCTGAGCACAGTTTTAAGTCATTTACTAAGTTATCATTGTGATCTAATAACCTAGCAAATTTTAGATCAATGCTTTCTCTAAATTTCTCACATTCGACACAAACATGTTCATTAAATAGTTCATCTTTAGATTTTACCTGTGTGGATGTCGATGTTCCAGCCATGAAAGCATTCTGAGACGTAGCTTGAGCTTCAGATTCTGAATTCAACTCATTCTTTACGATTTCATCAACAGCATTAAACGTCTCTTCCAATTCAGCAGTATCAACTTCAGCTGAGCTTTCGCCTTCACTTGCCGAGTCTTCGTTCAAGTCTTCCACGGATGCTATGTTAGCTTCATCAGACACGAATCTAAAGGACCAGTCTTGTCCTTCATCTCCTTGTGCTACCATAGCTTTAGAATCACTTCCCGTGGATGCTGGTTTCTTGTCTCTATCTTGCCTGTTGAACGAAGAAAAAGGATTCCCATTCCCAGTCTTCTTAGGCTTTGAACATTCCCTTTTAAAATGGCCCTTTTCTCCACAATTGAAACATGTGACTTTAGACTTGTCAAAACCAAAGGTTGTATCTTTAGTAGCCACGAGATTCTGCCATGTTTTCTTCACAAATTTCTTTGCTCTTCGGACAGCGCTTGCAAGAGCCCACATGATGTCCATTCTTTCTAGCTCATTTTCATCTACTTGTTCATAGTCTTCATCGGCAAGGTGGCAATTTCCAATCTTCCCCGCCACCAAACCATCATACGAGTGCACAACAGCAGCCAATAGATCCATGTGCTCTTTAGCAACCTCCACTGTTACCTTTCCCAGATTTTCTGTTGTTAACTTTGCAGATTGAGTAACAATAGGGCTATGACTAGCTCCAGATGCACCAAGAGGCTCATTTGCAGATGAGGAGCCTTGTTCAGTAATTGAAGATGCAGTGGACACGAAAGCTGTTTGCAAAGGTGCACCAGAAGATTTTGCAGCAGGGGAGGAAGTAGAAGCAACATTGTAGAGTGAGGGGTCTTGAGCATAAGAACCCTTCTTAGCCTTGTATTTTTGTCGCACTTCCTCCTCTTTCAGTTTTAGAATAAAGTCATTGATATCCAGGGTTTCTAAAACTGAGTTGTATCGAAGAGTAGAGATGAACGAATCCCACTTTGCAGGTAGACCATCTGCCAAGCTTAAAACCTTGTCTTCCATTGAAGTCTTAACACCATGAGTGTTAAGTTCACTCATCAGATGGTAGAAACGATCGATGATCTCATCTAAGCTTTCATTCCCAATTGCTGAGAAGTTATCAAACTCCTTCTTCAAAGCTTTGCCTTTCAGTGCCTTTAAGTTAGAATTTCCTTCATACCTCTTTTCAAGGACTTCCATCAATTTTTTACTTTGTTTGTGCTCTGAGTATTGATGAAAAATAGGCTTGGGAATGGACTGAGTCAAGATAGCATAAGCCTTCTTCTCTGCATTGTAGGCAACCTTTTGTGTATCGGAGAGTCCACTCAAAGTCAAAGGAACACCATCAGCCCCTACTGGTATTTTATAACCCACCTCAATAGAGTTCCATAAGTTAGTATCTACACCATTAAGATAGATTTCAAAACGTTGTCTCCATTGTGGAAAGTCCTCTATTGTCAATAGTTTAGGTGGCTTGTTATGGTTCCCGATCTCATTTTCCAGTAACAACAGATTCTGAATTCGTGAATCCTTTCCAGCTGACATGGCATAATTTTCTGAGTCCATCTTCGAATTAAGTTAACTTGAGAATTAAACTGCTGTGCGAATGGGCTATAAGCGATTGGACTCAAACGTATGATTGAAACAGACGACTGAGAGACTTAGACGACTGAACAGACCGAACGACTCAGATGTGCGACTGGAGTGGGCGATTGACTCAATCGGGCGATTGACACTGCGATTGACTCAACCGGGCGAATGGACTGGCGAATGACTCAAACGTGCGAAAGACCGGGGCGAATGAGTTCAGTCGTACGATTGAGATAATCGTGCGACTGGGTCGGCTGAAAACGCGATTTTTTAACACTTTTGACCTAGAACACAATTCTTTGCACCCTAGACGGCTGAAACTCGAAAAAACACTTAATTTTCAGAACATGCAAACGTAAAGACTCGATTTTTAGCCGAAAGAATGGATCTTTTTGCGTAAAAACGTAGACTTTTTCACAAAAAACGATTGAATCAACGAAGAATCAAGAGCCAAGGCTCTGATACCACTTGTTAGGACCGTGCACGTACGGAGTACTAACTGATTATTCGTTGTACCGAATCAAATAGTGCGGAATATTTGATTGGCGATCCAATCAGTGAGAACGAATTCAAGATCAATCCTAACGATTAGAAAACGTTATGAATTGACTCGGAATGATCTGAAACGCTCTATGAAGTTGGAATGGTCGAACAGCACGTTCTGGGGCGATTAGGGTTTCTAGTATTCGAAGTGTTTTGTTTTTCCACGAATTAAGTGGTATTTATAGGTTACAGATCTCATTCGTGCGACTGAGTCTTGCGACTGACTCAGTCGTGCGATTGAGTAATACGACTGATTCATTCGTACGCTTGAGTCAGACTGATGACTCAACCGTCCGATTGACTCAGCCTCTTAGTTCAACCGTGCGATTGGACCATTCGCATGGTCCAGTCGGGCGACTGAAAGATATGTTTAGTCAAACACATTCATGAACCTTTAATGATTCAGAACTGTGTCTCACAACTGTAAACCTATATAACATGGTCATATTAAGCGTGTAACAACTAATAAAATAAGTAGATATAACATTATATAATCAATAACCATATAAAGAAGAGATTCTCATTAGATTGATTTAACATTACATATGTGTAACAAGATAGAAGTTTATTACATTTCAGCTCACTAGACTAGAACTGGGGACATGTGTACCAACAACTTTGATGATTATGAACCCTAATTCGAAATTGATGATTATAACATGGAATTGATGATTGTTTGATGTTGTTGGGTTGTTAATTAGGTTGTATGAATGCTAGGAAACATGAATTTTGCAAGAAATTGGTGAATTGAGGGATTTGTTCATAGGTTACTAATAACAGTAACTTTATTTTGATGTAATGTTGAATTGCTAATGTGTTGATGTTATAGGTGTGTTTATGATGATAATTGGATGTTGGATTATTGCTATGAACATTGGTAATTCAAGATTACATGCTAGAATCCATACATTACTAAAGATAGTAACTTTTTGAGTATGAAACTTATGAATCAAGTTAGATAGATGTTGTAGATCATGTCTAGGTATGATATGAACTTGATTAGGTATATAATAGTTGGAATTATGGTTGAATTGGATGTTAAACCACTTTTGGGTATTACTTTCCCAAAAGGGAAACTTTATTGTGCATGAACTTTGGATATTGGTAATTTGACTTGTTCATGGTTTTAGGGTCATGCTAGAATGATTGTTATGAATGTCTAAAGTGGTAGAATCTGTTAATTGGGTTGTATGGAATGTTTATTTGGTTATTGGGTGATTATTGCACTTTGATGGTCATGTATGGTTTGGTATGTTGATTAGTAACTAGGACATCATGTTTGGGACTAGAATTGATCATACTAATGTATGTTGCATGTATTAGGCATCTTGTATGCGTTGTGAATAGTATGTATGACTTTTTGGTAAATTACCTGTTTTGACCCATATATGCTAAATCATAGCTATAGGTCATATAAGTAGGTTATGCATGATCTAACCTGTTATACGATACACTAGTTATGTTTTGAACACACTGAGCATGCTAGATGCTAAGGATTTATACAACTTGTATGATATGTGCATAGCATGATGATTTAGGCAATGTATTGGGAATGTAGCGTCAAATGTGAGTCATTGGAATGTTAAACATGTATGTTATATGCTTATGTATGTTTAAATGGTTTACAACGCATAATGTCACCAACAGGTCAAACGGGTCAACTAGGTCACGTGTATGTTGTTTTTATAAAACCTTAAGTTCCTTGTTTGTAGAACACTTAGGGTTTCTCTTGGGATTGTTGTGTGTACATGTACTTATGTACTTGTATGTTCTAGGTAACCTTTGAAGGTTGTCTTTTCCGCTCGTTCTTGTCAAGTTAAGCTTTAGATATCTATCACACGCATCAGGTGAGTTCATGCCCCACTGTTTTTATTAAATCTCTTTTGGGGGAGATAGCATACTGGTAATGTTACAAACGCTTTTTATATTTAAGATGTGTATGATATTAATATAGTGCTGTTTACCATGATAAAGTCCTCACACTTTCGAATTGTTAATATTGAATAGCGGGGAAACTTGGGTAGTACTACTGGGTCTGACGAGCCCCACCTGTGTGACTCGAGGTCAACCGAGTGCAATTTGTCCTATGATTATTCGTCACGATATGGTGAAGTCATGACGGGAGGCAAACATAACACAGTCAGCTTCAATGTCGAAATCACTATGTATTAATATCAATTTGTTAATGGACTAGCTAGCTATTACAATGCACATGCTTATTTATACACTGTTGATAAACTGTTATGTTTATACGCAAACTCTTGAACTCACCAACCATGTGTTGACTTTTTAGTATGCTTTTCTCAGGTCATTAATCTGGACTGCTGATAGGAGCACTACACGAGTCAGCATGCATTTTAGAGATTTAAACTTCAAACATATTTAATCGTCTTTGTTTATGGTTTAAACTACTTGGTTGGCACTTGTATTGCCATGTGGTACTTTCACATGTTTTGGGTTGTTTTATTTACTTTACGCTTCCGCGGGTCTTTTAAAGTTTAAACTATGGTTGATTCACATTAAACGTAGCATATAGAGTCGTTCCGAGTAACTATTGACTGTGATCCTGGTTTGTTCACACGCCTCGCGGTAAAACCCCACACGTAGATTTTGAGGGTGTGACACTTCACATTGCATAAACATAGCAAAATGTTGAAAAATACGAATTTTATTATTGCAAAGGGCTAAAGTTTGGTCTAAAACCTACCGTAGGAGCTGGCGCACAGCCACAGGCCGTTGGTCCAGACCAAGGCATCATCACCACCAAATAATTGATCATGTCTGCAACTAGCACAACCAACAAGAATACATGGTACCCCTACGTTAAGAACACACAAAATATTGAATGCATAGGATACAAGCACTTATAAGGGTAAAATGGTACTTAAAACCTTATTTACAAAATAACCCCTACGTTAGTTTCCATAATATCCCTACACATTAAAGTTGTTACCTTTATTTACATATTATATCCTCGACAAACATCTCAACCATATACATATAAAACGCATATATCCTCCACAAACATCTCAACCATATACATATAAAAAACTGTTGTAATGTGATTTTATATGCGTTTAAAAAACTCTAGGTTATATAAATAAATCCTCTAGGTTAATAATATGATTGAGTAGCAGAAGAAAAAGTTACACGCATAGCTGAGGCAGAAAAGGATGGTATTATCCATCACTTTAATTTGTTGCAACTTTATGGGGATAATATTCAGTTCAAAATTTTATCTTTTGCATATTTTTAGGGATGAAAAGCCAGAATCATCCTCTATATAAACTATCTAACCAAATCATAATATATGTTCACTTGAAGGTTTGTATACATAGCAGACTACTAATATTCACTTTTACATGTTGATAAAAGTTTTAAACTTTCGAATCTGTGGTATATTTTATGTATGTTTTGTTCATTTATTTCTGTTCCTAACAATAATCTTATTCAATTTACAGATTTGGTGGTACCAAGTTTTCAGTTCTGTTTGAGGATTTTGTTTTCCATTAAGGTAAGTATTCTTTTAGATATATAAGTAATCTGCTAATATAATGCTTTGTTCATGGCTTTGAGAATTTAATTTCAAGCTTTCTGTTTTGATTGTGGATTTAGGTATGGAGCAGGGTTCAAAAATGTTGAAAGACCAACCATTCAAGGTTAGTCATGCTTCTCAAGTTTAAGTCATATAATGTAATAGAAGTTTACTTTGATTCATATGTTACTGAGTAATTATTTGTTTCAGTGTGATTTGAACAAACAAAAAAATGACTGGTCTGGTGACTTGAGTCAAAAGAATGTGAACGCTTCAAAGGTTTGTTTTTTTTGATCTTATGTATAGATTTTCGTTGGCTCAAATAATTTTTCAAATGTACTTACATACATATTTATGTTTACTTGTATTTTTATGCAGTTTGATGACCAAAAAGCGGGAAACTCAAGCGAATAGACGCAAAAGAATTGTTGAATGGAAATGAGATGAAGTTATTATTATAGAGAGTTAAGATGAAGAGGAGAAAGAAGACAACTTACTTGATACTGCGGATTCAAGCCAAAAGCTTAAAAATCCCATTAAGATTCCCCGAGCATCAGTTCAGAAGCGAAATAGACCTCATTTAGTTTAATTTTCACCCCACCACTAAATAATTCTGTTTTGCCTTTTCTATGCATTTTATTCTACATAAATTAATTTGTCGTCTTTATGTTTGAAATAAAAGATTTTTCTTCTTTGTTAGTACTTAAAAAGTTAAGTTTTTTTAGCTTTATGAATGTCGGTGTGAGAATGTAAATTATATTTTCATTTATCTTAGAACAAGTACGAGCTAATTAACAAATATTTAACTAACTTTGAAATTAATTTAGCAGCACCTAATTAATAATTTTACATGAATTTAAAACCAAACCTACATTTCTAAAGCTTTCAACACAAGAAACACATTTATAATAGAAAATAAATTACCTTACTTTAAAATATTATAATAATAAAAATAGCTTTGATATAGAAATAATTTATAACTTAATAAAGTCATATTTTGATTTATTGGTGGTTGAATTTGCTATTTTTTAGGCAATTATTGACTAATATAGTTTTTATCAAAGAAGACACCCATACTTTTTAACAACCAGATGTCATCTTAGACTTAAATATGCTTTTGCTAGAAAATGATAAAATAAAATATTGCCTAATTTGACAACCTTTTTCTCCACTTTAAAATACTTTATTAGTAAATATATAAAGCTTTGTACTTTAATTATTTATATCATTTACATATTATACCTAATACAACCAGCATTTGTTATAAAACAAGTAAATGTAACAGAAAAGATGAATTTTTATAACATTTAATTGAGTCAGGTATACCTGTTGATTACTTATAATAATAATTAAAATTACAATAAACAATGACTTACTTACGTATGTGAAAATTAAAATCATGGTAGATAGTTACACAAAAGCCGCAAGGAAAGAAAATATATGTTAAGTTTTCTATGTTATTAATGTTTGTAGTAAAACCATTCAACATACATTTGTTTATAATTTTACTATAGTTAAACATCCTCATTTAGCATAATTATAAAACTAAAAGTTAGTTAAACAACAACTTCAATTATTTTAGTGTTTTATTTATACAATTTCTCTAAAGCTACAATATAAACAAACAGGGTATTATCCATAACATGTTTGGTGGCTGGTAAGTTAAACAGGGTATCTATACTATATAATGTTTCTAACCTTAAGCTATTTAATTTTTTTGTAGGTTGTGGTCAAGCTCTTGGAAGCTAGCTTTTTGTTCTAAGTTTGCCAATTTTTTTCCTATAATTCAACTTCTACTTTCAGGTTTTCTATAACATATTTTCTAGCAGTTAAGTTAAAAAGAAAATAGTAACTAACTTCAAGATAGAAGTGTCTTATCCTATAAATTTCAGTTTTTTAGAAAACAAATGCTTGATATTATCAACATGTAGCTGACTTTAGACCTAATATTATCCTACAATTTAGGTTGTTGCAGCTTTTTAGCTTACTTTAGACCTGATATTATCCTAAAATATAAGTTGTTGCAGCTTTTTAGGGATAAACATCCCCAACTCCTGTTCTATATACTATATATTACACAAAGTTGAAATTCACATCAACCGCATCACAAGAAACATCACTTGCTGGTTGACATTTTTATGAAAGTTTGAAACTTTTCAGCTTGTGGTATATTATGTATATGTTTATTTTGTTTGTGTATTTAGATTCCTAACCAAAAGCTAATTCATTTTTCAGTTGCTTGTGGTCCAAGCTCTCGAAAATTAGCCTTTTGTTCCAACTTTGCCATTTTTGTTCCCGGCTTTCAGCTTTTGGTTTCAAATCAGCTTTTGGTTTCAAATCAGCTTTTGATTTCAAGTCAGCTTTTGGTTTCAAGTTTTCTATCCCTTTGTGGCTTTTGGTTCTCCATAAAGGTATGTCTTCTTTTAAACATATAAGTATTTAACTAGCAAAATTTTAATTGTTATCGTGTTTGATTGTAAATCAGTGTGTTTTTTTTGTGTTGTCATGAAACTGCCCGATGGATTCAAATAATTTAGTGTGTAACGTCTATACTATTTATTCATATTAACCTTACATGTGTCCATCACAGTTGCCTACATCTAGGAAGTTATGCACTTTTTATGTTTGATTTAATATGCATATATAGCACACACAATCAGCATAGCAATTAAACGCACATCTAACATGAACCTAGAACAACACAACACACAACAAAATCTAACAAATTTTAATTTCATTTAGCAAAGAAATAGAAAAAGTAACAAGTTAAAAGTACTTGTTGTAGCTTTGAACAAGAAAAGTAACTTACATGAGAGGAAGGCAAGTTAAAAAGCCGAAGATGGGATTCATATTCGTCATCATACTCCATTTGCTACCTCTACCATCCTCTGATTCAGATATTATATAGAAACCAATAACACACATTGATTTTTTCCTGAAGATACCATGAATGTCAGTGTTATGTTTCATTCATTAGTTTAACTAAAGTAAAATTACAAGCAAACTTATACGTACACTAAAATATAAGACTATTTAGTGTTTCAGCATTAGTGCAAACAGACCAACAAAAGCATTCACACTTGCATCTTCTTATACCGTCATATCATATGTGACAACCTTAAAAATAAGGTTAGACAATTTTATACCTTAAAGAAAATTTTATATTACAACGAACACCTTATGAATATTATATAGTAAATCACTTATACATGTCATATATATATATTACGTATGCATGTTTGCATGCATGTATATATATATATAGAATTTACGTACGCATGCATGTATATATGTATATATATAATAACCATTATCAAATATATATATATGAGTGGTATGTGAATACATTTTAACATAAGCATATATGAATGTATTGTTATTAGTTACATGCTTGCATGAAAACTAAGTATGCATGAATTCAAAGGTATGTATACATGTAATCCTACGCGTGAGTATTGTTTGATCAAAAATATTTATGATACCAAAAATTACATCCAAAGAAATGAGAAGACAACATCACAATATAATGGAACATCAATAGTAACATAACATCAAAAATGAAATAAAATAAACCACTAACACTTAAACACTAACTAAAGCTTTACTAAACACTTAAAACCCGGTTCGTTACCAACTCGATTAAACATTTAACATTGCAATTAAGAGGATAGTGACTGACTAGTCTCCTTGCTTGACATCTAGCACCAAAAGAACCTCCATGAACTCGCCACCTAACCCTACACCATCCAACTAAGCAAGGCTGCAAGGATGCCTAATCATCACTCTATGACCTCTAGAAGAATCATGGCTATACCTCACATCTCTATATAGCTCTCGGCTGAAGAGGGGAAGCCACACATCTATCGACTACCATCTCAAAGTCTCTCTCAATATCTCTTTTGTTTCCCTCGGATTCGACCTTCATCACCACCATCACCTTCCGTAACCATTACCACCATCGCCATTCGTGACCATCATCACCTCCACCCTCCCTTCATCCCTCGGACAACACAAATACAACACATCACAACCGACCTCCACCACCTTTGTTCCCTCTCTATCTCTCGGTTACTCTAAGAACATCACCACCATCGATCACAACCTATACAAACCACATCACCAACTCTGCTTTCTCTCGGTTTCAAAGCATCAAATCGTTCGGTTCCCATGAAGCAAGCAACAATATCATCAAGCTTCTTTCCAAGGTTATAGCCTTTAACTATTTTATAATTAAACTACCAAATTATATGTGTTTGATAAACACATATAAAAACAACCCTCGTGATATAATAAAAAGTTTTTATCAAAAACTTTACTAACTTATGTTATTCTGATCAAATCTATAAGAAAAGATTTAACAAAGTCTAAAAACTTAATAAAGTTATCAAAGGGTTGAAAATCTACATACAAATTTGTTAAAAATTCGGGATGATATGTAATTAACTGTGATTGTGGGAATAATCATTGGAAAATTATTAGAAAAATATTGACTTACCATTCTGTAAATTTTAGTAAAAATATAATAAGTAAAATAATTTATACAAATTATTTAAAATAAAGAATATATTCAAAAATACAATATCGGGAAAATTATGGAAAAAATCACATAATGACTATTCTGAGATATAAAAGCTCCAGAAATTATTTTGTATTTTATTTCCTTATTATGATTGAAAAATAAATTTTTAAGTGATCTGTAAAGGAAAAATCAAAAGAAATACTTTATCAGCACCATAAATCATGAAAACTTTAACGAAGACACTATAAATCAAATTAAACATATGGTATAAATTTCATAATTTTTGAAGTTATATAGATATTTTTAATGAATTTTTAGGATATTGTAAGATTTACAGAAAGAAATATATTGTTAATTAGACATCTTGAAATTTATGGGATGATATAAACGGTTGAGATAATATTATGTAAAAGTTTGGGAATTTTTGGATAAAGGTAGCTATTTTGGTGATTTATGGATAATTTGGAATAATTATAACAACTTATATATAGTAAAATAAAAATTGAAAATTTTATGGTAATAATATTTGACTATTTTACAGCTAAATTTTAAGAATTTATTTGTATCTGAGGTTCTAAAAATTTTAAAGAAATTTTATCTAACTTATGAATTATTTTATAGGTTACATTTTGGAAAACAGGTGAGACTCATAGCCCCATTTTGATATTTATAAAGTTTTTGGGGAAAAAGCATACTGGTTATGTTGATGCATTATTTTTGAAATTATTTTGAGATGTACTGTCATTTGTGATACAACCATTAATTCGAATGAGGAACCGTCCGATAATATTGGTAGTACTACTTAGGAGAATATTTGGCACCAACAGGATGAGTGTTGTGATGCAATTTAAATATTTCTTGCACCAACAGAATGAGTGTTGTGATGTAATATTATCTGATTTTGTGAATTGTTTTGTGACAGTATGAATTATGTGTGAGCAGGTTTGGTTGTAATTGGTGCATCAATAAAATATTTTGTCTGGAAATAAACCTATGATCTCACCAACTTTACGTTGACTATTTGTAACATCCCGTATTTTTTTTATTTTTATTAATTGAAAGTTAATTTTTATAAAAAGGTTTAATAGGTTGCTGTTAAATAATCATAATAATAATAATAATTATAATAATAATAATAGTAATAATAATAATAATAATAATAATAATAATAATAATAATAATGATAATAATAATAACAATAAAATAATAATATTGATATTAAAAGTCCAGGGGGTTACAATGTCATTTCTGAAACTTTAAAAGAAATTTAAAACATGAAATAATAAAAATACAAACCGCAGGGACCATTTATGTAATTTGTCAAAACCCAACCCCCCGGCCGTCCCCTTCGTTTTTCCGGCAGCTCTCCGGCGGCTCTCCGGCGAGCCAAATACTTCCAATACACACGATCTTAACCGAACTGTCACACCCCAACCTTGACGGCGGAAACGTCGAGGTGTGAGAGTTAAGATCGTTCACAGCCACATAACGCTATTATTAAATCCAAATATATTATTCATAAGTTTCGAAGGTAACATTACAATCATAAGTTTCAACAATGAACTAGTATTTGACATGACATAACAAAGTACAATCAATTGATTTTATTAACTAGGTCCAAGTCCTAGATTATGCCAGCAACATAAATGCACTTCAAACTTGGGGGATTTCCTGAAACATGATAAAAATAAAGGTCAACTAAAAATAGTTGGTGAGTTTCCAAGGTTTTCATATACATAATATCCCATGGGTTTTCAAGTAGCAATTCATGTCATAGGTTATAAGTTAGTAAGGTTATAGAACACATATCGTTACAACCAAACCTCGACTTGATTACAAGTATAAGATTGGCTAAGTGTATTTGGTTCCCTAGTGCACAAGCATACGGCTCCTAGGAGTCGGCAATACATCGACTTTAGCACCAAATAGGCTTGTCAGGCCCAAAGATCTAAGACGTCGCCAGGCTAGCAATAGTTAATGATTGTAAACAAACTATGTATCTCATATAAACACTTACAACACACAAATAACCATGACAAAATATAAAGATGAATTGCAAGTGCTTTACAAGTCTCAAACGTTTATAAGTGTAAGTTGCATAAGTATCATGTTTCACCCCAAAATAGTGTGAAATAAAGTAAAAAGGGGCAAGGAAAACTCACATGATATATATAATGTGCTCTTTTGAACAATAATAAGAAAGTAAGATTATCCAACGTTTTCCTTCACGATTCAACCTAAGGGTTGATGTCTTAGTGTTAGAATAAAGAATTGATTCAAGAGTAAAAATGGATTAGGGTTTCATTTGGAATTTGGGATTTTAATATTTAGTCAAATAAATAAAAATAATGCTATCGTTTTGGTTCAATAAAGCTAGAATAAAATCAATTAAGATGAGGAATGATAAAGAGTAATCCAATAATTTAATTTATTGATTTAATAAAGATTAAGTATAAGGTGAAAAGAAATAATAAATTTAATAATTAATTATTTAAAATTTTATAAAGATATTTGAATACTTATTGAAATGAATTGCAAAATAATTTAAAATCATTTTATAAAGTTTTATCTTAAATTTTAATTGATTTTTATAAGGGTTTTATAATACCACAACCTTAAATAATGAATAATAGAAAATTATATTATTTTATAAATTTCAAGAATTTAAATAAACGTTTAAGGAATAAATTTATTAACTAATTATGATATAACATGATTACATGAATTGATGAGTAATTAATTATTTAAATATTTATTTAAATAACTATTTGCCTAATTAACTATTTAACATGTAAAATTATAATGTTTTGAAATAATATAAATTTGAACCATAATAGATTTATAACATTTAAATCATATAAATGACTTAATAATGTTTTCCATAACCTTGATTATTCTTTAAAAGTAATTACATTTAAAAACAATTTATAAGTTTTAAAGTTATTAAAAATCATTTAATAATTTTTGGAATGTTTTAGTTCATAAAATAATTTTTATCTTAATTTAGTAACATATTGAGATAGTTTCTTAAATTTAATAAAAAAAGCAATTAATAAAAAAAATCACATGCAGGAGGCCGGGTTCGAACCCGAGTCCTCCTGTATAGAAGGTTAGTGTAGTAACCGGTTGGGCTAAAGCCAGAATACGTTTAGTATTCAAAACTAATTTGTAAATCCATTAATTAAACAAATCCCCAAATTACTCAAGAACCCTAAATCAACATCGATTCAATTGAACCTAATTTCATTTTTGATAGTGAAATCAATCATAGGGCTTTTGTTCCCCACATGAAATCGAGTATGTGGGGGTGTGTAATTACCAGAATGATGCTCGAATCGATGATGCAAAGTGCAAGAACAGTCGCGACTACATGGATGATGATTCAAGGCGCAAACGTTGATGTTAAGCAAATTCCTTTTACATGAAGCTTCTCATGACATTAATGAAGGAAATCCCTCTGTCAATTTCAATTGATATCGAACGGATTATGATGAACATCCCATTAGCAGACCGCGATGAATTTGCGAATCATTTGAGGTGTTTTGGAGTGATTCAGGTTGAATTAGGTTGTGTAGGAGTTTAGGTATGATTTATTGATCGTTTTGATGCTATAATTTTGATTATTAACGATTGTTAGTGGCCGATTGACTCACCGGTTGGTGACTAACGGTTACCAAACTCGAACGAGCCCATTATTGACTTAAATTGAAATTAATGTATGTCATTAAGTTCGAAAACGGTTCCAGGGGTAATTTGAGTTAAATCCCCGAGCGTTTTGGCATGATTACCCGGCTTTTGGCCTCACCGGCGCCGCGGGCCTTGCCGGCCGGCTGCCGGGAAAACGGGGTGAGAGAATGGGGGTGGGGGTTAGTTTAATAATAATTACGTAAATGGTCCCTGTGGTTATACTTTTGTTCAATCTCAACTCAAAGTTTGGGATATAGTTATAATATAAATTACACTTATATTTTATTTACTCACTTCAAGCTTAACACTTATTAAAAATATTATTATTATTATTGTTATTATTATTATTATTATTATTATTATTATTATTATTATTATTATTTATTATTATTATTTAACTTATTTTATTATTATTATCTTTATTATGTTTAATAATCAAATTATTAACCTTCAAATTATTGAATTAGTGACAAACTAAGAAGTAAGCATAAATAACTCTTAAGTTTCATAATTGACCACAATGGCCCTTACAAGAATAAACGACGTTAACTTTTAATCAACGAAATATACGAGATGTTACAGTCTCCCCAACTTAAAAGAATTTCGTCCCGAAATTAAAATGAACTTAGATGAACAAGAAATTATGATGCAAGGTAAGTGTACAACGAATAATGTTTGACGTTTGATTACAGGTGAACGTTTCACTTTATGGAATCTTACAAGATTCTTGGCATAATACATGCCAATTTGAACCCTTTCAGTGAAATGTGAGACGTTTTGAGATGAAATGTTGGAAAACGATGACAAGTTACCGTGGTATGTTAGACTTATAAGCCACAACTTCTAGAATATAATTTCGTAGTAAAATGATGTCTAGAAATCAATAAAAGACCAACAATGATAAGAAAGGTTAACCGTCGGGATTTAAGAATCCCAAACGTCACCATATGAAATGACCTTAACGCACATCTTATGAATATGTATTTCTCCTTTGACCAACCATAAAAATAATACGCTATGCGAAAATCTTGGAATGAGTTCACGACGATGGTTAAGAATATTATTAAAAACAGAAAATGAATCGGTCATCCAAAATAACGATCGATGTTTAAACGCCATACCACGGTATACGAATATTTGAGATAGATACAAGTCAATTTCTCGACCCATTATCACACATGAGTCAATATGATATTAGTCAATTGGTCTATAATGCACCAATTTTCAGTATGACATCCAAAATAAGAGACATTCGGTGATGAGAAATTGAGCATGAGAGTCCGGGAAACCCGGAGGTTAGGTTTTGTCATATGTGAAGGTAAGACACTTGGACACATGCCAAGTTATGTCTTTTCTTTTATGCCATACCCATGACTACAAATTACGAATTTTATGACCATTATATCCACATCGCAATGAGGATAATAACGAGTCTTGTTGTTCAACATCACGATAGAATTTCAATGATTTTTAAGGTTAAGAATTCAAAAGCGATTCATAAAATGACACAAACAATAAGAAAGGTATTTGTAAACATGTTTTGCAAAGTAACAAATTTCCAAATATAGATTGCATATGTAATCATCAAACCCATAAGTAGAGTCGAAGAACATTCGTATGACTAGAAAGACATGAACACAAGTTGATAATGTCTTTATTTAACAGAAAGATTATTTAAGAAAAGCTATCATCGCGCAACCAGGTTTTAATGATAACTCATAAGGAAAGTCGATAAGTAAGGAATAAATGGTTCCATATAGCTAGATCAAATCAAAACATGAGAATAAAGGGAAAGAAATCGATTTAAGAATTTAAATGCTCCAAGCTTGGAATCAAAATCAACCTAGAGCGATCGGGTCTCCTTCAAGTTTAGAGATCATGCTTTGGCTTGATAGGTCGAAACACTAACATTGTTTCACCCTTCAAGTTACTACATGCCTCTCGTCACTTGATTACAACCTTGATAAGTTGATGATCAAGAAATGAGAATAGTCATCAAGGTGTGGTTTTCACTCCTAACTGATGGTGTACTCCCAAGGTATGACCACTAACTTACCAATCAAAAAGTTCGATCCCCAACTCATTGTTAAGGATCCACAGAAATAAGACGAGGTAACTCACCATTAAGGTAAGGGAAATCACTCCTATCTTAACGGTGAAGTTTTACAAAAACAAAATATAACAGGATGAACTTCTTCATCAAAATCCAGAATTCACTCCTACTTTGATGAGGTCGTTTCATTTGAGAAAATACAATCCATGAAAATGAAAGTATCATCAAGGTATGGATTTCACGCCTATCTTGATGATTGAATTTCATAATAACAAGAAAACAATCGAAGA
This sequence comes from Flaveria linearis, assembly GCA_024085815.1. Taxonomy (NCBI): domain Eukaryota; kingdom Viridiplantae; phylum Streptophyta; class Magnoliopsida; order Asterales; family Asteraceae; genus Flaveria; species Flaveria linearis. The sequence goes on from CM044003.1 coordinate 99,418,373, forward strand.
TTGACATTTGTCACCAAAGTACGGATTTCAATCCTATTTTGGTGAGATCATGTCATTCGTGAAATGCCATTCCAAAGAAAATAATTGAAGTCAATCCTCAAGATAAGGTATCACCCTAATCCAGAGGATGAAATTTTTTAAAGCACACGATTGGAAACCATTTATCGAAATGAATAGAGAATCATCAGAGTAAGGGAATCACCCCTGTTTTGATGAGATAGAATCATTTAGGAGATACGAGTGTTGTTAGTCATAGGTTGACTTACAAACTCTTGCATCTCCCACGGTGTAAACGGTACGAAGTTTGACTAAACAGCGAAAAGAAAAGACTGTCAATTTAGAAATTCAAGAAATTTCAAGTTATAACAATGTAACAAAAGAGAAAATCATGATTACAAGTTTAAGATCAAAGTTCGAGATAGCAGAATTTGTTATGATAGTGTTCAAATCTTGGATGGTTTAAATCGAGAAGACGAAATCAAGGACAAGAATTATTCGATATCACAATGAGATGTGAACATTCGATTCACCATCGAAAGAAAATGGACTTCTCAAATTTTGAGATCAAACATAACCTTATGGAAGACACGCGTACTTATAAGTGGTAACAAAGTTATAATTAGTTTATTCGATCATTGAGGTGAGTGACCACTTATAATATTTGAGTTAACAAAATTAACATTCAATTAGCAAAGTATCCCGAGATGTAGGAATTCCACCTACAACATTGAATGTCTTTAGTTATGGGACACCTTAGGAAGGATTTGAAAACCATAAGTAACGATTTAAAGTTTTAAAGATCATTCGGTTTAGATTCCCAATATCTTTGGGTATAACAAGAGTCATGTACACGTTGCTCAAGGTATAGAAATAGCTACATGAAACGCCTAACGTGTAACGATGTTTAACGTAGGAGTTGAAAGGTAAAACGAGTTCAATATCACAGGAACATTATGTATGATAAGAATGATAAGAAACCAGTTCAAGGAATCAAAGATTTTTAAGATACAAAGAGGATGGTTCCATTTAGTAACGCATTACCATTTAGAACCGTTGACACGTCAAGGTAAATTGACCCACTTGCCTTAGAGACTTGTGTATGTTGACCATAGTTTATCACTCATCCCAGAAATCCCCAGGTAAGCATAACTGGTCTCGCAATGAGATTTATACGATATGCTTGCCTTAGCCCGAAGGCCTTTTGCCAGGAAATCCAGAATACAGGTGTCTATGTGTCACACAAATTTCTTAGGTTCATGAAGTCAAAACCTTGATGAGATTTTCATAGATTAGACATAGAGTCTAAGGAATTAATCCCACGATAATAAGTGTAGATTCCACGTGTCGTTAAGAATAGGTTTAGGAAGTTCATTTGTCGGGGAGAGTCAAAGAGTCAAAGTTAAGTTTAGGGAGACAAGTAACTAAGTTTTAAACATTTAAAAGGCAATCCTATGCTAAGCATCAAGTTGCACAAAAGGCATCCCTAAATAGATAGCATCATGTGACATGCAACAATAAGTACACACAAGATTATAAGGATTTTCCTATGAGGTTCATGCATAGCCTATAGTCTAGGTCACCATTTCTAATAACCTAAATCCCTATAGTTATGAGCTCTGATACCAATCTGTCACACCCCAACCTTGACGGCGGAAACGTCGAGGTGTGAGAGTTAAGATCGTTCACAGCCACATAACGCTATTATTAAATCCAAATATATTATTCATAAGTTTCGAAGGTAACATTACAATCATAAGTTTCAACAATGAACTAGTATTTGACATGACATAACAAAGTACAATCAATTGATTTTATTAACTAGGTCCAAGTCCTAGATTATGCCAGCAACATAAATGCACTTCAAACTTGGGGGATTTCCTGAAACATGATAAAATAAAGGTCAACTAAAAATAGTTGGTGAGTTTCCAAGGTTTTCATATACATAATATCCCATGGGTTTTCAGTAGCAATTCATGTCATAGGTTATAAGTTAGTAAGGTTATAGAACACATATCGTTACAACCAAACCTCGACTTGATTACAAGTATATAAGATTGGCTAAGTGTATTTGGTTCCCTAGTGCACAAGCATACGGCTCCTAGGAGTCGGCAATACATCGACTTTAGCACCAAATAGGCTTGTCAGGCCCAAAGATCTAAGACGTCGCCAGGCTAGCAATAGTTAATGATTGTAAACAAACTATGTATCTCATATAAACACTTACAACACACAAATAACCATGACAAAATATAAAGATGAATTGCAAGTGCTTTACAAGTCTCAAACGTTTATAAGTGTAAGTTGCATAAGTATCACGTTTCACCCCAAAATAGTGTGAAATAAAGTAAAAAGGGGCAAGGAAAACTCACATGATATATATAATGTGCTCTTTTGAACAATAATAAGAAAGTAAGATTATCCAACGTTTTCCTTCACGATTCAACCTAAGGGTTGATGTCTTAGTGTTAGAATAAAGAATTGATTCAAGAGTAAAAATGGATTAGGGTTTCATTTGGAATTTGGATTTTAATATTTAGTCAAATAAATAAAAATAATGCTATCGTTTTGGTTCAATAAAGCTAGAATAAATCAATTAAGATGAGGAATGATAAAGAGTAATCCAATAATTTAATTTATTGATTAATAAAGATTAAGTATAAGGTGAAAAGAAATAATAAATTTAATAATTAATTATTTAAAATTTTATAAAGATATTTGAATACTTATTGAAATGAATTGCAAAATAATTTAAATCATTTTATAAAGTTTTATCTTAAATTTTAATTGATTTTTATAAGGGTTTTATAATACCACAACCTTAAATAATGAATAATAGAAAATTATATTATTTATAAATTTCAAGAATTTAAATAAACGTTTAAGGAATAAATTTATTAACTAATTATGATATAACATGATTACATGAATTGATGAGTAATTAATTATTTAAATATTTATTTAAATAACTATTTGCCTAATTAACTATTTAACATGTAAAATTATAATGTTTTGAAATAATATAAATTTGAACCATAATAGATTTATAACATTTAAATCATATAAATGACTTAATAATGTTTTCCATAACCTTGATTATTCTTTAAAAGTAATTACATTTAAAAACAATTTATAAGTTTTAAAGTTATTAAAAATCATTTAATATTTTTGGAATGTTTTAGTTCATAAAATAATTTTTATCTTAATTTAGTAACATATTGAGATAGTTTCTTAAATTTAATAAAAAAAAGCAATTAATAAAAAAATCACATGCAGGAGGCCGGGTTCGAACCCGAGTCCTCCTGTATAGAAGGTTAGTGTAGTAACCGGTTGGGCTAAAGCCAGAATACGTTTAGTATTCAAAACTAATTTGTAAATCCATTAATTAAACAAATCCCCAAATTACTCAAGAACCCTAAATCAACATCGATTCAATTGAACCTAATTTCATTTTTGATAGTGAAATCAATCATAGGGCTTTTGTTCCCCACATGAAATCGAGTATGGGGGGTGTGTAATTACCAGAATGATGCTCGAATCGATGATGCAAAGTGCAAGAACAGTCGCGACTACATGGATGATGATTCAAGGCGCAAACGTTGATGTTAAGCAAATTCCTTTACATGAAGCTTCTCATGACATTAATGAAGGAAATCCCTCTGTCAATTTCAATGATATCGAACGGATTATGATGAACATCCCATTAGCAGACCGCGATGAATTTGCGAATCATTTGAGGTGTTTTGGAGTGATTCAGGTTGAATTAGGTTGTGTAGGAGTTTAGGTATGATTTATTGATCGTTTTGATGCTATAATTTTGATTATTAACGATTGTTAGTGGCCGATTGACTCACGGTTGGTGACTAACGGTTACCAAACTCGAACGAGCCCATTATTGACTTAAATTGAATTAATGTATGTCATTAAGTTCGAAAACGGTTCCAGGGGTAATTTGAGTTAAATCCCCGAGCGTTTTGGCATGATTACCCGGCTTTTGGCCTCACCGGCGCCGCGCCGGAGCCTTGCCGGCCGGCTGCCGGGAAAACGGGGTGAGAGAATGGGGGTGGGGGTTAGTTTAATAATAATTACGTAAATGGTCCCTGTGGTTATACTTTTGTTCAATCTCAACTCAAAGTTTGGGATATAGTTTATAATATAAATTACACTTATATTTTATTTACTCACTTCAAGCTTAACACTTATTAAAAATATTATTATTATATGTTATTATTACTATTATATATTAAATTATTTATTGTTATTATATTATTATTATTATTATTATTATTATATTATTATTATTATTATTATTATTTAACTTATTTTATTATTATTATCTTTATTATGTTTAATAATCAAATTATTAACCTTCAAATTATTGAATTAGTGACAAACTAAGAAGTAAGCATAAATAACTCTTAAGTTTCATAATTGACCACAATGGCCCTTACAAGAATAAACGACGTTAACTTTAATCAACGAAATATACGAGATGTTACACGGTAGTGCGATCTAACCGACCCATGTTCATTGTCGGCCTCTGTACAGGCTCAAATCGCACTAAACACACAATGATAATCAAATTAAATCGACCCAATCGAACTTTATCCACCTATAAATCGAATGCAACATTCAATTTCATCAGAAAACACAAAATCAAACCAATTCGATTTCATTTCTGTTTCGAACCTGCAACTTAGTCGAACACAACCTTCTGGCCTTTCTAACTTGAAATTAACAGAGGGCTTTCAACCACTAGAATCATTTGAAGCTATCTACAAGATTAATTCGAGTTTCATCAGTGTTTGATCAACATTCGAATTCAAGATAAGCCGCGACTTGTTCTTGACTGTATTTATCATCAATTCGATTCGAATAAGGTAATTAAACACATCTATATATTCGGTTTATCATGGGGAAATAAAGCCCCAACATTAATTTGATTATTAACTTCGAATTCGTGTTCAAGTTGAAATCGAATTAGGGTTCTTATGATTTGGGGAATTTTACTAATTAATGTATTTAAGAATTTAAAACCAAGATAAACCGCGGCTTAGAGCCTTGGTTCACTGGTTTGGTGCGTGTGTGGGCAGGTGATGTAACATCCCATAGTAATGAAAAGTTAAATTATATAAACAATCGAGTTTAATACGATGTTAATTCCAATAATTACAAAGATTATAATAATAATAATAATAATAATAATAATAATAATAATAATAATAATAATAATAATAATAATAATAAGGATAATAATAAAATAATAACAATAATAATATATAATAATAATAGTAAATAAGTTAGGGGGGTGTTTGCCAAATTTAAAACTTAAAAGAAAACATTCAACATAAAATAACAAATGTTAAACCGCAGGGACCAAATACGTAATTTTCGAATTTACAAACCCAACCCCGCCCATTCCCCGTTTTCCGGCACCGGACGGCCAAATTCCGGCAACACGCCGGCGAACTTCAAAACCGTTTAAAAACATGATTTTAATAGCCCAAATTACACCCAATCGCTTCGTGATCCAGATTCGAACCTGAAGCACTGCTAAAACGCGTTTAATCGGTCAAACAACGGTAATAATCTTTTCCACTTTATCAATCGACCGTTAAACGGTTAAATTCCCACTAAAACACCACTTTAACTAAATTGAATCAATCAATTCGAACTTTAACAACCTGTAAATCGAAGGAAACTTTCATTTCATCAGAATACACAAAATAACCAATTCGATCAACCTCTGTTCGAACCTGCAACTCGATTAAACATCACCCTCCGTGTCTTATATTCTATAATCAACATAGGGCTTTTGATTATAAGCATAATTCGAAGCTTCCTGTGCAAGCAATTCGATTTCCATCATTGTTTGATCAACATCCGACTTCGGGTTATACCGCGGCCTGTTCATATCCGCTCTATCATCCATTCGAACTAAATCAGGTAAATTAAACTACTTACATACTCGTTACACATGGGGAATCAAAGCCCATGTTTATTTCATTAATCAGAATCGAATTCGAGTCCAATTTGATCGAATTCATTCTAGGGTTTATGTGGATTGGGGAGAAAAGAGGAAAACGGTTTAAAAGTTGTTGGAACCGGATTCTGTCGCGGCCTTGTGCCTTGGTTCACCGGCTAAACACATGTTTCCCCATCCGACAGGTCCCGGGTTCGACCCGGGCCACTGCATTATTTTTTTTTAAAGTCTTTTTAGCTTCTAAAAATTTTGGAAAATTTTCTAAAAATTATAAAAATAAATTTTATAAACTCCCATTATTTTAAATCTCACATAATTATTTTTTTATAAATTATTTTATTCAAAAACCCTAAATAATATTTATAAAATAATTTATAAATGTCATAAATTATTAATTTTATAAAAATGGACATTAAAGCCTGAAATAATCATAGAAAACCATAGAAATTGTATAATACTACTTCACAAATCATTTGTAAAAAAATATAGGTTATACTATTATACTTTAATTAACAAATTATTATTGAATTATACGATTACAAGGAATATATATACATAATATATTTAAATGATAAATTTCTTTTGAATAAATCAAAATACAAGTAAATATACTTACTGGTCAAAACCCCACAACTCGACTTAGATCCTAGGTATATAATCAAATCCAAAAACATATATCCAATCAGTGTGTCAAACCCGAATCCAACCAAATATATCTATTCGCAATGAGTATAATTTTAAAATCTTAGTTACAATAAATAATAGGTATTGAACATGATTGATCGTGCATTGCTTGATTCTGTGAAGTCTTTGTGCATTACATCAATACAAGGTGAGTTTTCATGGCCCCTTTTATGTTTATACAAGTTTTTATTGTTTTCAATCAATGGGGGAAAGTATGCTCACCCGTTTTCAATGATGTACACTGTATATTCTGTTTTCATACTTGGAATCAACGTGATACTGTTTTGCATGCATACATGGTGTTATTTTGGGAACACTCATACAACCATTAATTCCCGGGTTTGGGAACCAACGGTTAGGTATTGGTAGTACTACTGGGTTGACACCCCCACCCTTCGACGATTGGTTAACTTGCGAGTTACCAACACAGCTGCCAGCAATCCGGCCAAGGGTGAATATATTCCGTCAGATTTATATGCATAACGTCATTAGGTTTGGTTGTCTTTAAACACATGTTATGTGGTTTGTGCTTGCAGTATGATTCCATATCAAAATCTATACAGCATCAATTACATGTTTTAAATTTAAACCTGCGGAACTCACCAACATTATGTGTTGACATTTTTGAGCATATCTTTTCAGGTGAACATATCAAAGAGGATAGCTAGTGCTGATGCTTTAGCAGAGACCCTCAGGATTTCATTAGTTTGCATTTGTAAATGTGTATCATTTGTATTCATTTGTGAACTATGTGTATTTTGGATTTAGAATCAATAAGACTATGATAGTCGTGGAACTGACTAACCACGACACAAGTCACCATTGTGTCGGGGGACGTCATGACACGAGAAGTTTGCATGTATTATATCTCTGTATTTATACCAAGTGTTATGACGATCCGTCCGTCGCATCCTCGTGTTTCCGCTCCAAGCGAGGGTGTGACAGATTGGTATCAGAGCCTTGGTTATAGAGATTTAGGTGGAGAATTCGACCTAGACTATAACCTAAGAACCTTCATATAGAATGCATGCTAGGGACTGTATGCATTTGATTTTACCTAAATGATCTTATGATTTGTGTGACACATAGACACCTGTATTCTGGATTTCCTGGCAAAAGGCCTTCGGGCTAAGGCAAGCGTATTCGTATAAATCTCATTGCGAGACCCGTTACGCTACCTGGGGATTTCTGGGATGAGTGATAAACTATGGTTAATACACAAGTCTACAAGGCAAATGGGTCAAGTATATTAAGTCTATGAACTTAATATATAGGTATGTTCCTATATACCTAATAATCTACAAGTATGTTCCTACATACTTGATTTTATACATATACACGTGTTATCTGAACATCCCGAGGAAGACATTATTACTCTTAGTCTTTCTCCATGGGATACTTTGATACTAGATGTCAAACAACTGACACCCTCTTACGAAATGTTAAGTGTTCTAACTGTTACAAGTACTGAAAAGGTACAACGACTGAAGAACAAACTCTCCAGTCGTTTACAAACTACTGAAACTATAACAACTGAAGAACAAACTCTTCAGCTGTTGTACAAACTACTGAAAAGGAAAAGTACAAACTACTGAAAAGGAAAAGTACAAACTAGACACTTGTACAACATCATATTATTAGGAAACTTCGGTGATCATGCGTAGCGTCGATCTCTGATATTGAATCCGACCCTATCATGGTTATGACTGAAATTCTGAAAATGTGACAATATGCAGTTATCATTAGACATAATGTGCTTATGTGCTTATTTGCTATTACATGCTATTATTGGAATACTGGCTCATGGACATAAGGACAATACATTATTTGTGCTTGATGAATCTAAATAATACTATGATGTTAACTTGGGGTAAGTGAAGCTGAGGGTGATCATGCAAGGTAAATTACCATTACGGGTGCACACGTAATTGTAATTCGCCATGCATGAAAAGTCTGGCTAATCTTACCATGAGGTAACGATCATGAGTATCACACGTATCTATTCTATACCCTAGGGTGCTAGGGTCATAATTCTAGTAAGTCCTTGTTGAAGGCAATCAAACATTATTAACATTTACTCAAGTCCTGTCCTACTTAGAGCCTTCATAGTATTTCCAATTATAATATTGACCTTATGAGAAATATCTCCACTTAGCGTTTTAGTAACTACTGATTAATGCTTAGAATGAAAGTGGAATACATAAATATAGAGAAGTAACGATATTCTCTACACATACAAAATGTTATTCTTTAAGATTATGCTAAGGATAAACGGATGTCACGTAACTGGTTTAGGCATCGTTCTAGGTATGCCACGGATGTGGTGGGAACGCTGCGGGGAACCCTATATATAAGCATCCTTGGTATACCAAGAATGTGTTTAAACCGGGCTACGTGATGATCCCGATTGACTGAGGCATGGATTGGTTTGGTTGTAAACTATACGTATACGCTTTGTGAATCTTGCTACGTCACATTAAATTATTTACACTTTGGGAATGTTTTCTCTACAGTCATCAATTCCCGTGTGGAACCGATGTATAGGTTTGTCTGTAGCCATTTATATACTAGTAAAACCGCCTATACATAAGTTGCAGTAGCTCACATCAAACTTATGTTACGTTATTCTTTGGAATGATAGCTAAGGAAAAATAAGATGTTATGTAACTAGTTTAAGTATGATTCAAAGTATATCGTGGATGTGGTGGGAACGCTGCGGGGAACCCTATATATAAACATCACCAGTATATTAAGAATGTGCTTAAACTAGGCTACATAATGATCTTGATGGACCAAAGCATGGATTATTGAAACTTGATGAGTGGAACCATATGTGATTATTTTTATACTTTGATTCCTATCGAAGCACACACAAATCTTAAATCATATTCTAAGGCATTGTGTGCCTAAATCAAATGGTTATCAAAATAAACTTTGAATTGTTACCCGTGGCTTTCAAAATCTCATTAAGGACTGTGCCTCACCAATAAATACATACAATGTTGGAAAAGTGGGATGAGTATCTGCTTATAGGTACGCATGTTTCCAACAAAGATGTGGTTGACTTAAAACTTTGGTTAGTCAACGTACTCGCTTTGATTTATGAATCAAACGATTACACTTGGAACATCTCATTGTTATTATGCCAAATTCCCGATGGTCGTTTCCATGTTGTATAGCTCATATACCCAAATCTCATAAAATATCTTAATGATATTTCAAAATGTCTACTCGTCAAAACATACCCTGATTTGGAAACTCTAGCCGTAAGATTGTTACTATTATAGCACGTGAGGTATACCAATCCTCCTAAATCATCTGAATCAAGACGTGAACCCTGCTCAAATCTCTATTTGTCCTAACCCTCCACGTGCTTGTACCTGCAAGCATTTCAGTTCTTGCAACCCCACTAAGTTCAGTGGAACCGAAGGAGCTACCGGATTAATACAGTGGTTCGAATGCTTCGAGAACACTTTCCTAAACACCGAATTGCCTTCAAAACTTTAAACCGTCACTTATGGTTCTCAAATCCTCTTAAGGATGTGTCCCATAACTAAGAACAGGCAGTGCTGTAGAAGAAATTCCTACATCTCGGGGTACTTTGTCTAGGCAAAGTGTAAATGGTGATTTGATTCGATCATTGAATTCATTTACTTAACTCGAAACCCTTGAGATGAGCGATCACTGATAAGTACGCGTGTCTTCAATAAGTTTATGGCTAACCTCATCTTGAGAAGTCCATGTATTCCCTTCGATTATGAATCGAATGTTCACATCTCATTATAATATCGAATCATTCTTGTCCTTGATTTCGTCTTCCTGATTTAAATTATTCAAGACTTGAACACTATCATAACAAATTCTGCTATCTCGAACTTCGATCCTAAGCTTGTAAGCATGATTTTTTTTCCTTTGTTACACTAATGTAACTTGAAATTTTCCAAATTCCTAATTGATATTAATTTTCCTTTCGTCGTTAAGTCAAATTTCATATTGCTTGCACCTTGGGAAATGCAAAAGTTTCCAAGTCAACCTATGACTAAGAATACTCATATATCCTAAATGATTCTAACCTACCAAAGCAGGGGAGATTCCCTTACTTTGATGAATCTCTATTTCGATAAATGGTTTTCCATTTGTTTGTTTTGTGAAATTTCATCCTCTGGGTTAGGGTGACTTCCTTATCATGAGGATTGACTTCAATTATTCTCATTACATTTCACAAATGACATGATCTCACCAAAATAGGATTAAAACCCGTATTTTGGTGACAAATGTCAACCTTCGATTATTTTCTTGTTAGTAGCAAGCTAGGCATGAATTCCATACCTTGATGACTAATCTCAATTCTTGGTCATCAACTTACCATGGTTGTAACCAAGTGACAAGACGCATGAAGTAACTTGAAGGGTGAACCAATGTTGGTAATTCGACCTATCAAGCCAAAGCATGATCTCTGAACCTGAAAGGAGACCCGATCGTATTAAGTTGATTTTGATTCCAAGCTTGGAGCACTTAAACTTCTTAAATCAATTTCCCTCCTTTATCTTCATATTTTGACCTAGCTATATGGAAACATTTCTTCCTTATCTATCGACTTTCATTTTGAGTATCATCAAAACGTGATTGTACGATGGTAGTCTTCCTAAACACTCCTCTGCTGAAGATATTATCAACTTATGAACATGACTTCCTAGTCACGTAAATGTTCTCAGCTGAACTCATGGTTTGTTGAACTGCGTATGTAAACAGATATTGCTACCTTGCAAAACATGTTTACAAATACCTTTCCAATTATTCGCGTCACTTCTTGAACCGCTTTAGAATCCTTAACCTTGAAAAATCATTAGAATTCTATTTGGATTTGAACAACAAGACTTTAAAAGAGAAGTTCTGGAGAGAGTTACCAGCAAAAAGAGGAATTACTTTTGAGACTGAGTTATTTGGAGCCAAAACATTCTTAATATATATGTTGAACCCGTGTTCAGCAAAGATGGGGAGAAAATTGATGTTAAGTGCATGGGCATGGAAATCACTGATCAGGTGAAAAAGAGAGAAAAGATGGCAAAACTAAGGGAAGAAATAGCTGTGCAGAAGGCCAAAGAGACAGAACTTAATAAAACTGTCATATTACAGAGGAAACGATGTGAACAAAACAAATGTTAGCAACCATGTCACACGAGATAAGATCTCCGTTATCAGGGGTCGTTAGCATAGCAGAAATTCTATCAACAACAAAACTTGATAAAGATCAGAAACAACATTTGAGTGTCATGTTGTCTTCTGGTGATCTAGTCCTTCAAACTTATTAGTGACATCCTCGACTTTTCCAAAGTTGAGTCAGGAGTTATGAGGTTGGAGGCCACAAAATTTAGGCCAAAAAGAGGTGATGTCCCAGTGGAGGTTATTGGTGATGTCTTACGGATTAGACAAATTCTCACCCACTTGATCAGCACTGCTATCAAGATTACCCACCAAGGAAAGGTTCATAAACCTTCGTAACTTGTAGACATGGGTTTGGCCTAAAGGAAAAGACGTAACTTGGTATGGGTCCAAGTGTCTTACTTTCACATATGACAAGACCTAACCTTGTGATCCTATGGATTTCCTGTTTAACCTTCCTTTCAACTAAAAAGCTTCTTATCTTAAAGGCCATGATGACAATTGGTGCATTATAAACCGAGTGACTACAAATTTTATTCAACCCATTATCTCACAACGTTGAGAAAATTACTCGTATCTGTTTCAAATGTGCGTATACCGTGGTATGACTATTAAAACATTGATCATTATTTTGAATGATTGATTCATCTATTGTTTTAATAATATACATAACCATCATCGTGAACTCATTCCAAGATCTTCGCATAGCATATTGTTCTTAGACCGAGGGTTGGTCAAAGGAGAAATACATATTCACAAGATATGCGTTAAGGTCGTTTTCTATGTTGACGTTGGGATTCTTAAATTCCGACGGATAATGTCACACCCTCAAATTCCGGGTCTGGAATTTATCACGGAGGGGCGAACAAATAGGATCGAACACAGTAGTCACACATGAGATGCAATATCTATATGATAGATTTTAGATAATCCTTACAATAATTGTTCTGAGTAATATTATGCGTAGCGGAAGTAAATATAGATTGTTTCATGACAACATGTCTTAATCATATTTAGATAATAATCAATAGGTATCTTGAACTCTTATATGATCCTACGTGCATGTCCATAAGCTCCTAGTAGATACCTGAGAATACATGCAAATCAAGTGTCAACACAGGGTTGGTGAGTTCATAGGTAAGTAAAACATAATGATAAATCATCAATATCCTCAATTAGGATTTACTGTAAAAGTGTGAGTTTAATTTACTCACCGGTATATGAATAGCCTGTCGGAACCCCTTTTATTAAGGTAAACCGCTATCCCACATACCCACTATGTACAAGCCCAACAAGTCCTTCACATAGGATTTGTCCATGTACCATAGTTTAATATCCTTTTCATGTGTATATTATATTATCATAATAATTTCAAATCAGAGGGAACAAATCCTCCTTTACATTTATCCTCATATGGGTTGTAACTGGAACTATATTGCAAACTATATAAAGTGCGCATCTGCCTTCTCACTACAGAAACAGTCATCCCAAATGACAACAAGATCTTTGTGCATCTGATATGGATCACACGTCCATACCTTTGTGGGGGTAAGTCACTCCCCGATAGTACTATCCAAAAGATCCCTGCTTATTTATAGTCCAGTATACAGAGAAGGATTTTCATAGTAACCATATGTAATCATAAATGTGATCAATTATTATTAACATAATACACAAAAATAAGGTTTGTTTGTTTGTTGTTTGTTTATAATACACAAAAATAATTTGTAAATTTAATTACAACATATATTCCAGCCCCAAAATATTTAAATGATTAAAAAGGGGAATAGTTATGAACTCACCTCAGTCCTTGTGTGGTGTTGACAACCTAGTAAATTCCTGCTAAGGAATTATAATTCACATAAGTAAATAGTTACAAATCCATAACCTAATAAGTTAGATCTTGAACCTGGCGTTCAACCGATCTAAGGTTTGGTTCTCGAGGATTTGTATAAACATATAAGTAAATCATTTTATTATCTTTGTTAATTCATTAATAACTAAAGATATATATATATATATATATTTATAAAATTTAATTAATTTAATAATGATTTTAACATATCATTATATTCTAAGTAAATTATAGATATTATTTAAACATGTAAGTTTATATTTAATTTTGTAAGATTTTATAATTTTTAATTTATAAAAATCTACTTGTATTTATATTATCAGGATAAATCCATAAATAATATAACATTCATAATATTTTGATGATTTAAATTATCATTAAAAATCCACTTTTATAAGGATCATAATTTATAACATAGGTAATAATTATTTACATAAATAATTAGGGTTTTTAATTAATTAAATTTCTACAATTATTATGATTTAAAAATAATATGGTGTCCAATCAATGGATTAATACCTTAAATCATCATTTAAAGTTTATTTTATAAAAATGGTTATTTATAATATTTTAAATATTATTTTATAAATTTATTTTAAGGTGTTTTTAAATAATTAAATTACAGAAAATTATTTAAAGGTATTTAAAATAAAAAGTTCTTAAAAATTATTTTTATGATTTTTAGTAATTTTTATATATTTTTAAATGCTTAAAAGGCCTTTAAAAAAATAATGGGAGGGGGCTGGGTTCGAACCCGTGACCTCCTCCCTATATTCCTACGCACAAACCAGTGAGCCAAAGGCTCTAATCGCAACAGAATCCCATTTCAATTCCTTTTAACAACAATCCCAAAGGTTCCCCCAAATCAAGAACCCTAGATTCATGGATCGACCAAATTGATCCATGATTCGTTCCTGTTAACAATCAAATTCATGGGGCTTTTGTTCCCCATGATAAATCGAACAAATGGGTGTATTTAATTTACCAGAAAAATGTCTGATCGATGATGAACACCTCGAAGACCAGTCGCGATTATGCAAGGATCGATTTTAGGGGTAATTGTTGATGATAATGAAATTCCTTTACAGGAAGTTTCTAATTCCTCAGATAATTAAAAGCCCTAAGTAAATTTTGTGATTTGAAACTCGTAGTGTAGTATTCGACTGAGTTGCAGGTCCGAACGCAAGGAGTGATTAAATCGAGGTGTTTGTATGTTTTTAGATGCAATTCGAGTTTGGGTTCGATTATAAACTTTCATATGATGGAGTAGGTGTGATTACTTTTGATTATCAAAGTGTTTTAGTGCATTTGGTAGTGGTGGTCGGCCGAAACAATTCGGGTTAGTGGTAATCGCACCTAATCCACTCGATTAATCAATTTCAAGTGGGGTACGAGTTCGATTATCGTTCTAGAAACGTTTGGTACTGATTTTTGGGGTCAAAATCGAGTTTATATTGGCTTTTGGGCTCGCCGGAGAGCCGCCGGCGGTCGGCCGGATCCGGTGGCCGGAAATACGGGGGGGGTTGGGATTTAAACGAAATTACAGAAGTGGTCCCTGCGGTTTATTTGTTAACATTTCATGTTAGAAGTTTTTAAAACAAGTTTCCAAATTAACAATTTAACCCCCTGAACTTTATTACTCAATTATTATTTCAAAATTTAATAAACTTTTTATAAATTATTATTATTAATAACAATATTATTATTATCATTATCATTGTTATTATTATTTTTATTTTTTTTAACAATATTATTATTGTTATTGTTATTATTATTATTGTTATTTATATTTTTATTAATAAATTATTATTAAATACTAATAAAAATATAAAAACAAATCACACAAATACTAGATTTGCATATATATAAATCATGAAATTTTCCGAGTTGTCACATCATCCCCCTGTTACAGGAATTTTCGTCCCGAAAATTAAGAAGTACCGGCAACCTTCTTGAACAGGTTGGGATACTTGCGCATCATTTCGTCCTCTCGTTCCCAAGTGAACTCAGGACCACGCCGGGAGTTCCACCGAACTCTGACAATCAGAATCTTGCTATGCTTAAGTTGTTTGACTTCTTTATCCATGATTTCAACTGGTTCCTCGATAAACCTGAGTTTCTCATGTACTTGCAGTTCCTCTAAAGGCACAAAAGTGATTCATCGGATAAACACTTCCTTAGATTAGATACGTGAAAAACATTATGCACACCACCAAGTTCAGCAGGTAGATTTAATTCATAGGCTACTGGGCCGATCCTTCTGACAATTTCAAAAGGTCCCACGTAGCGAGCGTTCAATTTCCCCCGTTTCCCAAAGCGTATAACTCCCTTCCAGGGAGATACCTTTAGCAAAACTTTATCTCCTTCCTGAAATTCCAGTGGCTTGCGGCGTTTATCAGCATAGCTTTTCTGGCGATCCCTGGCAGCAGCCATGCGTTTCTTATCTGGACAATTTTCTCATGAGTTTCAAAGATCAACTCTGGACCAGTAAGTTGACTATCTCCAACTTCTGCCCAGCAAAGCGGTGATCTACATTTACGTCCATATAAGGCCTCGAATGGTGCCGCCTTGATGCTCGTATGATAGCTATTGTTATATGAGAACTCTACCAAAGGTAAATGACCTTCCCAGTTCTTTCCAAAGTCAATAACACAGGCCCTAAGCATATCCTCAAGAGTCTGTATGGTTCTTTCACTTTGACCATCAGTTTGAGGGTGATAGGCTGTGATCATATCTAGGCGAGTGCCTAGAGCTTTCTGAAGCTTACCCCAGAAGATTGATGTAAACCGTGCATCACGATCAGAGATAATAGACACTGGCACTCCATGTCTAGAGATAATTTCTTTGATGTACACCCTTGCAAGCTTCTCCATCTTGTCTTTCTCACGGATGGGTATGAAATGAGCAGATTTGGTGAGACGATCAACGATAACCCAGATGGTGTCATTGCCCGTTTGAGATTTGGGTAAACCCGTGACGAAATCCATGGTTATCATTTCCCATTTCCACACGGGAATTTCTGGTTGGGTCAACATTCCTGAAGGCTTTTGGTATTCGACCTTGACTTTAGAACAAGTCAAGCACTTTGAGACATAGGTTGTAATGTCTGCCTTCATTCTTGGCCACCAGTAAACAAGCTTCAAGTCGTAATACATCTTATCCGTACCTGGGTGGATAGAGTATCTACTTGTGGGCTTCATCCATGATCAAGCTCCTCAGATTCCCGTATAGGGGTACCCAAATCCTTCCTGCTATAAAGCGTATCCCATCCGAATGAACTTCAAACTGTTGGTCTAGCCCTCGAAGGTTTTCATCTTTAATGTTCTCTTCTTTCAGGGCTTCAGTCTGAGCATTCAAGATTTATGCCGGCAGGTTGCTTTGAATGGTAAGTTGTAGAGCTCGCACTCTATGAGGTTTCACATGTTCCTTCCTACTCAAAGCATCAGCCACAATATTTGCTTTACCAGGATGGTACTTGATGGCACAATCATAATCGTTTAGTAGTTCAAGCCACCTCCTCTGCCTCATGTTCAGCTCTTTTGATTATACAGGTGACTCTTGTGATCGGTATAAATAGTGCACTTAGTACCGTACAAGTAATGTCTCCATAATTTAAGAGCAAACACAACAGCTCCCAGTTCTAGATCATGAGTTGCATAGTTCTTCTCATGAGAATTTAACTGTCTTAAGGCATAGGCTATGACTTTGTCTCGCTGCATCAAAACACATCCCAGACCTGAACAGAAGCATCACAGTAGACTACAAAGTCTTCAATACCGTCGGGTAGAGATAATATAGGTGCACTGCACAACTTCTGTTTCAGTGTTTGAAAAGCAGCCTCTTGCTTGAAACCCCAATGATATGCTACCCCCTTTTGGGTAAGCATGGTCAATGGTTGAGCTATCTTGGAGAATCCTCGATAAATCTCCTGTAATAGCCGGCTAGTCCCAGAAATTGTCTAATTTTCGTTGGATTAGAAGGTGTAGGCCAACTTTTGATGGATTCAATTTTAGCTGGGTCTACATGAATTCCATTAGCATCAATCACATGACCAAGGAATTGAACTTCTTTAAGTCAGAAATCACATTTCGAGAACTTAGCATAGAGCTCCTCTCTCTTTAGTAGTTCAAGGACCAATCTCAGATGTTCTTCATGCTCACTCTCATTTTTGGAATAGATCAAGATGTCATCAATAAAGACAATGACAAACTTGTCTAGATAAGGCTTGCATACACGGTTCATGAGATCCATGAATACAGCAGGTGCATTTGTTAGCCCAAATGGCATGACTGTGAACTCAAAGTGACTGTATCGAGTTCTGAAAGCCGTTTTCATAATATCTTCATCTCTGACTCTTAGCTGATGATAGCCGCTTCTAAGATCTATCTTGGAGTAAATGCTTGAACCTTGCAGTTGGTGAATAAGTCATCAATACGTGGCAAGGGATAACGGTTCTTGATCGTCACTTTGTTCAGTTCTCGATAGTCGATGCACATCCGGAAGGTCCCATCTTTCTTCTTCACAAATAATACTGGTGCTCCCCATGGTGACGAGCTAGGTCGGATGAATCCTTTGTCAAGGAGTTCCCTAAGCTGGTCAGATAGTTCTTTTAATTCAGAAGGTGCGAGACGGTATGGTGCCCGAGCTATAGGTGTAGCTCCAGGTACTAACTCGATTGAAAACTCGACCTCTCTTCTAGGGGCAACCCAGGCAGTTCATCAGGAAACACTTCAGGAAATTCCCTGACGACGGGTACATCTTCAAATTCCTTTCCTTCTTCTCTTTGTCAGTGACTAAAGCTAGGATAGCAGTATGTCCTTTTCGAAGACACTTTTGAGCCTTCAAGTAAGAAATAACTCCCATCACAACACCAGTCTTATCTCCCTCCACACACAGGACTTCATCATTTGGTAGGGGGATACGAATCATTTTGTCTTTACAGATAATTTCTGCAGAGTTTTTGGATAGCCAATCCATACCAACTACCACATCGAAGCTTCCCAAAGTAATGGGCATGAGGTCTATTGGTAGGATATGACCTGATAAGTCTAGTGTACAATTTTTCAGGATTTGTGATGTGGTCAAGGATTTACCATTCGCTACTTCTACAACATATGGCTCATCTAGGGATACAGGTTCTACATTCAAGTGCTTATAGAAAGTATTAGATACGAAGCTTCTATCAGCTCCCGTGTCAAATAATACTATAGCATAAACATTATTCACCAAAAATTTTCCCATAATAACGTTAGGGTCTTTAGAGCCTCACCTTTGCCAATAACGAAAGCTCTGCCCTTGGCTGTATCTTTCTTTTCCCCAGTGCAGTCTTTAGCAATATGGCCCTTTTCTCCACATTTGAAACAAATAACTTCCTTCTTTCCACCATTCTGCTGATTACCATCCTTCTTTCCTTGGTCTTGAGTCTTGGTCCTACATTCAGGAGCAGTGTGCCCCCTCCTGTTGCATTTGTAGCAGATGATTGCGGTACACTTGCCATGATGACGCTTGCCACACCTCTGACATCTAGGCGGAATGCCCTGATTGTCTTGGTGCTTTTTCTGATCTTGCTTCTTGCTTGTACCTTGACTCTCACCATCTTTAGCATCTTCAAACTTTCTCTTCCCCGAGCTTTCAGCAGCAACACACTTACCCTTGTTTCTTGGTGGTAACTTCCCCTGAGCCACAGCCTCATTAGTCAGCTTGTGAGCTATCCTAATGGCCTGTTGGATTGAAGTTGGGTTGGAGGAAGTGACCATAGATTGAATGACTGGCGACAGTCCACGGATATAGCCTTCAATTCTTCTGTGAGCAGGCTCCATCATGTGAGGACACAAAGTTGCGTACTCATGATTTTTGGTGGTATACTTTTCAATTTCAGATCCCACCATTTTGTGGTTCCAGCACTCGGTTTCAAACCTTTGTACTTCTTCTCTCGGACAGAATTCTTCCATCATCAGCTGTTTGAATTCCTCCCAATCCATAGCATTGGCTAGGGAGAGAGTAAGTCTTGAAACTTCTGTCTTCCAGAACGAGAGTGCAGCTCCACTCAAGGCTCCGGAGGCATATTTTGGTCCTACTCTCATCGGGACATTCAGATATAGCGAAGATGGATTCACATTTCTCGAACCACTATAGAGCCCAATGGCCCCTTCTGCCCCAGTGAAGATATCTGGTTTGCAGTCTAGGAACTTTTTATACGAATAGTGATGACCATTCTGAGCAGCCTGAGTGGCTAGGGCTGCAGCAACACCTTGATTGACCAAGGCTTGTATTTCTTCAGGAATCATCCCTATTGGGTCAGTTCTTCTGGCACGTCCTCTACCTCTGCCTCTGCCCGCTGGTGCGTCCATCTATCATGAAATTGTTTGATGAGAATTCACACTTTGACATATTCAATAGATGCATTTTATATCAAATATTCAAAGTATGGACAATTACTGTAGGACAGATGGGAATTTAAGAAAACTGGATTTTCGATTAAATTCGGCAAGGCACGAGTACTAAGGAAACAAGTCTCGCTTTAGGTTAGGACAAGCGTAGCTTAGATTATCGAATGGAACATATCAAGGTAATTTGACCTATTTGCCTTAAAGACTGTGTATGATCGCAGTAACTTCACGTGCTACAATAGCAGAAATCTTACAGCCAGAGTTTCTAGGCCGTGAACGGATTTGACAAGAAGCCATTCTGAAAGATCATTAAGGATTTTTCATGGATATTGGGTAGTATGAGCTATTCAACATGAAAACGACAGTCGAGAATTTGGCATAATAGCAATGAGACGTTCCAGGTGTAATCGTTTGATTCGTAAATCAAAGCGAGTACGTTGACTAATCAAAGTATTGAGTCAATCACAACTTTGTTGAAGACATGCGTACCTGTAAGAAGATACTCATCCTAAGGGTTCCCAGGTAAGGTAAACAGGTCCATCGGTTGATTTGGATATATGCGAATACCTTGCCTAGACAGAACACCCGAGATACAGGCATCACGCTCTTCCAGCATTACATGTTTCAAGTTGTAAGACACAGACTTTGACGAGAAATAAAAAAAATTGATTTAGGCACGATGATAAGTGTAGATCCCACATATCGTTGAGAATAAGTTTAGGAATGATCGAAAAGAGTCAAAGAGTCAAGTTATGTTTAGGAACACAACTATCTAAGTTTAAGCATATAACTTCTTAATCCTATTCTATCTCTAACTAAGGCAATTTACTTTGTGCAACTATTGTGTGTGGCTATAGGCTAGATGCAATCCCTAACTCACTATAACCAATGGCTTTGATACCAATTTGGTCATAGTTTAATATCCTTTTCATGTGTATATTATATTATTATGATAATATAATATACACATGAAAAGGATATTAAACTATGGTACATGGACAAATCCTATGTGAAGGACTTGTTGGGCTTGTACATAGTGGGTATGTGGGATAGCGGGGTTCACCTTAATGAAAAAGGGTTCCGACAGGCTATTCATATACGGTGAGTAAATTAAACTCACACTTTTACAGTAAACCCTTCTTTGAATGATAATGGATGATTTATCAAATATGTTTTACTTACCTATGAACTCACCAACCCTGTGTTGACACTTGATTTACATGTATTCTCAGGTATCTACTAGGAGCTTTTGGATATGCACGTAGGATCATATAAGAGCTCCAGATACCTATTGGTTATTGATAAGACATGATTAGACGTATTGTTAAGAAACAATATATATATTTATTTCCGCTGCGTATAATATCTAATGCTCTGAATAATAATGGATTGATTATCTAAAATATCATATAGATAACTGCATCTCATGTGTAACTACTGTGTTCGATCCTGTTTGCTCACCCCTCCGTGATAGATTCCAGACCCGGAATTTGAGGGTGTGACAGATAACCTTTCTCATCATTGTTGGTCTTATTTTGATTTCTAGACGTCACCTTACCACGAAATTATATTCTGTAAGTTGTGAATTATAAGTCTAACATACCATGGTAACTCATCATCATTTCCCATATTTCCTCTCAAAACGTCTCGTATTCCACTGGAAGAATTCAAGTTAGTATATATTAGGTCAAGGGACTCGAAGGATTCCCTAAAGTGGAACACCTCATCTAAAATCAAACGTCTATCACTGTCATTCGTACACTTACCCATTTAAACTCTCTTGTTCGTTTAAGTCCATTCTTAATTTCGGGACGAAATTTCCTAAAGCAGGGGAGACTGTAACATCCCGTAGTAATGAAAAGTTAAATTATATAAACAATCGAGTTTAATACGACGTTAATTCCAATAATTACAAAGATAATAATAATAATAATAATAATAATAATAATAATAATAATAATAATAATAATAATAATAATAATAATAATAATAATAATAATATAATAAGGATAAATAATAATAATAACAATAATAATATAATAATAATAGTAAATAAGTTAGGGGGTGTTTTGCCAAATTTAAAACTTAAAAGAAAAATTCAACATAAAATAACAAATGTTAAACCGCAGGGACCAAATACGTAATTTTCGAATTTACAAACCCAACCCCCGCCCATTCCCCGTTTTTCCGGCACCGGACCGACAAATTCCGTAACACCCGGCGAACTTCAAAACCGTTTAAAAACATGATTTTAATCCCAAATTACACCCAATCGCTTCGTGATCCAGATTCGAACCTGAAGCACTGCTAAAACGCGTTTAATCGGTCAAACAACGGTAATAATCTTTTCCACTTTATCAATCGACCGTTAAACGGCTAAATTCCCCACTAAAACACCACTTTAACTAAATTGAATCAATCAATTCGAACTTTAACAACCTGTAAATCGAAGGCAACCTTTCATTTCATCAGAATACACAAAATTAAACCAATTCGATCACCACCTCTGTTCGAACCTGCAACTCGATTAAACATCACCCTCCGTGTCTTATATTCTATAATCAACATAGGGCTTTTGATTATAAGCATAATTCGAAGCTTCCTGTGCAAGCAATTCGATTTCCATCATTGTTTGATCAACATCCGACTTCGGGTTATACCGCGGCCTGTTCATATCCGTTCTATCATCCATTCGAACTAAATCAGGTAAATTAAACCTACTTACATACTCGTTACACATGGGGAATCAAAGCCCCATGTTTATTTCATTAATCAGAATCGAATTCGAGTCCAATTTGATCGAATTCATTCTAGGGTTTATGTGGATTTGGGAGAAATAGAGGAAAACGGTTTAAAAGTTGTTGGAACCGGATTCTGTCGTGGCCTTGTGCCTTGGTTCACCGGTTAAACACATGTTTCCCCATCCGACAGGTCCGGGTTCGACCCCGGGCCACTGCATTATTTTTTTAAAGCCTTTTTAGCTTCTAAAAATTTGGAAAATTTTCTAAAAATTATAAAAATAAATTTTATAAACTCCCATTATTTTAAATCTCACATAATTATTTTTTTATAAATTTATTTTATTCAAAAACCCTAAATAATATTTATAAAATAATTTATAAATGTCATAAATTATTAATTTTTATAAAAATGGACATTAAAGCCTGAAATAATCATAGAAAACCATAGAAATTGTATAATACATACTTTCACAAATCATTTGTAAAAATAATTATAGGTTATACTATTATACTTTAATTAACAAATTATTATTGAATTATACAATTACAAGGAATATATATACATAATATATTTAAATGATAAATTTCTTTTGAATAAATCAAAATACAAGTAAATATACTTACTGATCAAAACCCCACAACTCGACTTAGATCCTAGGTATATAATCAAATCCAAAAACATATATCCAATCGTGTGTCAAACCCGAATCCAACCAATATATCTATTCGCAATGAGTATAATTTTAAAATCTTAGTTACAATAAATAATAGGTATTGAACGTGATTGATCGTGCATTGCTTGATTCTGTGAAGTCTTTGTGCATTACATCAATACAAGGTGAGTTTTCGTGGCCCCTTTTATGTTTATACAAGTTTTATTGTTTTCAATCAATGGGGGAAAAGTATGCTCACCCGTTTTCAATGCTGTACACTGTATATTCTGTTTTCATACTTGGAATCAACGTGATACTGTTTTGCATGCATACATGGTGTTATTTTTGGGAACACTCATACAACCATTAATTCCCGGGTTTGGGAACCAACGGTTAGGTATTGGTAGTACTACTGGGTTGACACCCCCACCCTTCGACGATTGGTTAACTTGCGAGTTACCAACACAGCTGCCAGCAATCCGGCCAAGGGTGAATATATTCCGTCAGATTTATATGCATAACGTCATTAGGTTTGGTTGTCTTTAAACACATGTTATGTGGTTGTTTGTGCTTGCAGTATGATTCCATATCAAAATCTATACAGCATCAATTACATGTTTTAAATTTAAACCTGCGGAACTCACCAACATTATGTGTTGACATTTTTGAGCATATCTTTTCAGGTGAACATAATCAAAGAGGATAGCTAGTGCTGATGCTTTAGCAGAGACCCTCAGGATTTCATTAGTTTGCATTTGTAAATGTGTATCATTTGTATTCATTTGTGAACTATGTGTATTTGGATTTAGAATCAATAAGACTATGATAGTCGTGGAACTGACTAACCACGACACAAGTCACCATTGTGTCGGGGGACGTCATGACACGAGAAGTTTGCATGTATTATATCTCTGTATTTATACCAAGTGTTATGACGATCCCGTCTGTCGCATCCTCGTGTTTCCGCTCCAAGCGAGGGGTGTGACAGGTGAGAGGTCCCGGGTTCGACCCGGGCAACCTCTTTATTTTTTAATGCTTTTTAACCATTTTAAAAATATACAAAAATTCTTAAAAATTATAAAAATAAATATTATAAATTTCCCTTATTTTAAATCCTACATAATTATTTTCTGTAAATTTCTTTTATTAAAAACCTTAATAAATTTTTACAAAATATTATTTATAAACATTAAAAATACTTATTTTTATAAAATGGATTCTAAATCGTGTATAACTATGAAATAATCACGAAAATCATAGAAATCATACATAAATTATTTATAAAATATAAATAATTATTTTATAAAAATGGACACTATATTATCTTTGAATATAGATTAATATATTTTATAAATTCACAAATTATTTACAAATGAAATTGTAGATTATTTCTTATAAAAATATATGTTAACTAATAATAAAATTAATATCTTATTAATCAAAATACTATTTATAATTATCCTTAGATAATTATAAATTACATATTAAACCTTATCATTCCTATATCATTCTAAAATATTTAAACATACATGTATAATCCTCCTAATGGAATCAAAATGCAAATAAATACTTTGTAAACTTAATACCTATTAAAAACCCCATAATTCTAATCCTTGATTTAACGTTAATTTCAAACTTAAATCTTGTAACATATATACACCTATTTGTGTACGTGTGTCACGTGTTAAACCAAACCAACCCGAACCTTACCAAATATATTGATTCACAGTGAACACATTTAAAGACTCGATTACAATCAATAATAGGTGTTGAACGTGTTTGATCGTGCATTGCCTTATTCTTTGAAGTTCTTGTTCATATACATTACATCAATTCAAGGTGAGTTTCGTGACCCCTTTTTACGCTTATATAACTTTTAAACATTTTAAACTTGGGGGAAAAGAATGCTTACTTACTTAACATATTTCCAAACACCTTCCCTAGTGGAAGTCTGCTGCAACATTTATGTAAACTTTTAAACATTTAAACTTGGGGGAAAAGAATGCTTACTTTACATATTTCCAAGCACCTTCCCTAGTGGAAGTCTGCTGCAACATTTATGGTTAACTTATATTGCTTATCTTATTGAATGATGTTATTATGACTCTTGACTCTATGCTATGTTGCTACCTCGTATGTTACTTGGTGGTTTTACATTACTATGTGCTATTACTTTGATGCTATGGGTGGTGTGATGATTACTTGTGAATACTATTGTTCTTGGATGCTCTCGGCGGTGTGGTTCTTCTTTGTGGGTCTACTTTGTGGTTCTTCTTTGCCGAGCATCCACTACAACTATTAATCCCGGTAATTGGGACCTAAGGATTGGTTTGGTTGTACCTAAACGTATGCGCTGTGGATCTTGCTACGTCATATTAAACTCATTATGCTATGGAAAACCTTTTTATATAACCATTAATCCGGTAATGGGACCTAAGGACTGGTTTGGTTATACACTATACGTATGCGCTGTGTGGATCTTGCTACGTCTTAATAAACTATTTAAACTTTGGGTATGTTTCCTTTCAGTCATCAATTCCCATGTGGAACCGATGTTTAGGTTTGGCTGTAGCTATTAAAACTGGTAAACCGCCTATACATAAGTGTAGTCGCGGTAACGCTTATTGAACTTACTGTTTACATCATCAATATCTTTTATTACATAAAACCTGCGAAGCTCACCAACAATTATGTTGACCATTTTGAGCATATCTTTTCAGGTGATCATAATCAAAGAGGATCGCTAGAGTTGATGCCTTAGCAGAGACCCTCAGGATTTCAATAGTGTTGCATTAGTAATGTATATCATTTGTTTTCATTTGTGAACTCTGTGTATTTTGGATTTAGAATTAATAAGACTATGATAGTCGTGGAACTGACTAACCACAACACAAGTCACCATTGTGTCGGGCGACATCATGACACGAGGATTTTGCATGTATGTCTCTGATACCAATCTGTCACACCCTCGCTAATAGCGGAAACACGAGGATGCGACGGACGGGATCGTCATAATTTGAGTATGCTTTTTCAGGTGAAAATGACTAACAATGTAGACTTCTCTTTTGATGTATACAACGGCTGGGGTGAAGTCGTGGGAAGGGTCTGTGTAAATCTAACTGTCAACATTTACGATGGCAGTGTTGTGGTGGACGTGCATTTCCATCGCATTTGAAGATGTTTAGTTAAATCAAAGTTGTAATAAGGATTAAATCAAATTTTGGACTTTATATGTAATGATGTAATCCTAACTTATGATATATATAACCAAGTTATGTGTTTATGTATTGATATGTTTGTTTGTAGTTTGATTCCTTATAATCAAATGCGTTCTGAACAAACAAGTCACACCCAAAAATCGTTTCACGCTTCCGCTGGGATGTGACAGGTTGGTATCAGAGCCATTGGTTATAGAGAATTAGGTACTATGTCATATCAATTTAAGTGATACAAATTTGCACACCCGAACTGTGTCATATCAATTAAGGAACTAAGTTAAATAAATCGTTTGACACAAATTCTTCTACACCAGAGTCGAGCTCCGGTCATTCAACAACAAATCGCACTCCATCGGCTGAACAACACAATTAACCGTACAAAAAAAACACAAAATCAACGAACGACGATGGTGATACTTACATAATCGGAACGTTGGTTGAGATCTCGGGCCAGAAGTGGTCGACGAAGGCGCTAAGATTGGATAGAACGTGAAGCTTTAGCGAGGGATGCGGCTCATTAAGCATCGCTAATAGAGATTGAATCACAGTTAGGTTTTGGGTTTTGAAGGATACAGAGGTTAGAAGAGGTGTTTTGGGACGATTTCTTTAGGAAGGGGTAATATGCATTGTAATCTAAGGATGATTTGTGTGGATGTTACCCTTGGACTTTTGGTTTTGTTAACTTTAACCCATTAGGTTTCATTTGTCGTTATATTAAACTATTTTTTTGTCAACTTAACCCATTAGGTTTTATTTTCCCTAATGATTCATTGAACTGAAAACTAAATCTTTGTATTCCTTCAACCAATCTATGGTATCTACCCATCAATACATTACATGTGTACACCACATCTGTTTATCCGAGTCAATTGTCTTCCCGTTACTTTTAAACAACCAGACATATTATATACATATAGCATGTATACATTTTAACACATTCTTTGTTTTTCTAATATATTTAGTATGCCTCCTGAAATGTTTCTAATACTGATGCTTGAGATAGTTGGACGGCTACCCCTAAGGTTATCTTTAAATGCAAGTGTGTTAGTAAGGAATGGTTAACCTACATCTCAAGTATAGATTTTCTAAGGACGTATTCCCTATACATGCGAGACTCTCCCGAACAGAAAATCATCACCACGAGGAGCCATAAGAAATCTTGTGTATCTCGGTCTTTGAATTATGAGGAACCTAACTATTTGGTAGGTACCGAATTAAATCCCCATTTAATGTTCATCCAAAAAAATCTTTTTTTTTTAGCGAGCTTGGATGGCATGCTCTGTATTAGCCATAAAAACACGTGGGATTTGGTTTTGCGAAATCTATTAACCGGTGCCTGCAAAATGTTATCCAACAATAATAAGCAGGGTTTCTTCAAGGCATATATTGATGCGATGGTTTCTATGTTGACGCAACATTGATTACAATGTTATTCACATTAAGCGTAGGCGAGGTACTCTTGTTGTATACATGTATTCATTGCATGGTGCGTCTGTGAAAATACATACCCTTCCTGAAAAAGAGGCCATACAATGGTGATACCTACGATTGGTCTATGGCAACCTTCTGTGGAGATGCTTTGTACTTCAAGGTGTCCTAAAACTGGCTTGGCGCTTAAAAGATGCTTGTTCTTTTTGAAGTCAACACACATCAGTTTTCAGAATTAGCATATCCAAATACGTGGGGCTGGGGGCTCAATTTCTTTGGTTAGCATACGCTCAGAACTTCATTGTTATGTTTCATGTGGTAGCTATGAAAGGGCTTTGGATTTGTGGAAGCTACAATGGTTCCTGGTTGAAGTTGCATGCTTTTCGTTACGGCCTATGTCTTCCATTACCACCATTTACATCCTTAACACATTACAATATTAGTGGCACAACTCTTATGATCACAGGTTTGGGACATGTTTTTGAAATCAAGTTAAGCTTCAACGAAGTGGATAACTTTATCCCTACTGCTTTTGGTGATATTAAGCGTGGTTCGGTCTACTCCGAGACTATACTTTCACCTGGCTTTTAGTTGTATGACCTTCTGTCATGCATTTCCTTTTTTCGATTTTATGTTTATGCTACCAATGTTTACCTTTTACAGTTACTGTCAAATGTTTGGTATGTTTTGGAAATTTAGTTTCAATGTCTTGGATGTTTTACCATAGCTTCATTCATAAGTATCATAAGTATTGTCTTAGTATTTTAATATCTAAGTTAGATTTGCCTAATTCCAAGATATGAATATGTCAATAAATAATTGTTGTATCTGATGATATTGATTATTTTAATTAATAATATGCACATTTAAATTTTATAATGCATATTAAGAACGTATTATCCATACTTAATAATATATCTACAAATCATAAAAAGTTGAACATTAAAGCCAAACAATAGCAACTTAATTTTCTTTCGTTTAGTATTAAAGTTTTCAACTTTTGTTTTCTTTTAAAATCGAAGGTATCATTGATCATGGATTTGCATACCATTGTTGATGATTTTTCATCAGTCACAGTACTCTCTTTGGTATACTGTTTTCGTCTGGATCGGTTTGTTTTGCACATCGTGTTGGAAAACAAACTTTTGGTGGTTTTCCTTGACCAAAATGTAAGATCCTTTTCATATATTTAAAATTTTAATATTACAATGTAGTTTGTTATTTAAATCACAATCTTTATTTTTCTAGAGACAAAAAATTGTTGGTTTTGTCCCGGCACCTATCATGCATTTATACAAACATAGGAATCTGGTGGGTAACATGTTTGTGCTACAACGTTTCCGAAGAGAGAGATTCAATTACCAGGAGTGGCCAAAATACGAAAACTACCTATTGTTTGGAGTGAGGTCAAAATTGTTTTTAACGAGCACATAAACTTGTGCGATTTTCAAGTCACACACCGACATGGTTCCGTGTGTATCCATTATTGCCTTCTACTAAAAATCTTTTGGAAGACAGAAGATTTGAAAAATATTTACCGGTAAGCATAAGTTTTAATTGATATATAATTTTTATTATGCTATTTATTTTTCCTACAATTTATAAAGAAATGTTATGGTTGTAGATGTCGTCGGGAAAGATTAAAGGGTGAGCGTCGATTTCGAGAGTTTCATATGACTCTTCAAGATTATACGTACGCATTATCCAAATAAAAAATAACGATATTACTTTTAATTGCCTAATATATACAATTGTATTATTTTTCTAATATATAAATTATATGCGGCAACTGTTACATTATACAATTATCTTTATACGATCCTCCGGGGATTCGTATGATGGCCATGTTTCGTGCAATATTAAACAAATCTATTGTCTACATATCTCGATGCAAGTTGATTCGTTTGCCCGACAGTATGTTACATTTATTTTTTAACGTACTTATTTACATTAAATAAATCATGTTCTGTTCTTCAAACTTATACATCTTATTTATATGTTGTAGGCATATTTTACGTTCAACTGATTTAAGTATGATCGTGATTGAACCAAACATGTCGGAGGCTCGTGCTATTCAAGTTTTGATTGTTCATATCTTTAGTCACATGCTCAGTGGTATTTTTTTATTATTTAATTACATTACATCTTCGTTTTTACAAATTTTGTTTTTTTTTTGTTCATTACATTTATATATTTGTTTCTTAGTATGTTAGAAAGAAATTTGTTGTTATTTCTTACAACCTTACAAACTGTTAATGTTAACGTTTTTAATTTTGAAAATATGAAATTATCAAATGGGAATTTTATGACAGTGAATCTCAAACCAATACAAAAATTCAATCGAACTATAAACAAATATAGAGCTAAAAATTAATAGCATACCACACGGTTTCAAACCACATCAAAAAATACAGTTTGAGTGTAGAAAAAAAGCTTATGACAAATATTTAGATAGATGGGAGGCAGATTAACATTTATTATTATGTTTGTTTGCTTGCAATACATAAGAAGTAGAGATATACATTTACTACATTAATTGTATATTTACATAATTAGTTTGCTTAAGTTTGTTACTTAAATGTTAGAGTGAATTACATGGATGGTCCCTTTGGTTATATTGAAATTTTGGATTTGATCCCTAAAGTTTAAAATCGTTGAATATAGTCCCTACATGTCTTTCTCTTTTATATATGATCCTTAGGTCTGTTAGTTAACCGTTAGTAATGTTAAATATTGTAAGAAATTAGCATTTTACTTGCATTAGCCATCTATTTAATTTACATTTTAAAATATAGCATTATCTTTATTTAAGAAAATTTTATTTTTTTTGTTTTTAAAAGTTTTTTAACTTTTATATTATTTTTATAATTTCATTTTCTATATAATAAAATTTTTAAAGATTCTATAGTAGTAGGAATATGTAT